>CM040241.1:94957147-95286051 GCA_022545495.1 Chrysanthemum lavandulifolium
ATGTGCTTATGAGTCTCCATAACTAGACCTCACCTCAAAACACCATATGAACTTCTCTTTGGGAAGGTTCCGGTCATTCATTACCTCAAACCTTTGGTTGTCAAGTGACCATTACGAACACCGTGATCCTTTGGGGAAGTTTGATGAAAAGGGCGATGATGGTTATATTGTGGGTTATTCGGCTAATAGCAAGGCTTCTGAGTGTACAACTTATACGCAAGAAGATAGAGACTTTGAACCTCGGATACCTAGAAGATAAGCCCAATGTTCAAGGGCGAGTGGTCATGTGTGGTCTTTTGATCTTGACTACCTAAGCGACTATCCGGGTTATACTAGACATATGGCTAACCAAAGTGCAGGCTCTCAAGAAACTCCCACTAACAATGCGGTACCTTGGATCGACTACGAAGTGAATTTGAAGATGATGAACAACCCATTCTTGTGCCTTCTTTCTCCCCAACAATGTTGCGGGTAACTCTTCAAGAGATACCCGGTGAGAGTGAAGATGAATCACACTATGTTGAGGACCTTGCTAGGCTTGAGACTCAAGAGTTTGCGGCTAAGCTTGAAGTCGAGAAGGTGGATGGGGAGTTTGCAAATGAGGCATCGGTGGAAACCACATTTCACGACATCGATGCGATCTTTCCATCGTCATCGATCTTTGGCCAAAGCTCGCTACTACTCATATTCCTTCTAAAGTGTCCACGAGACTTTGGTGACCAGATACTCGCTTTCCAAGTCCTTGGATCTTGGAAATCATCAACCCAAACCGGCATTTTCACCTCACCTTCCTATGACACAACTTTTGTACCAACTGTGTCTAATCTTGAACCTACCATTGATGTCAACCCCATCGCTACTAAAGAATCAACATCACTCACCTCAATCCAATATTATTGGTGACATTCTAGCTCTGTTAGAACTCAAGGGCTATCTCTAGTCCTAAATTTGGACGAGTTGCTTTTCTCTCTTATGTCTCTAATCGGCAAAGAGACAATCACACGAGACTTCAAGCATTGTCTGCTTTGCGTGTTTTCTTTCACAAGTAGAACCAACCGGTGTCTCTCAAGCTCTTGAAGACTCAAGTTGGATTGAAGCAATGCAAGATGAAATGTGCAGTTCCAAAACCATCAAGTTTGGATATTGGTGCCTTTACCAGATGGGAAATATGCTATTGGAACTAAATGGATTCTGAAGAACAAAAGAGATGCACGGGGTGTGGTGATTAAGAACAAAGCAAGATTAGTAGCTCAAGGTTACATGCAAGATGAAGGAATTGACTATGATGAAGTGTTTGCACTGTTGCTAGAGTAGAGGCCATTCGAATTTTCTTGGCCTATGCTTCCTACATGGGCTTCATCTTGTGTCGATCGATGGATGTTAAAGGTGCTTTTACGTATGGTGAGATTGAAGAGGAAGTTTATGTCACACAACCAAAAGGATTTGAAGACCCGGATCATCCTAATCATGTTTACAAAGTCGTTAAAGCTCTCTATGGACTTCATCGGGCACCAAAGGGCACGTATGCTAAACTTTCATCATTTACTGTGAAGCATGGCTACGTAAGAGGTGCCATTGATAAGACTCTTTTTACGAAGAAGAACTCGACAGACATCATACTTGTGCAAGTGTATGTGGATGACATCATTTTCGGATCCACTAAAGAAGCTTGGTGTAGGGAATTCGAGGATCGATGAAGGAGAATTTCGAGATGAGTGCTATGGAGAGCCGACTTTCTTTTGGGTCTCAAGTTCAAGAAAGCAGGATGGGATATTTATCGCCGGGATAAATATGTGAGGACATGTTGAAGAAATTCGGCATGGAAGGTGTCGAGATCGCCACAACACCTTATGAAGCTCCAAAAACAAAGCCAACAATGATCCGGATCTACCGTGAATGTTCATTTATACTGGATCTATGATTGGTTCATTAATGTATCTAATGACTTCAAGGCTGATATTACCTTTGATGTAAGTGTGTGCTCGACATCAAGTCACTCCACTTACTTCCCATCTCAATGTAGTCAAGAAGATCTTTAAGTACCTAAAAGGCCAACCTCATTTAGGCCTTTGGTACCCAAAGAGTCTCCTTTTAAGTTGGAAGCATATAGTGGCGGTGATTATCTTTGGTGCAAACGGATAGGAGATCTACAACTGGAGGTCACAATTCCTTGGAAAGAGATTGATTTCGTGGCGGCAAGAAACAAACCATTGGGCTACCTCAACTATCAAGCAGTATGTTGTCTTTGCAAAGCTTGCTATGGACAGTGCTTTGGATTCAAAACCAATTCTTTGGACTATGGGTATAACTTCATGAACACAACTCTTTTATTGATAATCGTAGTACCATATGCATTGTCAAAATCTAGTTTTTCACAAGAGAACCAAACATATTGAAATCGACACCACTTTATAAGAGATGCATATGAAAACATTTGATAAATGTGGCTAAAATTCATCTGAGATGATAATGTGGCGGATCGTTAACTAAAGCTTTTGATGGACCAAGGTTTCAACACCTTGTGGTCAATATTGAATGCTTAACCCTTAAGCGCAAAGTTTAAGGGAGGCATATGCCTTAGGGAGGATTTGTTTGTTTGATAGTTTCTTAGTTAAAAAAAAAAAAAAAAAAAAAAAAAACTAACTTTCTTTTGCGGTTTGTTGCACTTTTGATGGTTTTAACTCACGGATACACCTTGTGTGTATCAAAGAGTTAGCTAGTCCAAAGGGTACATCTTTGGTAAAGACATGTCAAACTGTTGATAATGTAATGATTTGCTCAAAATCATAGGGTTCTGAACCACCCATGCTTAATTGTCGAGAGTTGTATGGTCATCAATTCACCATGGTCTATTCCTTGTTGGAATCCAATAATTGGCTAGCCCACAAGTATATGGCTTGTGGTAAAGGCAACTGCATCCATATTTGGTTATCAATTCACCAATTCTAAGAATTGACTAGTCCCGAGCAAACGGCTACAGGTAAAGACAAGTCAAATCCGTTTATATAGTTGTTGATTTGCTACTAAATCAAATGGTTATCAGTGTACCATAGTTTTCGAACTTAAACATTTGGCTACTCCAGTAGTAATGGCTATTGGTAAAGAGACATCAAATCCATTATTTTCAATGATTCACCTCTCACAGGAGTTCACACACCTGGAAGTGATGAGAATAGTTTGCAACTGATAAGTCTTGATGTACATTATGTCATTTGTTGCTGCAAAGACCTGGAGTTTCAAAGTTTGATCATCATAGAGATGAGATTATTATTGGTTCTTTGCTAATGATATGTGAAAACAATCCTCTTGTCTTCAAGTATCAAAAGATCTTTCAAGTCGTGAACCGGAACTTAACCAAGTCAAATTCCGTTTAGGGAGGATTGTTGGGAATTATGAAGTAGGATTTCCTGTCATTCTTTAGAAGGTTTCTGCTGAAGTAGAAGCGAATCTGTGAAGAAGTGATTCTCTTGAAGAGTACAAGCGTTGCGTGTTCTTCTTTGAAGGGTGAAAGCTGACTAGGATCAGCATGCGCTTTATGAATTAAATGCTAACTCATTATTATCTTTGAACGGCCCGAGGTTAGCATGGGTTTTATTGTACTGCTCAATATAGTTTAGTGTATTAGTCATTAAATGCATGCTTGCATGCTTAGTCGATTGGGTAGTAATAGATTAGGGTTCCTTGTTTATAAAAGGAACCTCATAGTTTGTAATAGATAACTCATCCGAAACATAGTGTTTCAGTTAATAAAAGATCCATAGAGGATCTAAGTGTTCTTAGTTATAACAACTTGTATTTACATTCCGCTATAGAATACGAGTTCTAGAGACTATCTATTAGTTTGCTTATGATTACATAGGCAACACTAACGATCCACGAGTGCTAAAGATCTGTCAAGGTCTGAGAGTTTTCAACACCCTACTGAATTTATATAGTAAAAGAAATATTTTGATATTTATAATCCTATGCATATTTATATGTTGTAATTTTAAAACAACATATATATTGTATTTTTAATATATAAAGTATAGGGGTATAAAGTATAAAGGTGAATTTGTTTAATTGCTAAAGTTATTATAAAACATGAAAACTTATAATATTACACTTAAACTTATATAATTTTAAAAATTCAACCACTAAAGTTTTATTAATTACCTCATTTTTTTTAAGTTTTTGTTTTACAAATATTATTATAAGTATAATCACGTATATTTATTTTTATATTAAAGTAACCGGCTTACAATTTGATAATTATATTCTCGTTGTGAATTTAGCCGTATTTAAAATGTAAACTCGTGTCCACATAAGTTAAACTTTTAAAATGAAATAAGTGGGTCCTTATTGAACGTAAAAGTAAAAAATTGATACTTATAATCTTATGCAAATTTATATGTTGTTATTTTAAAACAACATATACATTGTATTTTTAAGATATAAAGTATAAGGGAGTATTTGTTTATAATCCAAAGTTATTCAAAAACATGGAGGCTTATACTATTACACTTAACTCTATATAATTTTTAAAAATTCAACCACTAAAGTTTTATTAATTACCTCATCTTTTTTTAAGTTTTTGTTTTCACAAATTTGACACCTATATTTTTATGTGTTTTTTCTATCAACCAAAATTTTTCACCAAATTTATTAAAGTTTGTCCAAAATAAATTTAATTTTGACTTTTATTAACCAATCACATCACACGATTTTGCTTACGTGGCAAAATAATGAATTCTCTCCGATTACCAGACACGACCAAGTTGCCACAGTCGATGACCAAGTTAAAAAAAATATTGAAAGGAAAGTGTGTGTAAATATCGGTTGAAAAAATGACCGATTTTCGTTTTTGGGTTGCCTCGACCGATCCTCGACCTACACCCCACATTGGTCATTTCAAAGTTATTTTGTCGAGAAAGGCGATGTGGCACCGGTGACTGGTCACGATCGTGTCCGGTTTAAGGTTGGCCAAAATCAATTTAATTTTGACTTTTATTAACCAATCACATCCACGATTTTGCTTACGTGTGTGCCCCAATAAGCTCACGTATTTCTAACTCAGATAACATGCGTATCCGACTCACATATTCGAACATTCCTACCATAAAATTCCCTATATAGGCACTAAACACATCTTTGGTACATTAAAATACATTCATATATTATCTAAATCAAGAACTCAACTTAATTATACATTCATACTTGAGCAAAGTAGAAAATCCTCCACGAAAATCATGTGTTGATACTTAATCCTCTTCTAAAAACGTACACAAAAATCGCATTACACTTTAGTATGTGCGATAAGATTATAAATCGCAAAAACCACTAACATGTTGCATTATAGTGAGGATAACAACAAAGTTAGTCATAACATCAAATAAGAAAACTTGATTAGAACTAAAGGGGTGTTTGGTATGCTTATTAAATGTGCTTATTGGCTTATTCAATTACCATAACACAATAAGTTTATGATAAAGCTATAAGCTTTTTGAGAAGCTTAGTAAAAAACCCGAACTCACAAATTAATTTATCATAGCTTAGTGTGTTTATAGTAAAACACAAATATTAAGCGTAGAACTTTTCAATAAAACATTAAAAAAAAAAAAAAAGTTACCAAAAGTTGGTGTGTATAACAAAAAGTTAAACCATAAAAAAGTTACTAAAACTATTAGCTAGATAAGGCGTAAGCAAAGTTCATTGAAGTCTCTTTAGGATTCTATTCGAAGCAAAAGAGGTTAATACATAAATCATAAGTATAGAAGAATGGTTGTATCTCACATCCGTGACACTAACTCAATAACATTATCGCAAAGATAAGAACGTAATAACTTTGATTAAAACTATATATTCTTGCTTAATAATTCTCATGTACATACTTTTATTTATTTACAACGGCCAACTATTAAGTTTTTTTTTGATGAAACATCACATCAATAAATAAAGTTAGGTTATCACCTACGATTTTTTTTTTTTTTTTTTAATTATTATTATTATTATTTTTTTTAGGAGGTGATTGTAATGAAATAAGGATTGTGATGCATGCATTTTTTTTTATAATTTAAGGAAAACACCTTCTGAATTAACCAATGACTATTTAACCCATGTGTTTTATTATTATTATTATTATTTTTAATAATTAGCTTTGTAAAACGTTCTTAACTGACAGACATGTTGAGGTTGAGGTTGATGTTGTTGTTTAACTTTAACTATTGATAACATGTTGTACACAATGTGCGAGTTTAGTAGCACATAATGAGCGTTGATGGTTAAAATATCTCCGTAAAGTTTTTAAAATGTTTTATGGATATCCATATATAAATTTTAAATAATAATTCATGAGTCGTTATTATAAGTAGAATGCGTATATTTATTTTCATATCACAAGAACTTGTGCTTACCATTTGATATTTATATTCCGCTACTAATATTATAAAGTATATAGGGGTATAAAGTGTAAGGGTTATTTTTTTTTCTAAAGTTATTAAAAACATGAAAACTTGTAATTTTACACTTAGCTCTATATAATTTATTTAAAATTCAACCACTAAAGTTTTATTAATTACTCCATCTTTTTTAAGTTTATGTTTTCATAAATTGACACCTATATTTTTATGCATTTTTTTTTCTTAACCAAGTTTCTCCACCAAAATTATTAAGTTTGACCAAAATCAATTTAATTTTGACTTTCTATTGACCAATCATATTGCTCGATTTTGCCTACGTGGCAAATTCGAGCTCTTCTATTGGTTTAATTTTTTTTTTCAATAAGAAGGTTTTGCAAAAACACTCCGAAATGATGTAATTCTTTTATTATATAAAAGATTAACTTCTACTTAACAAATCTTCACAAACAAAAACTAATTTCATCTAACAAACTTTTAGTAAACAAAATTATTATGTTAAACTAATACAATATTACATGATTAATATTACTAAAAAAAAAAAAAAAAAAAAAAAAAAACTGTAATTTTATCGGCCTGATATTCATGAATATTGAGAAGCTGTTGTTGCCATTTTCCAGCAACAGTGACTGGATTAGATACAACTTCGTTCAATAATCCTCTCATTATTGTTGTTGTACATGTTATTGATCAAGATCTGCTACAATGTAGTACCCCTCTGTCGTATATTGTTGCCATCATTCCAGGTTTATTGTTTTGTGGGACAAGAGGACAATAATCAATTTCTCATTTATGCAACTGCTTGGTCAATTTGAAGATTAGCGTAGCATGATTATCAGAACGAAGATATGCTTATTTTAATTTTGCAAACAAACATAAAATTTGGACTATATGTATGAAACATAAATGCAAACATTACATCACACCAGCACACTCAGTGGTTAAGCTATAATCGATCTGTAAAATCAAGTGTTGTTTAGATTTATTTTCTTAGCAAAATGAGAATTGGTTATAGTTACAGTTTAGTGTCCCAACTGTCCATGTACTTATTTAGGTAGATGTGTCCACAACTGCGCTTGGCTATCACGACTGGTCGATGCAACAAGCCCGGACTCTTGGAAACACGTCAATGCAGAAACAAATCCAGTACAGCCTGACTGGAACAACTTGGATTTATTGCCGTTAGAAGTGTCCCACAGCTGGATGTACTGCAAAACATATTTACAGTTAATCCACTTAGAAAAGTGCATAAACTTATATGTTATGAAGAAATAGATGATATATGTACATACCTGGTATGTACCGATGATGAGTAGTTGTGGATGTAAAGGATGGAATAAGCAAGACTTGTACACATGGCCATCAGAAGGTAAGGAATAGCCACATTTCCATCCATCAGATGTCGATGCCCAAACCCGAGCACTCTCATGACTGACTGAAGCAAGGCGTGTATGACTAGGGTCCCAACAGATTGAGTTAATATCTTGAGCATGTCCCTAATATAAAATTAAAAGCTATTAATCGTAAATGTTACTTATAAAACAACTCAGGTAGTTGTCATGTGTCCACTCTCATTAAATTACAGTTAAAGCATTATTAAGGTTGTGCTTGATAAACTTCTTTTCATTTTATTTTTCGCAAATTAGACAATCAAAAGTGATTACTATATTTTTCGAAAGCTTGTCTAGCTACCTTATAGAGTACGGATGCAAAGATTGATTGAAAAAATCGCCATCCTATATATCTATTCTCATTGTAAATTAGTCCATGTTTTTTGGTTCGTAGTTTGGATTTATAAAAGTTTTGTAAATACACCAAAGTCCACCAATATATGTTTGTTAAGATTAACCCAAAGGTCACGATAAATTGTAATTTCTGTTAGCTAAAGATGCAATGCGTCAAAATGAAGGGGATCTTAAACCCTCTAATATATGAGATGATAATCTAAAGTCTAAACAAGTTTGAGAAAATTCACACTTTAGTACTTTGCACATCTTCTAATGTTGTGTTTGTTACAATTATACATTGTCATCATTGCAAGACATGCATTTATGTTATTTTAATTCAAATGTACAATCATAAAAAGCACAAAGATGATCCTTATCCATAAATGCATGTATGGAACAATAAAACTAAAATACCATTATAGAATTTAGCTAAAACTATAAATTGTTTTACGTACCGAACACATCACTTAATACGTAATTTTATGTCTGGCTTTAATTAGTAGTATTCAATACTGTAATCATCTATTCCGCAAATCACTTTATACATGATTTAATAATCGCCATATGAGTTTCTTGAATTGGGGTGATAAATTGAGGATATGTTAAGATATTCAAAAGGTTAATGCATTTAACAGTTTGCAACTCCTTAACAGCTATCCCCTCTGTATGTTCTTTTTCTAACTCCCAGCTAGTTAAAGATTTCCATTCAATAAATAGGCTAATAAAACTATGATAAAACGCCACCGGGTAGAGAGAATAGTATAATATGCATACCTCTAAGTACACCTTTGAGGTGATACGAATTTTCCGCTGTCCATATGAATTGACAACAAAATTATTTTTTTACCCAAAGCAACAGCTAACAGGTTTCCGGACTGAAACCTGACTTGATTGCTGCTAACTCCATCCTCCTTTTCCAACAAAAAACAATAACAAAAACGAAAAAAGAAAGAATAAATGTCTCAAAACCTTGACGATATATTTAAAAGCGATAAGAGTATGAATTTGCTACAAACACATTTGTAAACAAAACCAACCTTGAGTTTAAAAATGATGCGGCACGTACTCACATCCCAAATGAGTATCTCACCCTGAGAGTCGCATGAACATAAGATATGTGGATCTTTTGGGCTGAAATCGATGGACTTAACAGACCCAGTATGCCCTTTAAGTATCATCGGAGCTTTGCTAACCTGTGAAAAAATTATAAGTTAAGTTGCCATCGAAAAGAAAAGAAGAGTACGAAACACCTAAACGTAACCTCTTCAAGTAAAAGTAATGTCTTACATTGGTTGAATCACAAAATAGATTTTGTCAAAACAAGCAGCAGCGAAAATGTTGAATTTGGTTGGAAGCGAATGTCTGTAATTATATGGGGTTGCTCCAAAGTAGTAGGCAAAGGATTGCGAGATGGGACATCCCAAAGTAAGACCTGCATATTGATATGACTTTAGTAGATAATCACTTTCAAGTGTTTGCGTCATCAAATAGTTTGTGATTAGTGTTGTTGATTTCAAAGTGGTAGTTTGATATTAAATAGAAATTCCTGTTTTTACCATCATATTCAACCTAAATCTTTAAAAGATAGTATAAACCTTTGATAACGTATTTGATTGATATATAATTTTATTTAAAAAGAGCTACTCCATTTTATCGAGTATTAATGCGCTTTTTACAAAATAAGCAAATCGAACCACTACTTCCTAAACTACTTAATCTTAAAGTATCTTTTAAGCATTTATTTATAAGTATATGCATAAGCAGATAAAAAAAATGGTTCAAATGAAAGCTAAAATCAAATAAAGTTTTACAAACCATTCCCTTTGTCCCAGCACACGCTAAAAGCTTTCCATCTGATGAAAAATGGCAAGTAAGTAGCTTGTGACGTACACTTTTGTAGAGACGGTCTTTCCGAAACATGAAATCTACTTCAGATCATAAAATATAATCATATACCCAAACAAATGCAACTATAATTGGAAAAAAAAGATACAAAACTTAACAAACCTGTATCATCAAGTACTGAATGGGCATCACCTTGAGCTATATTAGTTATAGATGCGTGATTGTTGTTTAACTAAGCTAGATTGAGGATCATTTGTAAGATGCTGGATAGGTGATGATGTATTTCGTTGCCCGCACTTAATTGCTGTAGGTGATGAGTACCTGAGTTAGTATGCTAATGAATTATACAATAACAAATTTAAGACCAATTCTTGAAGCACAAGGCATTCATGTAACTGATTAACTTAGCCAGGAGATGGCCACACCAGCACTATAACGCGAATACCGAAACTAGAAAGATGGAATAATAAAGAAATAAAATAGAAACCATCTATGAAACTCACCCATAAGCAAGTAAAGGCATCTTAATACAAGCTTTTTTCTATTTGGAGAAGCTTTTTGATCGGTTTTATTAGTCTAAAATAGCAAGAGATGTTCTTTACTAGATCAATCAAGCACCAACCGGTCGAAACTTTGAAAATATAAGTATTTTCCTATATAGTATGCTAGATCAATCAAGCACCAACTGTATGTAATCTCTTTCTTAATCCATATATTCATTGTTAAATTGGTTTATCGAAGAAAAATTCATTGTAGAGGAAGTTAGTTTACACATACTTGGCAACCACACAGAATTGTCTCCCATACTCGGATTCTTCATAGACATAGGCATTTTAAATCCAATTGGATTGATTGGAGTTATGACCCTAAAACTGGTTGTAAAAACATGATGTAACCTCGTTTCTCCTCTAGCGTCTCGCTAGAGTGTTTTAATAAATCATAATAAAAAAAATAAAAAAATAAAAAAATCATATTTTGTTCTATAAATAAACCTTTGGAGCATTTAAAGATATAGAAACAACACAATGTTTGCGGCTAAGACACAAAGGAAAGAGCTCATCTTCAATATATTAAACATCTCTCATTCACTTGGCTCTGGGCAAGAGTAAAGATGCCATACCTTGATTGGATATAATAGTTTAACAACATTATGTAATTTTTGTTTCCTAGAAAACGTGTTTCCAAGCTCTTTGCTATGGTGTTTATACTTCACATTGCCGTCCAAAATAAGGAAAAGGTTATGGAAGAGCGACTCGCAAAAAAAAAGTGTTTCAAAGTTTTGTGCACCGGATACTTGGAGATGTTCTAACCTAAAAGTGGGTACTTATCCATTAAACTGTATAAACTCTTAACTTATTTTGATCAATTTTGTTGGAGACAAAATATGGTATAGAAAAAGAAAATCTCATTACGTACCGCAGATCCACTAACACCTCGACTGTTTGTTTGGATTCTAGGGTGCTTCGCAGTTGGGAAACCCGATAATCCATCAGTACTATCTGTCAAAGAGAACTTCACATAATTAAAACCATACATAAAATATTGGCCATGCAAATTAAGCATTATTACAATGCAATTATAACATGCACGCTAGAGATTTTCTTAGTTATTAGTAAATTAAAGCTTAGCTACACTATGTAACTGTTTCTTTGCTTCAAGCTTCTTGCTAGAGCTTGTAATACAAACCGTCGTTCAAGAACAGAAAATTACATTAATCTTGTATCGGTTAATAATAAGAATAATAATACGATTACCTAAACTTCTTAAGCTCATCGTTTTATGATGTTGGTTTGCAACGGTTTTTTATTAGGGTTTGAAGAGAGAAGTCGACAGTGTCAACCATAAAATACAATATATATGGAATACAATACTATGCACTATATATATTCTTGTTTCAAGGGTCTAATATGATATTTGGTGCAAATTACAAGTTGGGTACTTATTGGCTATATCCAAATTCACCTTCTAAGTTCTACAAACTGCATTGTTACTCCTCTATAATATGGTTTTTTCACTCCATGACTAAATTTGTTTTGCAACCCAATTAAATTATGAATATAATTACTATTACTATTACTATATACTAAAAATGGGGTAATGTTACTGTTGTTCAAAGCACTGTAGCTATAGTGCTTTATCCACAAACTAAACAAAAGGGAAAATGGTGTAAAAAAACATCAAACTTGCCACTTTTTTCTTTTGTAGGCATCAAACTTTTTTTTTTCCTAAAGTAGTCAAATACTTTCTTAATCTTCCTATTGTAGCCTCATACTTTCTTAATCTTCCTATTATAGCCTCTAATCAAAAGTTAATTACATAAATAGTCCCTGTAGCTCTAAACAATTACACTATTGTAGCCTCATACTTTCTTAATCTTTCTATTATAGCCTCTAATCAAAAGTTAATTACATAAATAGTCCCTGTAGCTCTAAACAATTACACCATTCGTCCCTTGAGTCTTTTATATCATTCCTTTAACGAAAAATAGATAAAATCTATCTTACACTCTCTGCATCCTCTACTCGCTCTCCCCTCTCTCTAGCACCACCACACCGACACCACGCCCACTTCCACCGCTTTGCCACGCCATCATCATCAAAAAGATGCAAGGTAGATCAAAGTCAATGGATCGAATCAGGTTTAGATCGAATCATATTTTGAAGCAATCATACACCCCATGATTATTAATGCGCACCATGTGTTTGATGAAATGTCTTTGATGTGATTTTGTGATGATGTTTTTGTAAAAACGTGATTCGATTTAGTAGGACTATATGATGAGCATAGGTTGTGTCATTGCGTGCGTTTAGATTATTGTTTAGATGCTTTGTTAGGGACTTTATGTGGGCATTTTTTATTGGTTACTATGTTTTGTTATTAGGGATGGAAGGAGGGTGGGTTTGGAGGCATGGTGTTAGTTTATGAGGGCATTTTATTGGTTACTATGTGTTTGATGAATGTCTTATATGTGATTTTGTGATGATTTGTTGTCTTGTATGTGATTGGGGATGGAAGGAGGGTGGGTCCCGGGGTACCTGTGGATTATGGGGGTGTGGTGTTAGTTTTTGAAGAAGAAAATGTGATTGAATTTAGGACTTGATGATTGTGAACATATAGTGATGAGGATGGAAGGAGGGTGGGTTTGGGTAGTTTTTTGGGCATAGTGTTATTTTTAGGCATAGTGTTGTGTTGTTGATTTCAGAGATACAGATCTTCTGAAAGCTTGTACCTTCCGCGCACGGTGTAGATTGCCTGTCATATCATGGTGTGATAGACGTAAGAACTTTCATTATCTTGATGAACATGTTGATACCATTTTATTGAAATCCTTTGGTGGTGACTCAAATCTATAATGTTTCTGTTGACATAACATGCATTCACCAACTTTATCATCACAGCCATTAGTTGATCTCATGATGAATATGAGAAGTTTTATAAATTATTGACATAGTTCTCCCAACTTTTGTTTTGTTTAGATTGTATTCTTTGGGATAGACAATATCCATGCTATGAGAGAGAGTCTTGTTTGTCTCAGAGACTACTTGGACACACATGGAACCAAATCATCGGATGGAATGTCATCATTCTTGATATAACTTGAACCTTAAATTTTAACCTTATTATGTAACGTGTCATTTAGTTTGTGATCTATCTGAGAGAAATGGTGGATGGACTTGGAGTGGAGGTAATCTCGTGATATATGCTTGATATCAACCCTTGGTGATAGTGGTTGGTTACATCATATTCGATTGTGTTGGTGGTGATAGTTTTGATATGCTTGTTTAGTATCTTCGGGTAATATTTCAAGTGTTTGATATGTACATTGCTTTTTAGTTGTATATAAATCATGTCTCTATGTTTATGTTTACGTGTAATTGTGTGGTGCGATGATGTGTCAAATTTTCAAGAGATAACATTAAGAACTTGATTTTTGTCTTAAGTATGAACCTTTTGATCCGCCATCTTGGGCGAGACTAATTTGTGACCTTGAGCAGGTGGGATTCGGAAGCAATGTTGGAGAGTTCTCAATTGTGCATTCAAACCAACAAGACCATTCCGCGTAGTCTCGGTTGGAGAGGACTTCTTGGTGAACTTCTATGAAGGACCACCATTTAAGTTCAAGCGATCGCATAGGTTCGTTTCATAAAATAGCTTAACATAGTATCGGATGATTGATTATTTCCATTTAATGGTGAATTTTGATGATGATAAGACACCATTATAAAGCGAAAGTATACGACTAACCAAGTATCCTTTTGTTGCATTTGTAATTCTCGTATGCAGGGATCACACAAATTTTGTCAACTGTGTAAGGTTTTCACCTGATGGCACCAAATTCATCATTGTTGGAATTTGAATGTATTTGAGGAAAGGACGTGGGGTGTATGATTGGGATTTCTTTTTAGAACAATAATTTACTAGTGTAAAATTTTTAGAGCCACGGGGACGATTTATGTAAATAATTCTTGATTCGTTTAAAGTTTAAAGCCACAAGGACGACATGTGTAATTGTTTAGAGCCATAGGGACCTTTTATGTAAAAGACTCAAGGGATGAATGGTGTAATTATTTAGAGCCACATGGACTATTTATGTAAATTTATGTAATTAACTTTTGATAAGAGGCTACAATAGGAAGATTAAGAAAGTATGAGGCTACAATAGGAAGATTAAGAAAGTATTTGACTACTTTAGAAAGAAAAAAAAAGTTTGATGCCTACAAAAGGAAAAAGTAGCAAGTTTGATACATTTTTAGACCATTTTCCCTAAACAAAATTGTCCCTAAGGTTTAACTGAGTTTGCAAACTTGGTCCTTCGAGGACTAACGATATAATATAATTGAACTTTTAAGGACCGATAAATAAATACATATATACATTTATCAAAAATATAACGGGTCCATAACACTCCCGCAGCAACGCGCGGGATCGCCTACTCGTTTGAACTAAAAACGTGACTTATGCAAAGAATCAAATAATGTTAATCAAGGGTGAGCAGTCCGACCGGATCGACCGGACCGACCGACAAAACCGACCGGACCGACCGAAAGCCGACCGGACCGAAGGACCAACGGTCCGGTCTCGGTCTAGTGTTTTTCATTATTTCGGTCTCGGTCCGGACCGGTTTGGGTCCGGTCCAGCGTACAAACCGGATATTTAGTCTATGTGGATTGGACCGACCGAAAGACCGACCGGACCGGTCCGGACCGAGCACATTCGGTCCGGTCTCGGTCTAGAGTTTTTACCTAACTCGGTCTCGGTCCGGTCCGGATTTTAGACCGTGAACACCCTTAATGTTAATGATTGTTTATTATTATTATTTTTAGAACGACAATCTTTTACATGAGACTTGAATCCACAACCTCTAAGTTAATAGGCCACTCACATATTGCTGGAACAAGAGGCCCTTGTAATAATGTTAATGAGTTTATTAGATATCAGTTTTAGCGCATATATTAGTAGTCTTTCTTAGGACATGTGAGATAATCTGTGGTGTGTATATTTTGAGCTAGTTAGTGTTCTAAAAAAAAAAACATTTCCTATATAAAAGACTAGCTTCATAACCCGCCCGAATGGGCGGGCTAGCTATATGAGTTTACGTGATAATAATCACAATGAATAGCAACATAAGATTAGAGAACTAAAGAAAATCAAATGTGAATATGATATGTTAAAGGTTGTAGCAAAAATAAAATACAGTGAACCATATTCATTAAAAACCTATAAAGAACTTCTTTGTAAATCACGTAAGTAGCGCAGTTTGTGTAGTTTTCATCTTTGTCGTTGCATAGAAGTATAGAACCTTTAATAATTTCTTCCTCTTCGAATTTATACGGAAGCTGGACAAACAAATGTAAATAAAATTACATAACTTTCTTCGTATATAGAACATACAATCTAATGACTCGTTTGAAAGGAAAAAAAATACCTTTCCAATTAGTAATCCTCGTAACACAACCCCAAAACTGAAAACATCAGCCTTGTGATCATCAAGCTTGTGTTCAATAACCTTAATCACAAAAGAAATGTCCTTAGCGATAAAGAGCGACAAACATGCAAGCATTGGTCATAACTGAACCCTTCTAATAGACTAATTTTGAAATTGGACAAATATTGGTTAGAACTATAACCGATCAGACTATGCCATTATCATATTACTAATCATTCAAATAGCTTATTTCTTCGACAGACTTGGTGTTAGACCTGAACATTATATAATTCCATTATTGTAACTAAATTGGTATATGATTCCATTTATTACCTCATTACTTGCTTTTTCCAAAATGTGATCTATGAAAATTTAGGCTTCATGACTCTATTTGAGCTTACATGAAAAGTAACAGCATGTGTATCATAATAAAAACATAATAGCATACACATAGAAAAATTAACTATTGTTAAATATTATAAATTTTGTATTACACAGAAAAAATGACATTTAAAAGCTACCTATCAAGCGATCCATCGGCATGTCCCTTTTTTTGTTGTACTCGGATCTGAGACTTCACTCTTGCAACATAAAATCAATTTTTCCTTAAACTACCAAAAAAATAGTTTAAAATAGGATTTCATGTCAGTATTATGGTAAAGAATACAAAATCCATATAAACCATGTGAACTTCAAAGATATTTTTCAGGCCAGTATTATGATAAACAGTCAAAGACTATTAACTTTGAACAAATTTTATATGCCTTGGCATCTGTGATCATCAAATATATATGCTCATCATGGTAATTACTATTAGAAATCATGTATATGAACACCGAAGTAGCAGGGCATAATAAGAGATCACATGTATAATTACTATTAGAAACTCAAATATATACAATCATCATGTTAGAAAAAGAAAGGTATAAAACCTGAAGCATAGTAAACTGCTTTATGACACCTTAAAATTCAAGCTTGAAGACATTGCCATGTATAAACACAGAAATAGTTGATACTCAGGGCCACATAACTTTTTGTTTTTCAATGTTAACAACTTACCTATTTGCTTTGGTTGGAATTCCCAAAGTATATCCTTGTCAAGAGCCAGGACAGATACACCACGGAGAATGTACACATCTTGTCATATTCTTATGATAGTCTTTAAAGGACTCTGAATAGAAAGAACAACATTTATTAGCTCCTAAATAAGAAATAAAAAATACATAGAATAAAGTTGTAACAAAGAGTAGAACTAAAAGTAGCCTACGAACCTGAATACCATAAAGTTGTAACAAAGAGTAAAGTTATAATAAGAGATCTATGAACAATTCCAGGGGCCAACTCCACAGATAGAGGCTGCAAATTCACAACAAAATTACGGCAAGTAAATTCCAAACAGAAGTAATCGCAAACGGAGTGCTTATAATACATACCTTGTGTGTTCGGAGAACTCGATCATTCACCACCAGCCCAATAGTTTCTTCATATATGAAATACAACAATAATTTTATCAATATTGAGAGACTGAATAAATGACTCAGAAACTCACAAATTGTTCAAGTTTTCCTCCTGATCAACTTATGTGTTAATTAATTTATAGAAGCATGTATATCAAGATAAAATAGTACTAACGAATTAACTTTGGACGGATTTCATATGCCTTGGTACAACTCCAATGTTCTTGTTGTCTCTTGATGCATTTTGAGCCAATTCAAGAACTTGCATATTTAAAACATAAACATCAAATGAACAATTAAGCTAGAAATACAAGATATAATTGATTCTAAATCAAACAAAGTGAATCTCATAATCATAATTCCCCCTAAAATGTAATCAAAATCCTGAGAGTAACGCGTGAAGTTAACCTAGAATAACATTACACCACTCAAATTGATAATAGTATATCAAATTCATCTTCGTAATTTTATTCTATTTTTTGGAACGGCGAATTAATCTTAGTAAATTAACCAATAAAAAAAATAATTACATGAATTTAATTATCTTAATTTCACCTAACATGAGTTTTGACAGAAATAAAAATCGAACCCTTAGAAATCAATACCTTCGCGGCTATGTATTCCAGCACGACGGCTAGCGAGATACACCGGAGTTTAGTGTATTTACCGGCTTTGGTACTTCACTGCATACACCTCCTATTTAGGTTTGCGTAATCAGTCTATGAGAGATGAGGTTCTTAAGATATGATTAAAGTATGGTTAGTAATATAACTAAAATTTCTTCACATGATGTGATCCTACCTGCTATTTACGTATTTGGAAGATGTCCTCTACATGATCTGATGAAGTCTTCCACGTGTTACTCTGCACATAAAGCACAATCGTTAATATTTCATAAATATTTAGGACTAAATACAACACCAACGCATTACATAAATATACAAAATAATGCAAGATTCAAAAGATATGAACTTTAATTTTGAGATCAGTAGTCTTGTTTTTTTATATGCTAACACCTCTGACATTGGTGATTTGTAAACACTATTGTACAAAAAATGAATAGAAAATCATGAATGCACACTTTTACTATCTATTTGTATTAGAATTATACATACCAAAAAGCTCCCAAATAATCATAAACTAAATATATTGATATATATCGCCTAAACATGTGTCAGCTTAACTACACATCCAAACAACCAAAATCATAGAACGAACGCATAACTCTACCCTGTAAGTAACTTAAACCAAAGATAAGCATTTGAAATCATTGTTGGTACTATAAACATACTCGCCATTAAGACTGATAACTCTTTCACTCTTTTTTCTACCATCATATTCATATTCAAAACTTCAAAACGAGCTTCCATTAGCAAACGCTTGTTGTTCATTCACTTTTCCAGTCAACTTAAACCTTTTTAGAACTTTAACAAAAACAACAAACAAATTCTTTGTATGCTCAAACTAACAACAACCTGAAAAAGTAAATACATACATATTAAATGAAACACTTGCTGCTCATTCAGGCATTTTTAATAAATAAAATTCACTAAGGCATTTCATCAAGACTTTCTATTCATAAAAATAAAAAATAAAAATTGAATAAGAATTATTGAATTCCATGTACCAATCCAAGAAGAGGATCGATTTTGTCGAATTGCATGAAACGATAATTTTTTAGGTTATTGATGGATCAAGAATTCTTTGATGAAGATTAGGGTTTGTTGCCGTGATTTTTGGTGTAGATGTTGATTTTGAAATCTTGAAAATCATTGAATCACACCAAAAAAGAAAATAGATTTAAACATGGCATAGATTAGGTGAATATGTTTTTGCATTAAATTATGCATTTTGTTGTTTGCAGGGATTTGAATTTGGAAAATGTCGAGTGAAATAGGGGGAGGATGAGATATTGTTGACTGCCATTGATGCAAAAATTAATGTTGGATCCGAATGAGTAGGGAGTCTGTTATGTTTGTTTGATAAAATGGAAGATGGTAAAGTTTTTGAATGAATACCATCTTGGAATGAATATTTTGTATCGCAATTTCTTACGTAGTCCACTGGTAGAGAAGCGAATGAGTGGACTGCCAGACCCGAGTTCGATCCTGGATAGTTACAAATTTTTTACATATTTTACAAGAAATAGTGCCATGTCATTATTTCCACCTCATCATATGATGCTCCATGTCATCATTAATGTGCTTAGTAAGCATTAGTGATGTGTCAATGTAGTCTCATATATATGTATAGATAGGATTGAGATCCTCTCATGTTCCATTTCAACATGAGGGGTAATGTTAAAGTTCATGTGAATGAAGAAAAATGAATAAACTAATCATCGTGGGACTATTATTTTATAAAGGCAAATTGCGTAAAAGTGTCTGACTTAGCCAATTTCAATTTAATGTACTCTACTTTTTTCTTCAATTTAATGTACTAAACTTATTTTTATTGCAATGTAAGACATATAATGGATTTCGGTTACTTTATGGCGAAAAATTACATGTTTCATCCTATGGTTTATCCATAACATTCGTAGTCCTTATTTCATTTAATTACGCCAGACAAATGTTTGTCCGTTTTATAGGTTTCATACGTTTTGTCAATTTTATACGTTAACTTTTTAAAGAAATTAAAATTTAAAAAATTACAATTTAAAAAATTAAAAATAATTTTTAAAAACAACAAAATTTTTAAATTTATTTAAAAAAATATTTTTTTAAAACTTAAAGTTTTAAAAAATTAAAATTTTAAAAAAGTTTTATCCAGATTTAAAAAAATTAGAATTTTAAAATTTTAATCTTTTAAAAAAATTAATTAAATTTTTTTTAAAGTTTAAAACTTTTATATATTTTTAAAATTTTAATTTTTTTTAATTTTCTTTTTAAATTTGAACTTTTTATTTTTTTAAAACTTTAATTTTTTAAAATCCTTTTAAAAAAATTCTTTTTAAAAAAATTAAAATTTTATTGTTTTTATAAAAGTTTATTTTTTTCAAAAAATTAATTTTTAAACATTAATTTAAAAATATATTTTTTTCAAATATATATATTTTAAAATTTTAATGTATAAAATTGACAAAACATATGAAAGCGTGAAAATGTAGCGAAAACATTTGTGCGCGAATTAAATGAGATAAGGACTATGAATGTTATTGGATAAACCATGGGATGAAACATGTTATTTTTCATAAACTAACCGATAAATCCGTTATATGTCTTACGTGAATCAATAAGTTGAGTACATTAAATGAAGAAAAAAGTAAAGAAATTAAATTGAAATGGCTTATAAGTGCACACATTTTCAATTTTCCTTTATAAATTAATAATAAAGAAAAAGTAATCAGCGTGACCTCTCGTGTTCGAATGAAACGTGAGAGGATCTCAATCCAAAGATATTAGATGGAACAACCCCTTAATGCCTCTTTCAAAGGAGGTAGCCAGGTAGACACCCTTCAAGATTAATAGTTCCAAGTTACACCCATACTTAAATATTGCTAGTTATATATAAGTCTTATACCCCGTTCTTACAGAATTGAATATCGTTGTTGTTGATAAATTGTAAGAAGTGTAGAAGATAAAGGAATTTAGGGTAGATCGATACGCATAACCAACGTAAAACGTATATATAGCCATAGGCAAAGCTTAGTAGGACTAAGAAGGGCTATGGCCCTTCTAAGATTTTTCATATTTGCACTATATATATCCTTTTATTAATTCACACTATGTATAATAAACTTTAGATTTTGTAAGTAAACCATAGTTTGACCCTCCTAAATATTGTGAATTATACTTGCCCTCCTAGTAAAAATGTTGAAGCTCCACAAATGTATATAGCTATTCACTGATACTTGTTAAAACGTAAAATTGTCATTATTAGTGTTGTTTATTATTTTGGTGTGTACAATAGTAGGGTTGGATCAGTTGGAAAACCTCTTGCCTCTCAACCGAGAGGTCAAGGGTTCGATCCTCACTCTCTACAAAAGGCCGGAGGTTCTTTCTACCTTTGGTAGAACTGGAAGCAGCCTCTCTACCTTAGGTAGGGGTAAGGCTGTCTACATCTTAACCTCCTCCATACACCGGAAACGGTTGGTAGAACTGGAAGCAGCCTCTCTACCCATAACCCGTGGAAGACGGCATTGGGCGTTACTTTACTTTTATTATTTTGGTGTGAATTGAAGTACTAAATTTCCATGTTATTAGTTATTGCAGGATTACATAATGTTAAATCATTTATGCCAAGAGGCGAGGGACGGATCTATTAAGTAAATATAGAGGCGAGTGCTGCATTATAGAAAAAGTTGAAATTTTAGTGTAATTTTTTAATTTTAACCTTTTTGAAAGTGCCCCTCTACAAAACTCATATTGCCCCACTAACATAATAAACCCAACATTTAACACTCTAAAAGCTTATAAATCATTCATCTCTAAGTAAAATACTCGAATTTATCATTACGATTCTAGTTTTTTCTTCCGTATTTGTTGCTATCGTCAAAAAATTTTTTTGCCCCCCACATCATATATTCCTGGTTCCGCCACTGCCAAGAGGTGATTGTTGAAATCTTCACAAGACTACCACCCAAATCCATCCTCCATTTTAGAACACTTTCCAATTCATTACGTTCTTGTATTGATAGCTCCAATTTCATCCGTTTGCAATCTATCTGATCCAAGAAAAAAACACATGATTTTACATCAATACCACACACTAAGACGAGGCCTCCATTACATATGTACATTACATTCGGCAGGGAAATTATCATCCTGTTCCGGGTATACACACATAACAACACTCGAGGATCCTTTCAAAATTTTGAAATTGTTGGTTCATGTAATGGAATTCTATGTCTGTTTGACTGGGAAAATGGAACTAACCGTGCATGACAATCCTCCTTTGATTCAACATGAAGTGTTTTATTGGCAGTTAGTTGGGTTTGGTTATGACCCAACTATTGACGACTACAAGATTGTGAGATAACCCGATGTATTAAGAAACATGAATAGTACTAAATTCATTTATTTACACTATAAAGACAGCCGGTTGTTGTCCCAACTTCTTCTGATCGATTATATAAGTTGCAATGATTTGAATAAGTAAATATGTTCTATATTGATTAACCTTGTATCGATGTTTATACATATGTATTTATAGGTTATGAACCGGTTTGATGAACCGACATACCTCTTCATGATTTCCTACAGAAATAACTGCCAAGTTAGTTATTAACTTTGGCTTTGACATAACTAGTCCCTAGCGTTTTTTAAACTAAACATAATAAGCAAATGATGAAGATTATCGGGTCACACCGGTTGGTATGAGATTGCCTCCCCTACTCCTATATATAATTTGGTAAAGACAATGTGCCCGTATCTTTTCACTGTAACATTGAATTGGGTTGTGAAAACGGTATTTAAGTGGCAGACTCTGCGTTTATTGTTATTTAATGACATTTGATTAGAGCACTCAGGTATTTGGAACGATTATGTTACCAGAACCCAATTGGCGAACCATACAGGTAACAAGAATTAAAGGTTGTCTAGGTATCATTTCTTCAAAACATGGTACTACTCGCATTTGGGTGAGGAGAGAAGACAATAACACTCCTTATTGGTCTTCGGTTTTCAAGTTTGATACATATAAATTTAATGAAGTACAAACAGCTTTGCAACTAACGGACGATGGTGATTTACTATACTCAACTTCCGAGCGGGTTCAAGGCTTCAAGCTTACAATTCTGATGAGACAAAGCTACAGTTGAAACTTGCGGAATTTCTTAATTCTTCAAACATATGTGATATATTAGTTTGTGACGAAAGCCTTGGATTACTAGATCCGGGTACTTCATGCGAGGAAAGCTAACCAATTTTTTCGAGAGGAAAAAAGAGAGGTAGCACGTACTACAAGTACTTGAAGATATAATATTTAGGGGCACAACGAAAAAATATATACAGATTTACCTCTTAGATGATGATGCGTATTGTTATGGTTTTAATTAATCTATTAATTTCAGAAATTTTATGTTGAATACGTTCAATGTCTTGTTGTTCTCTAAGTCATTGGCAACAAACTCAAACCATAAAAGTTAAACAAAACCACCTCAAACTCCATGATCATACTCGCTTAGTCGCTTCTATATGTGCGGCTGAGCTGCTCGTATATTATATGCATGGCCTTAGAGTAGCGATTACTTAATCTTAATACTCCCTTGACCTATCTCCTGGTTTACAGTTTAATAGATGGTTAAATGCATAATTAAGAAATGATTTTGGCCTCACCTTTAATCATAAAAGCACGTTTCTTAGCGGGAAAAGGAGAGGCAAACATGTAACGAAATATGTACTCGATCATATTAGCTAGTGCGCTAGTGGCATTACTAAATCATGCAGATTTTAGCTTTTATCAAAATATTAATACCATGAATCCATGATCATGAGTGTTATTATAGTTTGAATGATCATACGTCCAAAGTTTTGTTCACAAAGTCTAACACTCAGACGTTCGGGGTCCAATTAAGGTTCAAGACCAATTAAGGAGCTTGTCTAGAAGGCTTACTGTGATTCTATAGCCTAAGAAAAATGTAGAGAATTCCATGTAAATTTCTTGATACAATATTCGTTGATGCAAAATAGATCCTTGTTTTTCATTTGGACCTGACATAAAGTTTTTCTATAAACTCTCTAGCAACCTCTCTCATACCAATAGGAAAAGCTTCTCAAATAGTCCTTTTTAGCAATAACACACTACCATATATTGATTGTAGATAAGCTTTTTGAAAAGTCTTTCTTTAAAATTTTCATAATCAAAATGCTAAGAATATGGTTGAAAAGTTCTTGAGTTTAAGCACTGGCTTAAAATATTTTGTATTTCCAAAAGAATCCCAATTGAAAGTGATTATGTTTATTAGCATATTTCCTCCTTATATGATAAGCCTCTTGTCATAAGCTTACATAAACACCCTCAAATACATTTAGAGCTTCTCCAAAATGCAATAAGCTATTAAGCTTCTAAAATTAGCTTAGCCATACACCCATTTAATGCATATGAAATATGTTAAGGAGTTTTTTACTGTTTTTTTTTTTTTTTCACCTGTAGAAGATATTCTATTTGAAATATGTTTAACGAAATTGAATTGTAAAACTTGAAAGTGGTAACTTGTCCACTAGACAATGTAACAAAGTGTTTTAACCTTTTAAACTTATTCGCTTTCAAAGAGGTGAAACGGATGGAGCGTCAACGTCTAGTGTGCTGGAGAATGCAGAACAGCCGGAGGGAAACAATAAGCTATTAAGCTTCTAAAATAAGCTTAGCCATACACCCCGTTAATGCATATGTATTGTTAAGGAGCTTGTTTTTTTGTACATTTTTTCACATGTAGAAGATATTCTATTTGAAATATGTTTAACAAAATAAGATGTTAAAACTTTAAAGTGGGAACTTCTCCACTAGACAAAATGTAACAAACTGTTTTAACCTTCGACTATTTTATCAAATTTTTGTAGGGCAAATGTATGGCATATTATAAAGAAAAATACATTACGTACCACAAAACCCTTAACTCTTCTTCTGACAGTTTAAGATCAACATTTGTTTTAATTCGAAGGCGTTGTTTATAACAAAGTAGTCCAGAAAATATTCAATCCATCTGTACAAATATATATATACAAAATTAGTTGAAATCATACATTAAGCACTATTAGAGCCTATGACCCTCACAAGTCATGTACTCATGCTCCAATTCATATTGGCTCATTACACATAATTAGTTGAAACGAGGAGATCATATATTAAGCACTACTAGTTATAATGCCCGCGCACGCGCGAGGTTTTTTCTAAAAAATTTAGTAATGTATTTTATTTATTAAAAAAAATAGCTTAATTTTTGTTTTATGTTTTAATAATGATTCTTAATTTTGATTTACAATTATGTTTGATATACGGTGTAAAAGTTCATATAATATATAGTACTTTCATAGACATTTGGTAATTTTTCTATACAAAGTTTAACTACCGCGTATTGTGTTTATCTATCGATAATTTAGATCAA
The DNA here is from genome assembly GCA_022545495.1 of Chrysanthemum lavandulifolium. Classification (NCBI taxonomy): domain Eukaryota; kingdom Viridiplantae; phylum Streptophyta; class Magnoliopsida; order Asterales; family Asteraceae; genus Chrysanthemum; species Chrysanthemum lavandulifolium. Next base: position 94,982,545 of record CM040241.1, read on the forward strand.
TTTATTTTTTAATCTTATGCTGAAATATTAATGGTTATGATATCATGTCACTTTTGTAAGTTTAACTATTATAATATTTTATAATTAGACAATAAAGAACACTAATAATAACACAATCAAATTACTTTAGGTCATCGTGTTTTAAAAGCGAAAGAAGTTTTGAAACTTAAAAATAACACAATAAAGAACACTAATAATAACACAATCAAACATCATTGTCCAATAACAGATGATGCTACTCGAAACTTAAAAAGCGATACGATGGCTAAGTGCCCAAGTGCCTATAATCCCTAGATAAAATCATGACAATTTTGAGAGGTGTCACTACACTACACATACTTTTGACATATTTTTTGGTTAACGTCGGTATAATTAGAAGTCGTTAGAATGGTTAAAAATGAATAAGTGGTCCTTGAAAGTAAAATAAAAAATTTAAAAAGCTAATTTGAGACATTGTAAGATTCATTGTTACCAATCTTCAATTCTGTCATTTATAAAGTGAACAACATTATATCATAAATTTCAAAATTTGTCGGGGTGTTTTTTGCTCACATTAATCCTAACTGGATTTAAAGACTGAGATGCAATATCACTGTGATCATTGTCATCATGAAGAGTGACTATATCTTTATCTTCATCAATGTAAGTGAGTGTATAATCGACATCAGGTGTGAAACCAAAAAGATTGCTAATATGTTCTCTCAATTATACGTAGTTAAGATCTTTTTTTGTTAGTATGTGCATTGAAGCGCCGAAGTGTGTCTCCAAACTTAACCTGCAACCAATGTGATATTGCAAGATTAAAAAGTGACATTAATCAATCCAATTCGTCTTCAAAGAAAACAATCCAACACACTTAATCTTCGATACTAACTAATAAATCCTACCACACTCATATTCACCACGCTGCAAGAAGTACTAATACGCAAACTATAATCTAAGGCACACTCGAGGTACCGAGTACCAACATGGAAACAAATGCAATAACCCAAGACTATACACTTGTACCAAAACAATTTTTAAAGCTATCTTTGTCATATATAACATAAAAGACACGAATGCAATGCATAAGATTTTATAACCCATAAACATTATAAAAACAATGGTATAATAGTATTAAGATTCATCTAATAGAAAAAGTAGTGTAATAACATCATCCCTAACAAACTAACAAACACTAATACTGAACCATTTAGTAACAGTTAGTGTGCATAGTGCATAATGATATCGATATCAATATTAATATTACCTGAAGAGCTTGAAGACTTGAAAATTTAAGTTAAGTTTTTCACATAATTTAAACCCAATAGAAGATGAAGTTGATGAATTGCGATTATAAAACCGATTCATTATTTTCTGCTTCATCATCTCTATATTTTTTTTCAACCCCTAAGAAGTATAAATAAAATTGCCAATGTAAAAGATCAGGTAGCAACACTAACTCTCAGTACATGTATACACAAACTTATATGCATCACCAGAATTTAGTAATGTAGAATGTTCATTAAGATGATGTGTTCAATATTTACCGCTTACACCAACATAAGTGAAATTGACCAAGGGAGCCTTGAGATGGTGCAGGTTCAGGTCAGGTTTTCCATCACAGACAACTATCCATTAAAAATTGTTTATATTCCATTGAATTTCCTTAAGTTAAACTGCACACATAAAACTGAATATGAGACACCTAAATACGAATAAAATTATAAGTAATCGTAGAATACGATTCAACTTATAATTTTGCTTCCAATAACACACACACTAAAACAACCTAAACTAAGCATCTTTCAAAAGTATCCAGTAGGAGGTGCCAATTATCACATGTTTGTTTATAAATGGGTCAATTCACGTTAAGTTTCATTATGAAAATAATAAGAACTCTATTATGCGAAAAAGAAATATTGGGAACAGTGAGAGGGCTAGTGGAACGACCTCATTTAGATAAACATAACAACTACAGCTGTTCTTAGGAAAATTCTACATTTACAACCACTGATCAAATTGTTAATATGATTATATTAGGGTCAACTGTGTTGTAGATAAAAAAAACAATGAGAAACTACATTATGCATATATAATAATAATAATATATTATGTTTTTTTAAATATATTTGTGTTTAACGTAAATTCAACTTCATTTCTAATTGTGTAAAAAGTGCTTTAACTATAGGCACATCATATCATTATCATTTTTATAACATCAAACTTAGCTTTATGATGCAAACTTGATGGTTATGAATGATTTATTCTCATTGCTACACTTTTGTTTCGAAAGGTCTACATTGTCAAAAAGTATATATACATCATGTCTCAGGCACACCAAAAAGAATTAAAAAAGGGGGGGCAAAAATAAAAGTACTTGAGCCATTACTTTGTTTAAATATCAGAAGATATAAATGTGTGCTTGAGTCATTTAAATGAAGAATACTTATCAAATGTATTTGAATATAGTTAACAATAGGTTATCCACATATTTAAATATGATTTGTTTCAAATAGAAAGAACCATACATGCATGAGAATTCCATTCTTTTTTAGCACATATACTTATGACATAATCTGATTCTCGCATTTTAACCAACAAACAAAAACAATAGCGTTAGGATGTTATGCAAAATCAAAAAAGTATAATACTTTATCAATGCATTGAATTTAAAAATATTAATTAATAAAAAGAACCCAAGCTACATGCTATCAATCAACCTTTTACATCGATTTACAGATTAGCATTATGCAGTCTTTGCTTGATCAATATCTTTTACCAAGATGTAGCAGAAAATTTTGGCATTATGTAGCCTTTACTTGATCAATATCCTTTTACCAAGATGTAGCAGAAAATTTTGGTCTCCAACTATTACAATAGCCCTTGAGTTCTATAATGTGGCAGTGCTTGCACTTGAAAGCAACATGATCTCCGTAATCTTAAAAGGTTCATTGTCATTTAGAAAGACATTTGCGGTACATATTTAAGCCAAACTGTGAATCCCTATAATAAAAAACAGAGAAAACTTAGCTATATGCATCTCTAAACAATAAGATCAAAACATAATCACTAAGATGGACCAACACAATTTGAAGAATGTTGTGGGACTAAGTACTCATCTATTGTTCGCTTAGCAAATCTTCCTTTATTGATGACTTGTTCTGGTGGTGAAAGGGGTTGTTGTATACATCTGCCATGGTGGCGTTGTGTATGGGACAACACATACTTCATGTGAAGAGGATGATACCAGATCATAAGATGATCTCAAGATTAGTTACCAGGTTAAATGCCAAGAGATAGAAATATATTTTTGCAATTTTCATAAGAATAGCCATGCAATCTTTTTAGCAATGGTAGCAACATATTTCGACGGCTAACCATTATTATAATTGTTCATGCATCACGACAACCTGCAATACATTTTCAAATTTCTACCTAGTTTCGCAACATAAATACGAACAATCTGAATGAAGATTATGGATCAGTTCATGTGGTTATTTACTTAGATATTACCCATTTGACGAATACTAACAAATAATCGTTCGACCCTAACCCATATTGACCCATAACAAAAGATGAATATAGAAGCATATCTCTAAGCTCAAGTAAAAAGCCTACCCATTGTTTATAGTTTCATCTTTCCTTAAGGGCTAACTTTTCAAATTTGGATCGAACCGTTATAAGTATTGAAATTAGATGCGACTGTATTAGACTACATAGTAATCCGTTTACTAAACAAAATCATGCGCTTAGTCAGTGGGAAGGATAATAGGTTAGAGTTGGGTAATGGGGAAAATTGGTTTGGGTGAAAACGGTCACTTTGTAAACCGGTTCAAATGGGTTCATGTTTAAACGAACATACCCGCGTTTCCATGATTCAGCATCAACTAATTTACCTTATTGAGATTGCGGTAATGAAAGTTTTTCCTTATAATAATTGCAGCGGAGCATATAAAACTCTTATCTAATTTCACCAACTGTGAGAAAATAATATCTATCATTTGATCTCGACTTTTTGATATAGTTAGCAGAAACCTGTAGGTTAAAATTTACACATGTTAAAGCGGGTCACATTAAACCTAGTCAGATTAAAGCAGGTGACACGGGTTAGAAGTCATCAGAGTTGAACCCGTAAAATGCATAAAATTTTTTACTTCATTTTAGTTCAAAGTTCAGATTACTTTTGAATAATATACTGTAGTTGTTTAATCGTATATCAAACAACGGATAATCAGAATCAGTAAGATAAGGTAAAAAAAATCTCAGCAAGGGAAGCTTTATTCAGCCGAAGGAATGCAATTATGGGAAAAATAAAAACGCTTTTAAAAAAAAACTTACCTAGTAAAAGAACCACCTAAATAAACACCTCCACCACCATAAAGCCACACAAATCTTTTGCTGATTACTCGAAAGCGCCGTCCTGCATCGTACCACCTTGATCCCATTTACCATACCCTTTCTTGACGTCACTTTCTACCCCTCAAAAGTCGCCATCGTCCTATAAATGCACAACTGACAACGACATTAGAACTAACAAAACATATTAAAAAGGAAAAAAAAAAAAAAAGCCAAAATTAGTACTCAGATTCGAGAGCTAAGCTTGGAAGTGTTTGTTCCAATTCTCTAACTCCATTACTTTCTCTCAGAACCCGTTATCTCCACATTTTTAACACAAAAAGTACCATCCAAAATCTGCGACTTTTTATGCATAAAGTAAGCATTTTTATAGTAAAATTGCATTTGTATAACAAAATCTAACACAAATGCCTAATTTACCGGCTCAAATGTACAAAGAAAAAATAAGTTGCTGCTTTTGACAAAAAGCATAACTAACCAAAACTACTAAAGAACCGTCCATCTTAAAAATTTGGAACCAAATAATTAATCAACACAAAAGCCTATTTTTGGGCTTATGAGCTTTTTGAAATTTTAAAAAGCTCATAAGCTCAATTTTTTTCCTTTGTGCTTATAGCTTATTTAAGCTCATAAGCTCAAGTTGATAACCTCGTTGGCCTAAAAAGCTAAGCTTGTTAAAACACGGTCATGCCTATAATCAGTCGGTATTTTGTATAAAAAAGAAATTCTTATTTTATTTTTGACATGAATGGATCTCCGATTCTTTGAAAGACACAGATTGAGAAGATCAATGACAGTACGGTAAGTGGTTGAGCAAAAAAATAAGTAATCCTAGACACTATAGAAATAATCAGAAATAGTATTGGAAATGGTTTTTTAAGCGGGTTCTGACCTGGAAAAAGATATACCTCAGAATTAGCTTTTACGTGCACGGTTTCTTCAACTTTTAGAACAACAATTGGAAGCTTGTCTTTCGATTCTTTACTCCTCCTTATCGCTCAGGTATCGATCTCATTCACATACCTAAAAAAACACAATATGCTCCTTCTTACGAACACAAAAGCATTTATAACCGAGATGAAATAATAAGAACTTTGTATAATAAAATCCAGACGATCAACCGTTATTTTGCTGAATAGCCATGAAACACAGCTACGACAAATCAATTCACGCATTGGTTTGGCTTTCTCCTATGGCTTTAAACTCGAACTCATCAACGCTTCCTGTCCTTCTAGCCATTTTTGGCTCGATAATCCTCGCTCCAAGCAGCTGCATCAATTTAAATGTTAGCCCAGGACCAATACTAAATATGCAGTTTGTGAATTCTTACCTTGTAAGAAGATGTGATTTTCTTCACCTCGTATAATGGTCCCCAATGCCGGCGCTAAACCTGTTACAGATGCAACAAATTTACCATGATAAACCAATCCTAATATTCTTCATCCAAAGAAAGAATCAAAACCTTAACTTGAGCATCCATTGAGTAAACACCGCAACGGCGAGTCCAAGAATAAGTACAATTGCGGCTATTCCACTCCCGCTACACCGAACGTATAATATAAGCTAACCCAAACACCCTATACATGTATACCACAAAAACAATCTCTAGCGAAAATCGCATGGGATGAGCGAGTTGGATAACGGTCAAAACAGGCTACTATCAAATGTGTGGCTGTTTTTATTGTTGCCATGTCGTGTTGGTCGACCAAAGAAAGTTTTGTGTCCATTTATATGTAATGTGTGAACACGTTACAAAGTTATATGCATCGAAATTTTTTTACTAAGTTTTTAACCGTTTGATCTATTTAATCCAAAAGGAACTTTCACTAATGTCAGAATCACCTTTTTAGCGATGTTCTAATAGCTGGCCTTGCTAATCAGAGAAAAAGAAAGTATGAAGACATCAACAGCATGATAGCTCAAAGGTCTCAATCTATTGTAATCTTTTTGCCCTGTTCACAATACTAAAATAGTTGTAGCATAAAACTATAAGAAAAGGGTGGCATATTTAAGGCTTATAACCAAGCACATAATTAACCTGCAGTAGCCCACAACCCAAGATTAACGGTGCTCCCATCTACCACCACAGTTGGAAAAAAATCGTCGAAAACCCTTGGCAAATAATCATGTTATCATAAATAGAACGGTAAGATATCAATTTAGAAGGCCCTTATCCCTTAGGAATTTTACCTGTTACAACAAAATACATGTCAGCGATCACAAAAAAATGGCATAATTGGTCCTAACTATTAATTTCCTTCACCACAAAGAAAGTTCACTCAGGATAACGGATCTCGAGGCCGCCCTTTAATATAGGATGTCTTCCCCATAAAAAGTCTCAAATAGACCATCCACAATACACATCTCCCCCAACTTTACACCCACTTCCCCATGGTCCGTGGACGATCCACCCGCCCAAAAATACTAACTAAGAGAAGATTCAATAAAATAGTTATAATAAAGGGGTAATCCTTTCACATGGATCAGAATACATTCAAACACAGTAACAAAATTCACTTATTAAGTCACGACATCTCTTTCATGGTTTACAACTCCAAAGCCCAAACCATAACATCTACGCTATAAACTTCTTATTAATTACTGTCTACTGCAACATAACGAATCTTCTAAATAGATTTTTAAGCATTTGACAGTGAATGTAATAATTAAACCTTGCCTCATAAGCCAACTTTTCGACTTATTTTCCGGTTTAAGAACTTAATTTCATGTTCAATGGGACTAAAGGTGTTAGTGAAAACTACAACGACCCTTATGAGGTAAGGCACCACATAGGGTTAATAATTGTAAAGCAAAAAGGAACTTTCTTCCAGAACAATATATAAATAAAAGTTATTGGGTGAAGGGCATTAGTTATGCATCTCGTGACGCTAAGATGTCCATTAGATCGATATTGCCTCCAAATAGTTACATACAATCAACCTCGACTGCACCTACTTTTGTAAGTTTAATTATAACTTATATAGTTGAAATCATAATAGGTTGTTATAGGCATTAAAATCGACCGGTAAACATATTACATACATGTTTGATATAAGAATCAAATTTGAACCTTAAAAAATTAGTTAAGCAATATATTAACTATAAATTAAAATAAGAATGAGTACTATAGTAGAAACTTACATTGAGATGTAAAGAGTTGATCTAGGCGCTCTGAGCGGTTATCCACCAGTTCTTTATATTCGTTTGAATATGGGTCTTATGTTCACTTGTCAGTTCTTGGGAAGTTGAGGCCGTGATTTTAAGCTTTGCTTTGATGTCTTTCCTCTCTGTAATGACTATTTTACACTTCTATGAGCATAACATAGGTTGAAGAATGTAACATAGTGAATCTTACTTATAACTAAGTTTACGAATCTCGAACACCTTTTGCATTTTAACTTCTAACTCATGATTCTCATTGATGCATCGCTAAAGTCATTGCTCGGGCAATGAGAACGCCAATGCTTAGACTATGCTCCCCGAAAACGAAGTGTCTTATTATAAGGACAAATATTATTCGAGCATTCAAGTTAATTCAAGTTTTATATAACTTTCTAATCCATAATTCTACATTCATAACCAAAAGCTAGGTTTACTCTGTTCTGTAAAAACCATCATCTCACACTTTTAGACCACACTATTGCTTCTAATGTCTAAGTATTGAAGTCTTACACAACAAATACCAAAACATAATGTTCATACCCAAATTAAGCAATCAGCTATAACCTTCAATGCTATAAATTATGTGGTTCACAGTAATACCTGATCGAAGCATGTTGGATAGTAATGGCGGTGGCGGAGCAGCCACACATGGTGGTGGCAGAAACCGATTAATCCATCGGAAAATCTTAACTGCAAATATTCAAAGGGGGTCGATCGATCGTAAGGCCTTTTTAGGGATGTTAATTAAGGCCTTTTAGGGATGTTAATTAAAAAAAATCGAATCCAGATTTATCAATTAACTGAAAAAGAACTAACCATAAGCAAATTGAATTAGCAGTAATTCAATTGATTAACAGAAAAAAAATAGCAAATCAAATTAGGGTTTTTATTAATTCGATTGAAAAGAAAATTCGTACCATGATTGTTGAACACACAATCGTTTGAAAAGATGGATGCAAAGACTTCAAGATTTGAATAGGGTTTTGTCTTATGATTGAGGTTTTAATGTTTGATCAGTGGTGTGTTTTTGTTTTGTTAGGTTTTGTATTGTTAAGAAGAATTTGTGTTCCGCTTTTTCTAATTTTACATTTTCCACCCAAATCTATTAAGTATTAAATCTTAAGTACTTGTGTATATTTAGTTTTTTCCAAAGCATAATACGTACAGATGAAAATTTCAATTTTTTTTGCCAAATCAGGAAATAATTAGGTTTAATTATTTTTCAAAATCCAAAAAAAATGTTCAAATTAAAAAAATTATTACTAAATAAGGTATGGTTTGATTTTTTTGAAATAAAAAATTTCCACTAGGAGTTTTGTTTTATTATATAAAAGATTACAACTTATGAGCCTCACAAGTCATGATTCTAAGTCAAATGGGCTCATTATAATATAGTTGTTTGTCAACTTTCTACTTTAGCAAGTGAAATAACCAATTTAACAAATCTTTAAAGCAATAATAATGCATATAATCACTTAAGATTTGAAATATATAGAACTAAAAGAAATTACTATTATATTATATCTTCTACTTGATTTATTTATAACGACGAGTTAAGCCGCAGCGTTCTTTGAAGGCGTTATGATTTTATCTGAAGTATTGTGTTTAATTTTATTTAGTTGATACGGTGGTTGCTTCAAATTTTAGTAATTTAGTGAGGATTGTCAAGCATTACTATACATATGATGACATTACATTGACATCTTTAGAAACATCAATTGCAAGACAAAGTATATCACATATTTGAATTTCAATAATTCAAAATCATATGAAATTATTAATAAACCAAAGGATATGATACGCAAGTAGATGCATAGCCATTCTTATGATTTGATAAGCGATGTACTCTTATAGTATTCTAAAACCATTCTTGTTTAACTCTCCTAATGTATATTCAATTTGAAGATTAGGAGACCAATCATTATTTGTCGGACTTACTTGTAGGACATGGTCAATCTTTCCCACTCGTGCCGTCTTGGGATCAAGATTATGCATAGTCACTATGATCAATCTTTCTCACTTGTGCCCTCTTGGGATCAAGATATGCATAGTCACCAATCTCACTATATGTAGATATCGACATCGAAAAAACACATTTATTGTTCTAGTACCGGTTCTTGAATAAACTTGTTCATTCCCTTTATGCATTATTAACTCATTATATGCACAAACTCAAACAAACACGCTTTTACCACTTACGGAAAAAAGATCTTTAGTATTCAAATACTAATTTAAAAATATGGATGGAGAAAGGTTAGGAAGGCTTACATGGTGGTGAAAATGAGATGTCGACTATCAATGATCCGGGACCGCGAGTACGTGCACGTGCTCGAGCTCGTATCAATGCCTAAACGCCGCATCATCTCGCGGTTTGTTTCTTTAGAATTAGACCTCTCACCACAACCCGCAAGTTGACCAATTCTTTCAATGCCGTCAATCTGTCCTTGCTTTCGAATGTTCGAAGTGCGGGCACCGAGGTCAAGAAAAGGAAGATGAAGCATATGATACATCATAAAAAGGCGGATGAAGCGAGAAAGCATCCGATGCATCATAAAAAATGCGACTACATGAAGATTAAGAAATGACACAAAAGCGGGTATCAATAGTTCGATCTCCCTTGTGTTGCACCACCAATGACCGACCTAAGAGTCGACGACTCATGCATGAGTCGCACAATTCAAAATACATGACCCGTCAAATTCGAAAACCACGGCATGTGATTGTAGCAACCTTAGTACATTAAACTTTAGCCTAAAAACACATGCTTGACTAAAACCATGGAGATGGAAACATACTGGGTTTTATAAGTTTTCCGCTAACAATTATAGAACCCTATTAGCCACAATGATCTAGCATCGCAACCTCACCGCATCTTCCGACATCCATATTAGCTAACAAATACAAATGATTCTTAAACCATGATCAAAACACCGTAAAAGTAGGCGGTTTCAAATTCAAACCCAAAACTAACACAATGCTCATTATCTATAAATATATGTGATTACTTATGAATTGAGTGTTTTTTTAAATCCAAAGGGTTATGAGGTAGGTTAGTTAAGCTTATGGCTTATTCATAAGACATAAGTGTTGCTGCCTTTGTCTCCATCTTTCCAGATTCAACTCGGTTTTTATTTCTTTCTGATGCCTCATCATTTGATTCATTTCCACTAATTCATAAAGATAAACACAACTAAACCCAATCCCATCAATATCCAACTTAATTAGACCCCATTTTCAATACTCGATTTCAACATAACCAAAATCTAAGGGAAAAAACAACTAAATATTTGAAAGTTAAAATTCAAAACCAAAATGAGTTGCATATCTTACATGTCGTTTCAAGCTCAATTCTTGGTATGTTATTCTTCTTCTTCATCTCCATCTTGTCACACCACTTGAAAAATATGGAAGTCATTTTTTTTGTCGCCAACCGAAAAAGCGAAAGATGTTGAGATTTAATACCAAAACACCACAAACCAATTATTCACAATTAAGTCAAAAGTAATCTTACTCAAAAGAGCGACTTGAATATATTCGTTAATATCGAAGCTTGCGGAAGAAGTTCATTCTTTAGGGTGTGTGAATCTCCAAGTTGAATCTGGAATATGGGTTTGGTTAGATAATTATGTAAAGGCGATGGTATTTTGAGGAAGGTTCTTGAAGAAGAAGAAGAAAGTGGAGGTTGGATTACAACTGGAATGTATAGATATGTAGAAACATCGATGTCAAATTGTCAATACATGGATTAAATGTGTATTACGGGTCATTAGGTTGAGCAAGAAATCTCACACACACTCCAACCCAATCACAATGCACCACACTATCCACATATTGACTGTTTGTACTTCATATTACACAAACCAATAAAGGCAACCAATAAGAAACCCAATTAGAAGATAATTGCGTAATTAAAATTGTACTATCAATTTCCTTTTTTATAATATATTATAATTTATAATAAATACTATAGCACAAGGGACCTTCTAACCATATTATTTTATTCAATCTTTTTTTAAAAATATTTTTTGGGCCTTTTAATTAGCCCATTAATTTGGAGGTTATCACTTTCCGGGTATTATCTCCACGCCTAGATATTATCCACCGATCTACACCATCTCCGAAAACTATCTCTCTCTCTCTCTCGCAGATATGAATAACAATTCGAGGGTTTCCGGTCCGAAAAACTCAATACACAATCAAGATAACGATAATTCAGTCAAAGACCTACATCTTCCAAGTGAGTTTTTATATTCTAACGTCACTGAAGTAACAGCATGAACTGAGTTTAATACATAAATCTTGAAACCAATTGTCTGGATACTAATGATAAACTTAATGGAGATTTCATTACTTTTTTTAGCAATTTAATGAAGGTTCGGTTTTGGGGCTTGAGTTTGGTATTATGATTTTCGGTTTCAGCACCGTTAGGATTTTCGCTTGATTACTTTTGTTCTGCTTGATATGTTAGCTGTAATTGTTGATAACTTATATTTATTAATTCAATTTGATGTAGCTTTTTAGTTGGTTTAAGCAGTTCAATATATAGTGGGTATTTGGGATTGCTTATTTTTAAGCACAAAAGTAGCTGTTGATATTTCATATCATATTCGAATAAACTTTTACCCCTAAAATCGTTAATAAACGACAAATGGTTATTTTCACTCCTAAAAGGTACTTATATTTAAGCGGAGGCAGTAGAAATAAGGGAACCTAAACAACCCCGTGGTATTTTGTTTTGTTGATGCCTATGTTTAAAAGTGCGGTTAGAAACAACCCGTAGTATTTTGTTTTGTTGGCGCCTATGTTTAAAAGTGCGGTTAGATGTTATCAATCAAATGCACTTTAGGTTACTTATAATAGGGGTGTAAGGTAATTGTAATTAACATCTCAAGCAAGCACATCCTTATTGAAAGTTACTTTTTATACCTTAAAATAAGCAGATGAGCACAACGTTGCTGTCTCCAGGCTGCTTAAAATTAATCTGTTTGGGTTTTTTTATTTGTTGATTGCAGTGCCATTGTCAAAGACAAAGAAGGAGAGAACATAAAGAGGCGATTTGTGAACATTATTCACGACGCGGCGGGCCACTGTAGTTCTATCCATGTTTTAAGCTTGATATCCAACTTTTTCAGCACCGTTTACACCTCCTTCAACCACAGGTGAAGGAATGCTATTCGTTAGTTAGTCACGTGGAGTTCATAACCTGGACACTCTACGTACATGTAACCATACGTTTTCATGTTCATTTATATACGTGTACTAACTGATATGATCCGTCGGTTGTCCTGCAGGAGCATGTCGGTGGTGGTGCATCGGCTGCTGTAGCAAAATCTGTAGGGAAAAGACCAGCGATGGAACTTGAAAGTGTTGGGGTGGGAAACATTAAACCATCAGACATTGGCAAAGCCATACATGTAAAGGTCTACCGTAAGTGGACAGTTACAACTTTCAGAGGAGCAAGGCAGTCAACACTTTGCTTGATACTACTGGACCAACAGGTACGACATCAGTGCACTAAACATTAGAATGCATACCTGCTAGCATGAAAAAATTAGTTGCACTGACACAACATCTTATAGGGTGGGGCAATACAAGCAAAGCAGAAAGCGCGACAAAATCCGGTTTCATAATACACTTTGGATAAATGGTACCTACACAATTACCGGTTTTACCTCGCCGATTTTCTCTCATTCTTATCAAAAACCAAATTCATGTCACTACCTCTCCTGTTCTTATCTGGAAGACAGCAGTTTGATTCAAAGATCCAATGCAGATCATTGAGTGGATTAAAGAAGGACAAAACCGTTACAGAATCTCATCTACTAGGGCATAAAGCATCGGATATACTCTAGAATTTCAGGTTCAGCTTTCATTATTTGATATTGCTTTGACTCTATATTAAAGGTATAACAATATTTGTTTTAGGTTGGCAGCTTATTTGGAAATGGATGTTACATTCACAAAGAAACAGTTTAGTAAACCATTTTGACTGACGCTACATGTATTTTTTTTCTAGCTATTGGTGGCTTTGAAAGTGCAGTATCCTCAGCGAATCACCATTTTAAGAGGAAATCTTCAAAGTACACAGGTAATTATCATCTTTTCGCATTCATTAGTCGTACTTTTGGGTATTCATATTTTTATAACAAATGGCCAGGTTGATTGGTGTTACTTTCAGAAAGTATGGGTACTCCGTTGATGCGTTGCTTGATGTGTTGAATAAGCATAGGGATAAATATCATGAGTTAAGGGTGTAAAATGACTAAGCCAAACGATGGAGTTGAATGAAAAATGAGTCGCATAAAACGAAAAAATAAATAAAGCATAGGTTTGCTATAAATGTGTTTCTTTTTTCTCATCTTGATTTATGATTTACTATATCTATTTGGACAGAAGATTAGCGAATAGTCAAATGATTTCTATTGGTTTCGGCAGGTTTATGTTGGGAGGAGGGTAAGCGGTGATTCCAGGACAACATGCTGAGGTGCAGTCGAGGTACGTCAAAACTAAAAATAGTAAAGGAGGGTGGCTTATAATTAGTTTGTGTCATCGATTTGATTTTTCAGGTTTCTACCTTTATAGGTAGCATTGAAGTTTGACCACAATAACAGTAAGGGTTGCAACTATGGTCCTCCTTATAAGCGGCAAGTTTACAAGCATGAAATGCATATACTTTATGATACATGAAAGGAGTTAGGCTTACTCGGGAATGTACTTACATGTAATATCGAATTTCCAGCAGCAACAGAAAACGAGGTATGTGGTTGCATCATCTATTTATAGGTAGCATTGAAGTTTGACCACAATAACAGTAAGGGTTGCAACTATGGTCCTCCTTATAAGCGGCAAGTTTACAAGCATGAAATGCATATACTTTATGATACATGAAAGGAGTTAGGCTTACTCGGGAATGTACTTACATGTAATATCGAATTTCCAGCAGCAACAGAAAACGAGGTATGTGGTTGCATCATCTAATTGTTTAGGTTAGTTTTGGGAACTCATGGCTGAATGCTAAGGTTTTTCTTAATGCAGGCTTACAAATCCACAAAGAAGGTACAAGAATTAAGTGCGGCAATTTGATAAGGTAACCTATAATCTTCGCGCTAATTTTGAACCAAAAGTTGTGCATTGAGACATTAAATTGATGGTATTGATTGTCTTTTGGTTTGTACATGTTGCATCCATTCGTTCTGATGACAGTACTTTGCGTCAACTATTTCTGATTTTAGTGTCCGTGCCCTCTGGTATGTGTTAGTTGCCATATAAGATTTCCAGGTTTCATTTTGTAACCAGCCAGTTGTAATTACCCAAAAAGATTTACCTTTTACGTTTTCCACATTAAAATTTTATGGCGGTGTATGGGTCATATTAGTTAATAGTGCTAATGCTTTTTGCCTTATAAGATTAATGGCCATCTTCCACACTCCTTTTTCAGGATACGTCGGTTATTAATCTGTATGATGGTTCTACATTTGCATTAGTATATCTTAATTGTTGTTCTCTCATGCCTTTCGCAGTGTCTATTACTATGGAGCGAAGAACTTTTAATAGCAATTATGGTATTTCCACGTGCATCTTTTCAAATAGCAAAAGGAAGTTGTCTCCAAATTGTTGTAATAGTGTGTTGGACAGAGGATCACGCAGTCACCCTAAGATAACATGCAGTGTACTTTCGCTAACTGGTCTGAATACCATCAGTTTCCTGCAAGTTTAAGTTTACCTGAAGACAGTACTTTGCTTCAACTATTTCAGAACACGTGTTCGTGCCCCTATGGTATGTGTTAGTTGCCATATAAGACTTCCCAATATTACAAGCAGACAGAAACATACAACATGAATCGGCTTGCAAATCAAAGTATGTGTCTCTATTTGTTGATCAAATTTTATAAAGTCATTGTAGCCAATTTAAGAAGTTTGGGTACATTGCGAGTGAACATGTTAAAAATAGTTGCTACGGGTGAAAGTAATTAGTTAACGATTAGTGATTCATGATTATTAATCTTTCACTCCAAAGGGTGTTTGGAATTGCTTCTGTAAGTACTTGCCTACTTATTTCTAAAGCAGATTAACAGTTTCAGGTGTTTGCTGGCCATTTACATTTGGAATCCATCAGAAAAAATAATATTACCTTTTATCTATTTAGTAGCACCAATAGGAATAATCAGCAGCAACGCCTGCTAGAAAGAGTCACAATTATATGTTGAATCCTCTTGAAACATGACCGACGACATAGGATGCAGCAGAATGTTCAAAATATATGCTAAGCTGGACTTTTTCTTAAAAATTTTTACTGTATTTATTTCGGCTCTTACTGTTTTTTGGGTTTTATATGAATTTTGCGTTGCTATAATCAGCTTCTAACGATTGGGCGACATATTTCTACTTATCACGGTCTGATTTAATTAACTGATAGGTTCAAGCAAGAAGAGGTGAAGATCCAAGCTTTGGAGAATCATGAAAAGAGGAAAGCCGGGTTCGACATGAAAAGAACAGAGGTAACAATATCGTGTTTTTCATTTTAGTGGACTAAGAATAATTCAATATATGATGTTGATAAAGGAAAGAACCAATTTATAGGGTGTTTGAATTGCTCATTCTTGAAGTGCTTATATGCTATCCAAGCACTCAAAAGCGTTTATACATTTAAAGAAAAATGCCAAAAAAAAAAAAAAAAAAAAAAAAAAAAAACTTCAGTAAGCATTTACAAACACCCGCTCAATTTGTGATCTAATGACGATAGGTATTGAACCTGTGAAGTTTACATTTTTTTACAGGAGCTGAGATGACAGATAACTTATGTGAGGGTACTTCTACTGGTGTAAACTACAATCAGCCAAAAAGAAATGTAACCGTCATTTATTATCCTGTATGGTGATGCTGATTTTGCGCCTATAAGCATGAAAGTTGCGAGCAGTCAAGAGAGTTTAGTTCATTTCATTGCAACCAGTAGCTATGTTCGATTTGAAAGCATTTTAGTTTGCTATGGAATTTTTTGAAAAAAAATGCAAAAACCCCCGCTGCAACGCAGCGGGTTCCAACTACTTGTTCTCATTATATAATAACTTGTGCTTCAAGGGTAAAAGCAGTAGCTTATCTTGTAAGGCCTCTTCTCCTCAAGTAAGCAAGAATGCATTTATCCAACCTACAAGCACCAAAAAACACATTATAGAGGTACCCAAAAAAATAAAAATAAATAAATAAATACACACTTTGATAATACTAGACGAGTACTCGTGTATAGCAACGAGATTTTATAGTGACAGATAATTTTAGTGATAAAAAAAGTTTATGGGTTATAAACGAAACTAATAAAACTTTGAGGATTTTAGGATTAAACATAATGTTTTAAACCCGGTTCGACCTGGTGGTTCAACCGGTTGAACTGCTCCATTAAAACGGTCAATTTAAACCGGTCATCCCGACGGGTTGGGTCGAAAAACGGGGCGGTAAACCGGTCAACCCATGGGGTTTGAGCGTCCCGGTCAACCGGTTTCGATGTGTATTAATAGCAAACATTTTAACACTTCAATACTTTCCAAATGCATAGCTTAATTTCAATATTTTCCAAATGTGTTAAAAGTTTGACCATTTTTCAACATTTCAACATTGTCTATTTTTACTTACTAGACGAGTATGCGTGCATAGCAACGGGATTTTATAGCGGCAGATAGCTTTAGTGATAAAAAAAAGTTTATAGGTTATAAATGAAAAATAAGGAAACTTTGAGGATTTTAGCATTAAACATAATGTTTTGAAACCCGGTTCGATCCAGGTGGTTCAACCGGTTGAACCGTTCCGATCGAAAAACGGTCAATTTAAACGGGTCATCCGACGGTGGGTCGAAAAAGGGGTAATTAAAGTGGGTCAACGGCGGGTTTAAGCGTCTGGTCGGTGGGGTGATGATGTGTATTAAGAAATATTTCTACACTTCAATACTTTCTAAATGTATAACTTAATTTCAATACTTTCAAATGTGCTAAAAGTTTGATATTTTTTAACCTTTAACATTTTAACATTTCAACATTGACATTTTTACTTTATATATAGTATAGATAAAACCAAATACTTATGCATTTTTGAAACAGGGAGTAAGGTATGAATATCAAACTATAGGGGCCCCAACTATATTAAAACGTATATTACCAATTAAAAGGATCACATTACAATAGAAAGCTATAAGCCAAATTAACTAGTGACTTTAGAACCAAATATTGATGGGAGAGATTCAGTAAGAAAAAAAATTAAAATAAAAAGAATAAGAATGATTTTTAGTCACACATTTTAAATAAGAGAGGGAAATTTAAAGAAGATGCATCTATATTTATAGGTGCATCTGAAATGTGTGATTGTGGTTTCTTCCTATCATTCCCATTTTAATTTTTCTTCTTGCTTGATCCTAACTCACCAAACATTTACATGAAAGGTGAAAGCTAAAGATACGCAACATATTTTTTCAAATAAACAGGTCTACGCAACGTACTTTGTAAATTGTCAAAGATACATAACATATTTTTAAACAATCTTCGATCTAGCTAAGATGACCGGTTACCAGCAGATTAACAGGTTATAACTAGATTAAAAGTTACACCTTTGGTTTCCAAACTGGAACAAATTCACTTATTTGATCTTTTTTGTAACGTTCGTTAAAAAAAATTTAAAAATTTAAAATTTTTCTTTTTTAAAATCTAGATAATTTTATTTTTATTTCTTGTTAAATGGATAATTTTTATTTTTATTTTATATTTTATTATTATTATTTTTAAATACGGATAAATTTTTATATTGATTTTAAAATCTTGAAAATTGTAATTATTTAAAAAATATTATTCAGATTTTTCAAAAAAATAAAAATAAATATCGATTTAAAAAAGGTTTTTCCAGATTTTATTTTATTTTTTAAAAACTGACAGATTTTTGAATCTATATTGTAACTTTTAATCCAGTTGTAACTTGTTAAACTGCTAGCAATCGGTTATATTAGCTAGATCGAAGGTTATTTGAAAATATGTTGCGTATCTTTGACAATTTACAAAGTACATTGCGTAAACCTATTTATTTGAAAATATATATTGCGTATCTTTAACTTTCACCCTTACATGAATTAGCTTATAAAAATTGATTTCAAATCACCGACCGGATAGCTCTTTCACTCGTAGGCAATAGTCTACGGACTCCTTCATTAACAATCTAAATTTGTTCATCCTGATATCGTGCCAACTTTAGATCGACGACCATGAAAAAAAATCGAATGAATTGTAAATTTCGATGGTTAATTTATCAAGAAGAAAAAGATACTTGTAACTAAAAAGAAAAAGAAATGGTTAAATGATAAATCACCTTTTCTTTTTCTAGTCTTAAACTCTTGATACAAAGCACAAATCCGACCCTATGCCCGAGTGACTGTCCATATAGCCTTCACACAAATAAATATTCGAATTACAATATTAGATATACTATTTTTCGTTCTTGTAATATCGTCTCGTATAAATCTTCATGATTTTCACCCGATATTCACTTACTAGTCGTTTTTCTAGAATCTAACCCGGATATGTACCAAAAAAATCAACCTGACCTGATCCCGACTAGACTCAAATCCCGACTTAGTAGATTATTATAACATACCAATTTTCTATCAAAGCTATGATACAATCATAAAACGTTTACAAAAATACATTTTCTCTTTTCTCTAATGAACCCAATCAAAACATAACACCTCATTTTTGTGGATATTTTTTTGTAAGTCATTTGTAGTTGTAGCATAAGTCTTTTGATCTAACATCTATATCTATACTACTATATAAAGTGTTTGGGACTTCCTATAAAAGAAAGTCTTAAAAAGATTAAGCCTACACACTTGTCACTTATGAAATCATTTTGTTGGTTTCTAAGCATTACAAGTTCTAAAGTACAATTAATATACCACATGGTACAAAACAATAGTGCATAAATCATTTTTTCTTCTTCATTAAAACACTCACTAAATGAAATTTATGAATCATTAATGATATTATTAAAATACCCCGTCACTAAAAAGTACAATTAATATAACACATGTTACAAAATAATAATGCATAAATCATCTTATATGTTTTTTTCAAAACACCCATTAAATGAAATTTACAAATCATTAATGATATTATTAATATATCCTCACTCAAAAGTACAATTAATATATCACATGGTATAAAACAATAATGTATAAATCATTTTTTTATTTATATATATATATATATATATATATATATATATATATATATATATATATATATATATATTTAATTTCTTTAAAACACTCACTAAATAAAATTTACAAATCATTATGCATATCGTACAAACCAATCTTTTATGTAGTCAAACTTTCAGACACCACCTTTTTCGACCACACAATGGACCACCATTTACGACCACAACTTAGCAACTTAGACACCACCAAATGGCGCCGAAACCGCTATTTCAAAAGATCATTTATGTTTAAACGTTATATAATATTGCACGTCCAAAACAACTAGCAATAGTGGTGACCACCGTTTTCGTATCGTCGTTGTATCGTGATGCATAGGTTCACTTCCATTTTTTATGAAATAGTGTGCGATAAAGTTTTTCCCTAAAGTTATCGTCATGCGTAAAGTTAGCATCATGAAAAGTATATAATCGCTCACCAAAATTTTTGATTGCATGGTGTCCGCCACCGCAATGCATTGTTACCCTGCTATAAAAGTTTTTTATAATGTTACTAAATGCATAAACAAGAATACCAGCTAACTTTCAATTAATACCTTTTGTTTGACATTTTTTCTTCCTTCTATAAAAGAAATTCATCGAAAAGACCTTACCGTCGCCGATAAAAATAATCAAACGGGTATCCACCGCTGTAATGCGCGGGTTACCCGGCTAATTTTTTTTAATAAGTAATCAAATATGTACCCAAAAAATCAAGATTTTGAAACGTTACATTCAGAAATTCAAGATTGATCAATAAATATTTCTAAAAAAGCATTACCCATTGTTAATAAGAACAACATTACAATTACGATACGTATTAAGAGTAGTGACAGTGAATATATTAAAATTTACGATCCTGACTCGAACGACCCAAATCAAATATGTGCCCAACTTGATCGACCCACATTAACTCCATAAGTTTACGATCAAATCTTTCAATACATTGTAAAGTTGACAATAAAGATTCAATTGTATCGATAAAAATAGTTTTCTTAATATGTAAATTAACAGGGCCGGATTTAATCATGTATAGGGTGATCAATCGCATATGACCTCTATTTTTTGAGCCTTTAAAAGAATTTAACTTCAAGATGACAATAATCAAAATTTTAAGTTTTCAAAAAAAAAAAAAAAAAAAAAAAAAAAAAGTTTGTACTTTAAATGTGGAAATTGAGTACAGGGTTTTGGTAAAGAAGGCAAAACCAAAGACGTAATAAAGTATGTGAGACCTATAAATTGTGTTATTTCTCTGGCCATGTTTCTCATAAAAGTTTCACTTTAACCCCTTTGTATTTAATATTTATGATTTTAAAATCTATATTTATGTGAAACATAGATTTTTGGTCTGAAAATTTAAACAAAACGTATATCTCATGAAAAACTATATTTCTAGATGAGAATATTGTTTTAGAGAAAGTAAACGTTATAGATTATTTTCTAAAAGTAAACGTTGTCGGCTGACATAACTTTTAAGTAAGTCCTACATGACATCTTATTATATAAAAAGGTACTTAGAACTTTATAGATAATCATAAAATGTTTTAAAATCCCACCTAAAATAATAGAAGATTTATTTAAACTTGAAGAAGATTTGATGTATCATTTTATCAATATAAAAACAAAAGCATGATCTAACTACAATTCACTATTTTTACACATACTTCAATTCCAATGTTAGAGCATCGGGTGTCATGGTCAAGCCATGCCCCTTTTAGGTGTCACGTCATGCCACCTTAACAAAACACCCATTTTCACTCACACAACCAAAACCTCTTCCCTCAAGGCTCAAGCCAACACACCCTTTTTAAACCCATCATTTTATTTTATTTTTCATTTTTTAAACCAACTAATTTTTCTTTCATTAAAATATAAATAAAATTACATAAAAATACAAAAATAAAATATTTTATAACTTTCTAATAACTTTTACAAACAATTACATTATAACATATTACAAACTATCAAATTTGATCAAATTAAAATTCACTATTTTAACACATACTTCAATTCCAATGTTAGAGATCGTGATTGTCGTGGTCCACGACCGCTTTTAGGTGTCACGTCATGCCACCTTAACAAAACACACTTTTTCACTCACACACCCAAAACCCCTTCCCTGATGGCTCAAGCCAAAATACTCCTTTTCAAACCCATTATTTTATTTTATTTTCATTTTTTAAAATTAACTAATTTTTCATTCATTAAAATAAAAATATAAATTACATAAAAATACAAAAATAAAACATTTTATAACTTTCTAATTACTTTTATGAACAATTACATTAAAACATATTACAAACTATCAAATTTTAAAGGGGCTAAAACTTAAAGTTCAACATTCTAAAATGTTTAAAATATAATAAAAACAATAGAAAAAAAAGTAACCATATGCACTAATTCGTCTTCCTCCTCAGTTCCACCACGTCACACTACACACACAATCAACATAAATAAAAAACCCATTTTAAAACGAAAAGAAAAAGAAAAAAAAAAAGAAAATGCAACTTCTAGCGCATGCTAAGTTCTTGACTCAACTTGTGGCGCGAGTCACCTCCAATACCATGGCTGCTCCATGGCGCCTGGCCACGTCAGATGTTGCTTCTCCAGCGCCATGCCACCTAATACTCTTAAAAAGCCCGTTTTAAAATTCTGGCACGGGGTCATCAAATTTCACCGGATGGCCCTGTAAATTAAGTACCCAAAGTGAACAAGAAATCAAGATTTACAAATTACGATCAAGAATTCATGATTGAATGCAATTTATCAAGATTTACAAAAATCATCAACCACGGTTAATAAGAACATATCACCATAGCCATTGTTGATCCATATCATGCATGCTACTAAAACCTAAGCTATTTAAATTCAAAGAGATCAAATCTTTCCATAAATTACTCAAAAGATTCACTATTTAGATTGCTTAACTGTATTAACCGCCTCGGCAAATACATCAGCTGATGTCGGTAAAGATTTCCCGTTTAAGTAATCAAGAATATGAACATCCAGTCTTCAGATCCAAAGACACAAGTGAAAACAATCACATAACCTATCAATCTTTTCAATTCTACACGACTACAAACATGTAAAAAAGCAACAACAAATCATAAAATTTAACTTACAAAGTACGACACATTGTTGCATTATCTTCACCCTCCATTGCTAGAAACCAAGAAACTACAAAAAAGATTAAAACTTTTAGATCTGTACTAAATTATGAATCTTAATCAAGATTGTACTCGTAACAATCAACTTACACTATATTCAATAATGTCAATTGGAAAGATAAGTTTGGGTTTAATAATATAATGGTAAATCGCGTAAAAATCTTATCTTATGCTCAATTTCAATTAAAAGTCTTATTTTTTTTCTCAATTTAAAGTCTGACTTTTTTGGGGCGATATAGTTTTCTAACTTCGTTAACTATTTCGTTAGTAAATTACATGTTTGGTCCTTGAGTTTGTATAGGCATTACATGTTTGGTCCTTGATCGTTTTGCACATTTTCAAAAATATTTTCAAGTAAAATTTTTTCAAAAAGATTTTCAAATATTTTTTCCAAATTTTTCAAAACAATTTTTGAAATATTTTTTCCAAAGTTTTTCAATAAAACTTTTTGAAATATGTTTTTCAAATTTTTTCAAAACTTTTTGAATATTTTTTCCAAAGTTTTTGAAAAAATTTGGAAAAAGTATTTCAAAAATTTTTTTGAAAAAAATTTATTTCGAAAAATATTTTTGAAAATGTGCAAAACAGATGAAGGACCAAACATGTAATGCCTATACAAACTTAAGGACCAAACATGTAATTTACTAACGAAATAGTTAACGGAAGTTAGAAAAACGAATCGACCCAAAAAAGTCGTGTACCTTAAATTGAGAAAAATAAAATAAAAATAGTACCTTTAATTGAAATTGGACATAAGATGAGTAGCTTTTTATGCGATTTGCACTAATATAATTGATTGAGTTTATATCTAAATGGGTAAAATTTCAATTAGAGTTTGTTGTAAAATATTTGCTTGCATGTTAGGTTGTTTAAATGTTTGTTTATTAACGACTTCCTATTTCTTTACCCGGTTTAGTTTAGCTCATTAAAATATTGTAATAACGTAACAAGTATATATTTAGTATACTTTAGATTGAAAGATTTAACGCTTTCATCGATAGGATTAAACTATAGAAAAAGATTAAAACATTTCATACTTGTAAGACAAGAAAAGATTAAAAAAAAAAAAAAAAAAAAAAATGTATGAATCTTAATCAAGAACTATAACGATCAATTTATCACTAAATTCAATGTAAATCAAAGACGCGTGTTTGAATAATATATAATGGATATTTTAAATGGGTAAAATCTGAAGACATTGAGGTTTTGAATCTGTGTTTGTAGTGTAGAATTTATATAAGTGGGTAAGTTTTTGATTGCAAGTTGTTTAAGTGGTGTTTGAATTTGACTTGACTATTTTAATTAAAAATAATGATTTTAATAAGTCATATAAAAAGTGTTTGGTTACGGGATTTAATTGGAAATGATGACTGAAAATATAAAGTAATAAGATGGAGAGTTTAGAGATTAAGTCATCTTTTAATTAAACATGACTTAATCAGAATGTTAAACAAACAAGCCTTTGTGTTCTAATTAACGGTTCTAATTTTCATTTAATTATTTACCCATTTAAATAATTAAATGTGATAAGCTCATAAGCTCTATTTTATTTGATTGGCTTATGAGCCTGTTGAAATGTGATAAGCTCATAAGCTCTATTTTTTGGCTTATGAGTTGATTCATTGAGCTTATTGATTGAGCTTAAGAACCTTTTCTTCAGTTTTTAGGTTTGGATAAAACATGTTCTGCTTCTGATCATCCAATAGTTAGAGCTTACAATTAGTTGCAAGTGAATATTGAGTGAAAATCATGAAGATATATAATATTACAAGAACGAAAAATATTATATCTAATATTGTAATTCGGATATTTATTTTTTATAGTGAGGTTATGGTATGAAGGATATATGGACACTTACCGGGGAATGGAGTCAGATTTGTGCTTAGGTCTAATGTTGGAAGGTCATCAGGAAGGACAAATTTGGATTGTTAATGATGGAGTCCGTAGACTATTGCCTACGAGTGAAAGAGCTTTCAGGTTGGTGATTTGAAATCAATTTTTATCAACTAATTCATGTAAATGTTTGGTTCTAAAGTCACTAGTTAATTTGGCTTATAGCTTTATCTTGTATTGTGATCCTTTTAATTGCTAATATATGTTTAAATATAGTTGGGCGCCCTATAGTTTCATATTCCAGCCTTACTCCCTGTTTCAAAAATGCACGTGTCTTTGGTTCTATATTCTCAAAGTGTGAATGTGTTTTTGGGTGCTTGTAGTCCGGATAGATACATTCTTGCTTACTTGAGGACATGAGGCCTTACAAGATCAGCAGCTGCTTTTGCCCTTGAAGCACATGTTAATAATCAGAACGCTTACGTAGAAGGTATACTATAATGGTAATTTCTTTTAGTTATATATATTTCAAATATTAAGTTATTATATGCATTAGTATTGTTTTAATGAATTATTAAAGATGGTTATTTCACTTGCTAAAGTAGAAAATTGACAAACAACTATATTGTAGTGAGCCCATTTGACTTGGATTCACGACTTGTGAGAACCATAAGTTGTAATAGTGCTTAATGTACGATTTCAACTAATTTTGTCTAATGAGCCCATATGAATTGGACCATGACTTGTGAGGCCCATAAGCTCTAATAGTGCGTAATGTATGATTTTAACTAATTACTATATATATTAAAAGCCGTTTAAAACGGCGTCGTTCGATGAACAGTACACCATGCATATCGTTTTGGGCCAAGGGCTGATTTTGGCCTGTTTGATTACCAAATCTATTTTGGACCGTTAGATCGATGGTGCATCGTAGGCTATGATGGAGTGACAGCAATCTTCTGATATTTAAAATGGTCATAGTGTGAACACTTTGCTAGAATACAAATGGGTCCAACAACACTCAAGCTCAAATATTTAGGAATTTTGTTTACATTTGTGAACACCTGCTAGAATACCAACTTTATAAACAAATGGCAAACCATATATCCACCATGAAAAAGCCGCGACAGAACACACGGACTAAAGCGCAAAAAACGGTTTACGATAAAAAAAAAGTACATGTATCTATGACAAATGAGCCCCGCCGCAACGCGCGGGTAACTTCATGCTAGTTATGTATATATTTGTACAGATGGATTAAATATTTTTTGGACTGCATGTTATGAACAACGGCTTCGAATTCAAATAGCTGTTGATCATAAACTGTCAGAAAGAAGAGCTAACGGCTTGGTGGTACGTAATGTGTTGATACAAGTTTTGTTGACTTTTCATCTTTCTAGATTCAGTGTTAGTATAGGCATGAGTGCATGACAGTGGTTGTGGTCATCTTTTGGCAAATCTATTTAGTTACGTACTTACATATATGTCTTGTGCTTAAAAAACCCATCTCACATTTTCTTTTCTTTTATTCTTTTAAATTCTTTTCTAGCAACATGATCAGGGGCGGAGGAGATAGGGGGACTGGTGGGTGCTGGGCCTCCCCCAACCTGTCTAACTTCTTTAATGGTGAAGAGAGCTAAAACCCGTATATGGTGCAATTTGGCCAATGGACCTTCCCTTACTCATTTACTCAGCCACAAATTAAAAATGTCCTGTAAATCTAAGACTTCCATTTTCCACGTGCTACTTAACTATACTATGGGGTTGGGTTGTGGCCCGGTGAGTGGCTCGCCTCTAACACACTTCGAGGTCGAGTTCGACCGTGCGGGTGCAACATTTATTGCAATCCTATCACGCCCAACCGAATCACCCGGCACCCTCCAATGTGGGGGTAAAGGGATGGGGGTTTACTTGGCCGTGCCCTTGGATCGGTTTCAAGGTTTCCTCCCGGCGATGATGGGGCGGTATTTATCACTGCTTTCGAATGGGCGAAAAAACGGGAGATGAACGCGCGGGTGGTTTAGTCCCCCTTGGGTGATCCCATAATCGCTGTCCAAAAAAAAACTTAACTATACTATTAAGAATCCTTTATTATATATAAATGTTATATTTTTGGTTCCCATTTTCTTTGGTCTTCAACGTAGACAATCAATTATTCGGCATCAATCTATAATATTTCCACATTTTCGTTTTATTCTTTTTAAGTATTAAAAACTAGTAGTCCAATATAGCTTTGTAAATATTTCTAAAGAGTAACTAGTTTAAAATTTAGGTATATTCATTTACACATGTATATTCATTTCAATTACACATGCCTAATGCAATAACATAACTCAAAACAAGCAAAGAATACAACAAGTTAAATTTCTATGCTAACTGCTTAGGAAACAGTTTCAATGCTAATTGTTTAGGCAATAGTTTCAAACGTCTTCAGTTAACTTCATTCTTCATCTTTTCTTTTGAGCATATTCATTAAAGCTAGAACAATGTAACTAGCTAAAATATTTACTAGTAATTTGTAACACCAAATGTTTTTGTATGAATTGGAAGATCTTAGCAGTATTTGATTACTACACAAGAGTTTTTACTCTTATATAGGTTCAAAGTTAGAACATGAACAACATAAGAGAAAAATCTAATCAATTTATATAAACAAAGACACGTTGTTGTTTGTAACCCTATAATCACAATCACAGTTGTATATAGGATATAGAATTTATATTGAAAACCACAAACTAGGTAACATGGTAATTTATTTGCATATAAAATCTATCGCTACTTTATTAGAAAAAGTCGGCACCCCCCAACTTTAAATCTTGGCTCCGCCCCTGAACATGATTCAATCACTCATCAACAACACCCTCTGTTAAGTTTGGTCGAACCAAGTACACATGAGCATACAAGCACAAGCAATACAACTCAAGGTGATGTTGAGCATACAAGCACAAGCAATACAACTCAAGGTCAGGGGCGGAGCTAGGTGTGAGCCACCTGTAGCACGTGCCACACATGGTTTTAGCTGACGAACTATGTATTCTCTTGACAATCTATAGCTTTACGAAAGTGCTATACGAACTTTGAAGCTAGAGATGCACGAAATGAGCAAAAAACATGGCCGGAAAAACATGGTTTCTAAGTTTTGAAGAAAATAAAGTAAAAAAAAAACGAGGTGAAGATGATTGAAGGTACTTTTCATCTTTTGAGGATTTTGTCCTTTTGTTATATTGGTTTATGTAAATTATTTTAATATAGTATTTGATTGCATGTCTAGTGTTTATATACATAGCTATAGACACACAAAGCAACAAAAATAATGACTTTGCTATGTGGTAGTGTTATCAAACAAAATCTAATGTTACAGATAATTTAGATTATTTGATTATTTCAAATTATTGACGGCAACTTAAATTCACGAACCAAAACCGCGTAAACTATTAGTTTACTGTCGAAGTAATTTTTTGTGGGTTGTTGCAGTTATCCTTCAGCCTTAGGACTAAGCCTTCCAGATACCTGCTAAGATGAACGACGCGTTAGTCTCGCCCCGGGTGTTATCCCAGGACCCGACTCCGGCGTAAGAGTAAGTATATGTTTTACCGAAAGGTATAGTATAAATGTATGTGTGTGTGAAAATGATACCTTATTCTCCAATACTGTATGCGTATATATACTACCGATGTCCTTTGTCGGTCCCAGGTGCATCGTACTTCATGGGGTCGTTGGCGATATCGGGCGACATTGTCACGACGACATCCCCAGGGTCATGTCCGACATCCACGGGATGAGACAAGGTGTATCGAATTAAATGCAAAAATCTTGTCGGTCGGCGTGTCGCCGGACGGATGACTGTCGCTGTACCTTTTGGCTTGGACTTCATTAGAGTATCGGTCCCCGGTTAAGAGTATCGAGCCCCCGGGTCCGCCCGGTTAAGTATCAAGTATCGATTGGTCCCTATCAATCGGTCCGAGTATTGGGCCCTTCGGTGTTAGACCGAAGGGGCATATACGTCGTCATGTCCCCCCAGTATCGTGTTACTTGTTTTTGACAAGTGGCATGATACTTAATATAGTTGTCCGTTAGTTTCATTCGGAGTGTTTCTGCCGGTTCTGGTTATATGGGCTTCATTTTGGGTAATAGGCCCAAGCCCATTGGGTGAAAAAGAGTTAAAATAATATATACCGTTTTCTGTGGGATCGTGCCACGTGGAAGATAGTATTCGTTTGACGGTTCAGATCCGCCCTCTTCTGACACGACGTGACGTTTTGTGTCCCCACCTTCTTTGCCTATATAAGCCTTTTAACCTTCATTCATAGATTTTTACCCTACCCACCTTTATTACTGTTTGTTTTCGAGTATTCCGGCGAGATTCAGGTGCGTCACTTTTCTTTTTATTTCGTTTCTGTTTGCGTTGCCTTCTCGATATTCTATGGCTTCGGGTTCAGAGCATCCGGCGCCCGACCTTGTCCCCAAGTCGGACATGCATATTTACTCCTCCGTGCTTTCAGGGGGCTGGAAGGCCTCATTAATGATTATGGGATTCTAAGGACCTCAATCCCGTTTACCTCGATAGATTTTACTATGGAGAAGCTGTAGAAGGATGCTATTGGGTTGTATGAAGCGGTGCTACGTTTTCGGAGTGCGAGTTAGTTTTCTACCTTTCTTCCGAGGGTGATAAGGCATTTCAAGGTTCATATCACAACTTGTGCCCATCGGATTGAATAGGCTTGTTATGTTTGAAGTATATTGTCGGAGCCTTGAGATTGAGCCGACCGTGAATCTATTTCGGGTTTTTTACAAGTTGAATAAACAAGGGCACTGGTTCTCTTTCGCTAGTCGAACCGGAGGGAATTCTCCGGGACGTATCTTTAAGGAAACTTGCTCAAGCTTGAAGAATTGGAAAGATAATTTCTTTTTGATAGACCGGAGGGCAATTCCAGATGCCATGCCTTGGAGACATCCGGACTCTAGCGTTTCGGATGATGTTCCCTCGGGAGGATATCGGGATGCCGATGTGGAGAGGTTGTGCGAGGGGATAGTGGAGCTTAGGCCTGTTCATTCGGGTCTCTTGTATGAGGTTGGGTTGTGAAGGTGAAGCATTACGCTTTCGCCGGAGTTTAAGGATATAGAGAAGAATGGTACGCTTAACACACATTTTTTTTTTTTTTATATATATATATACCCATGTTTTCTTTCTTTGTGCAGTTATTACCATGTCTCACTATTTGCGCTTGAGGTCCGACCAGGGGTCCAGGTTAGGGAAGGGTGCTCCTCTTGTCGAGGGGACGGAGATACCCCAGCATGTGACCCAACCCTTGGAAGTGGGAAAGGAAGTTCCGGAGGCTAGCCGGGCGCAGCGGATAGTGGAGAAGGCCGATCCGACCGTACTGAAAGCGAAGGAAAAGAAGAGGAAACAGCAGGAAAAGCGCTCGACCGGCCCCTCAGCCTTGCTTAAAAGGAGAAGGCCCAATACTCCTTCCATTGATCTATCGTCGAGCCGGATAATTCCCATGGACTCGTTCGGCGTCGCCCATAAATACCGCGATGCACGAAGAGCGTAGATGGTCTGAGCAAGGAAGTGTGGTGGTGGCGGGGGTGATCAGGCGTTGGTCCTCGTGGTGGGAGGCCACTTCATTGGAAGATCCTCCGTCGTTGCTAGTTCTTATGTCTCCGCCGAGTATGCCTTTTAAACTTGTGATGTGTCATTGTTATTACCTTGTTTCCTTTTTTATATATCCTTCGTTTTCTTCTTACTAGGAGGTGGAGCAGGTGGGACGGTGGCGGTGCTCACGGTGTCGCCTGTGCTAGCACCTTCGTGAGGTGCGTTGTAAGCTGCTTTGCTTACTTGGTTTGCCTTCCTAACCTTGCAAGTCCGTCCTCCTTTGCGGTGGGTTTGGCGAAGGGTTACTGGGAACCGTTCATTCTGGTGGAGCTTGCCGCTTAACACCACTCCGAATGACTGCTGTGATCCCGGGACATGATGAGTAACCTGGCCCCTCCCTTCATATTGTCGGAGCAAGAGGATTTGGCCGATGACAGGGCTTTGTATAGAGGATGGTTCGAGTTGTGTCATGGGACCATGGCTATTACCGACGTGTTCAAAAGGTTCGAACGCTTGAGCCACCACTATGCGGATCTCTACAAAGCTCACTCCACCTGCTCTAGCGTCGAGACTCAGCTTTCTGAAGCTCAAAATAATCTCCGGGTTCAAACAGAGGTTAACCAAAAACTTGCCCAAGACAATCAGGATCTCCAAGCGTCCCATAATGACTGCGGCCGGAAAGAAGATGAGATGGGTTCTCGTCTGGTTGCTTTGGAGAGGGAGCTGAATGAGTTAAAGATCCAAGATGAGGAGAGGGAGAAAAAGGTGGGATTGTTGGAGGAAACCTTGAAGAGAAAGTCGGAGGAGTTGGATGAATCCGAAAGGGAGGCTGCAGTTTTAAGGGCTGATTTCGAGAAACTCGCCGTGAATGCTGGTCACGAGGAGATCGTAAGGTTCAACTATGTGAAAGAGTTGATTCCGGCGGTCGTTCGGCGCCTACATGGGAGTAATGAGTACCAGCAGGCTTGGGGGCGCGTTTTTAATGTCGCCATAGACTCTGGTTATTTGGATGGTCTCAAGGTTGGTCGGAGCGATGAGGAGGTCGCGGGGATCCTTGCTACTCAGACAGATTTTGACATGGAAGCAGTTAAGGGTTTTGTGGCTGCTTATGATGAGATGTTCTTAAGGTCTTTTCCTTACATTGAGAAGATCAAGCGGTCTTATCATCTTCCCCTCGCAGACTTGATGAATGTGCTCCCCGATGGAACCGGAGCTACCCCAGGGGCAGGCACCTCCGGAGAGTCTTAGTGTCGGATATGGTCGTCATTATTTGGCCTGCGTGCCTTAAAACTGATGTATTTGAACAATTTGATGCTTTGTTAGTACTTCTTTGGTTGTATGCTATGTCAAACAATATTTATCATTATTTATGATCAGACGGGGTCGTCCGTATACCGGACCCTCACTTTTGGTTTGTATATGCTCATGTATGCCGTTTTTTTTTGTTAGCGTCTTGACACTTTCGGCGTTAAATTATGCCCGTGAGCAAATATGTTGCGGCCTTCCCTAATGACTTAGCATTTTTTTTTGGGGTAATGTTTTGCTTTGGTGGTAAATATACAGTGGCTCATCCAGGCGTCGTCGCGCCTCACGGGTATCTGCGTCTTGGTTTGGGCACATATGCCTCAGCTCATCCCTTAATGTCTTAGCATTATCCGGGGTATCGATCGCCTACCGAATGGTGTGTGGCCTTCCAGTGTCATTGCACTTGCGGGGTAAATCAACTTTAATTAGGGATTTTGGAGTGCAGCGGTCGGAGGTAGCTAATCTCATGGGTCCTCCCTTACGCATAAGATATGATTGCGGAAAATTTTCCTCCTCAGGTGGGGAATATATATCATTACTTAGTGAGAATAAAGTAGTTCGCGGTGGGCTTACAATGCATATTTTTAATTTAAAGAAAACATTTCTTGATTCATGGCGTGCCACTTCAGGGTACTTCTCTTCATCAAAGTTTCCAATTTATGCGAGCCGTTGAGATTTGCCTCTTTGATCCGATAGGGGCCTTCCCACTTGGGTCCCAATTTGCCTTGATCCTCGGCTCTGCGGCTTCGTTTTTCGATACGAACTCTCCGGTTTGAAAGAAACCGGCGTGCCTTCCGGTTGTAGTACTTTTCGGCTTTGTTTTGTATCGGGCTTCCATCACGTGACCTCTTCTCCGTTCTTGTAGCAAGTCAAGGTTGAGACGGATGTCTTCTTCGTTTTGTTCTACCGTTCGGTGGGAATCTTCTTCTTCCATCCTTCTCTTATCCGCCTTACTCGTATGTTGGCATGCCTATTTGCCGGTATGACCGCTTACTTCCATAAGTGAGGTGAAGGGTCTCTCCATTACTAGTCTTAATGGAAGTACTGTGTGCCCATAGGACATTCGGTCATTCGTCCACCCATCCGGCTTTTGCGCGCCCCAACCTTGTTTTGATTCCCTCCATCAAGCTCTTGTTAGCCCTTTCTACCAGTCCGTTGGCTTGTGGATGGGCCACGGCTGTGTTGACCTGCTTGATGTTGAGCTTTTCGCACCAGCTTTTGAAGGGGTTGTCTACGAATTGCTTAGCATTGTCTGTGACGATGACGGCGGGGAGACCGAAGCGGCATACTATGTTATCCCATACGAACTTCGTGACGTCCTTTCCTGTGATCTTTGCCAGCGGTTTGGCTTCCGTCCATTTGGTGAAATAGTCGATTGCAACCAAGAGGAACTTGACCTTTCCGGCCGACGGTGGCAGAGGTCCTACTATGTCCATACCCCATTGGTAGAAGGGCCATGGAGCCATGATGGGCGTCAGTTTGGTCTTTGGAAGCTGTGGTATCGGGGAGTGGATCTGGCAGGAGTCACACTTGATTATCTCGTTTCTAGCATCCCGGTGCATTGTAGGCCAGTAGTATCCTTGCCGCATGGCCTTTGCCACGACCGATCGAGGACCGAATGCATACCACACGCTCCATGTGTATCTCTCTTATAACGTAGTTTGCACAGGGACCACGCACCTCATCATAGGTACCAAATAGGCTTTCTTGTAGAGTATGCCGTCCTCCATGACATATTGGTTGATTTTCATCCTCGGGTTGCGGGCTTCATTAGGGTCTTGGCCAAATTCCTTCCTCGAGACATCGAATGATGGGGTCATCCAGTTATCTCCTCTCTTCAACAACATTGTTGACCTCTTTGCTTCGATCGATCTCTCCCTTAGCACCTCCACCAGTACTTCCTTCGTCAAGTGGTCAAAAGCGACCGTGGCCAGCTTACTAAGAACATCCGCCTTTTGGTTCTGACCTCTAGGGATGTTCCGGATGGTGAAGTTCTCAAAACTAGCTATGTACTCCTTCGCCTTCGCTAGGTACTTGATCATACTTTCGTGACTTGCCACATAATCTCCGTTTATCTGGTTAGCCACCAACTTAGAATCCACCCGGACCTCAAGGCTACGAACCTGCATGCTCTCTGCCATCCTTAAGCCTGCAGTAGGGCTTCGTACTCGGCTTCGTTATTAGTCTTGTCGAACTCAGTCGGATGGCATAAGTGAATTCCATTCCTCGGATTGATTAGTACGAGACCCGCTCGAGCCTTTGTTATTGGACGCCCGTCCGTGTATAAAAGCCATTTCCCTCCTCCTTCTTCTTTGGTGTGGGTTGGTTGAAGTACTTCTCATTGCATTCTCGATGGGAGCTTCGACGGAAGTCCGCTAACACTGGCCTTTGATTGCATTTCGGGGTTCGTAGGTTATGTTGTATGCACCCAATTCCACGAATATTTAGCTAACTTCCGGACGCCTCCGCTTATTGAGGATCCGCTTTATCGGTTGATGCAGTGATCACCTTTATAGGATGTGCTTGAAGTATCTCGGAGCCTTCTTGACATGTGTAACAGACATAATGCCGTTTTCAATCGGGCATAGTTCTTTCGGCCGTTGAGTGTTCGGCTCACATAACGAGTAGTAGCGCCTTCCGCTTCCGTTCGATTGAGGAGGACATACCGTTGCTTCCTCGGTGGCCCGGATATACATAGAGTGTTTCTTTTGCCGATGGTGTTGTTAGTGAGGAAGATCATTATCGACTTTTTCATCTCTGGAAGGCCGATTACGCCTCTTCCGTCCACGGTACTCCTCCTTATTCTCCTTGGTGATGCTTTTGAGTGTTTGAAGAGCGGTAAGGATCTTTTCACCGACCGAGCCAAGAAACGATTGAGTGCCGTAACTTGCCACCGAGGCTCGCATTTCTTCGGGGTCCTTGGCGATTGCATGTCCATTATTGCCTTCGTCTTCTTTGGGTTTGCTCGAATCCTTACGAAGTTACCATATACCCTAGGAACTTTCCTTCCTCCATTCCAAAAGAGCATTTTTGGGGTTCAACTTCATGTTGATCTTAGGAGGTTGTCGAATGTCTCCGCTATGTCCGCTAGCATTCCCGCTCTTCCTTGCTCTTGATGACCATGTCGTCCACATAGGCTTCTAGGTTCCTCCCTATCGTGATTGAAAGGCGGAGTCTATCATCCGTTGATAGGTGGCTCAAGCATTCTTGAGCCGAATGGCATCTTGGTGTGTGATGGGTTCCTTGCTCGGTGTAGAAAGCATTTTTTTCTTCGTCCTCTCTCGCCATTTGTACTGGTGATACCCTTTGTAGCGTCAAGAAACATTTGTACTTATACCCATGACCGACTCGATCTTCCGATCGATCTCCGTGAGGGTAATAATCTTTAGAGACGGCGGAGTTGATGTTCTTGAAATCAATGCACATACGCCAGCTTCCGTCACACTTCTTTACCAGAACAGGGTTGGATATCCAAGTGGGGTATTTCACCGGCCTGACTATGCCAGCCTTGATCCATTCTTCTACCTCCTTTGTGACTGCATGACTTCGATCCGCAGCCAACATTCGGCGTTTTTGACATACCGGGTCTATCGAAGGGTTGGCATTCAGGGTATGCTCTATGATTGCTCTAGGGACTCCAGTCATATCCGCCGGTTCCCATGCGAATATGTCGATGTTCCTCCGCAAAAGCTCCTTGAGTCGTCGTTTGCCCTCGGCGGACAGTGCACCCCCTATCGTTCTGACTTGTTCGGAAAGGCGGGGTTGATCGCTACCTCCTCCGTTAACCCCACCTCTCACGTATGCATTTCTTCCTTATCCCGCTCGGGAGCGATGGTGCGTAATTTTCCAACCTCACGCATTCGAAATGATGACGAGACGAGTGACCAACGTGGCAATTCCTTGGCGTTGGGAACTTCATCATGGAATGAACCGTAGAAGGTATGGCTCGCGGGATCTTCAATCCGGTCCTTCCTAAGATGACATTATATGGTGGCGGTGCTCGAATAGCGTGAACTTCATCACGACCTTCTGTACAACCCTCGTCTCCGAATGATACATCTAATTCGATTTTTCCCGATGGGCGTGTTACTGTCCGGCAAATCCCCAAATCATGCGTATGCGCTTCATTCGACTCCTTATCTCGTGAGGTAGGTTGTTGAGCGGTGTTCAACATTACCTCCACCGAGGCCCCTTCATCTACGAAGACTCTCCTTACTAAGTACCCTTCCATCGTGGCTTCAACTATGAGAGGGTCATCAAACACATCTCCGTCGGGAGTGGAGGAACGTTATAGGCACATTCATCCATCTTTCCTCTTGCTCCGATGACTTCCTTTTCTTCGTTCGGGCGAGTTCGGATCATGTTGATGACCTTGTCTTTAGCTCCTGTGTCATTCCTTGGGGGTTCTCTCCTTCCTTCTGCCGGAGATCCTTGACCAGATGATTTAGCTTCCCGGACTCCAACGCTATCTCTAACTGTCTTTTGAGCTGGTAGCAATCATTCGTATAGTGCCCTTTTTCTCCATGATAATCGCAGTACTTATCTTGATTCTCCTTGCGTGGGGGGTCACGCATCGGCTTTGGAGGGGGTAGGCGTAGCTGGTGCTCGGTGGCTAAGATCTCTTTTGGTGGTTTTATAAGTGAATCTAGGGTTAGGCGTGGGTTGCCTCGGTTCTGGTGGTCACCGCGATGGGGCACATAAGGAGCCGACCTGTCACCATGGCGGTGAGAACTTCCACGGTCTCTTCCTGAGTACACATGCCGCCCTTCATTCCTCTTATCTCCTCCGTAGTGACTCCTGACGGCCCTTTCGTCCTTTCGGAAGGGTCCCGTCGAGGCTCTTCTGGTTGTATCATAGTGTTCTCCCCTAGGCAATTCGGTACTGGCAAAAGCTTCTTCCGACCTTACGAAGTCGTCGACCCTAATCATCATCTCCTCCACAGTCTTAGGGACTGTATCGGCGAACCGCTTGGCCAGCTCGGGGCACTTGCACCCGTTCATGAATGAGGAGATCCTCATGATCTCCGGAGCCCCCTGTATGAATCCTGTCTCAGTGGTCCACCTTTCTTTGAACTCTGGCAGCGTTTCATTAGCCTTTCTCACTATCTTGGCGATCTCGTAGGGTCCTTGGCGCAAGCTTTGTGCGAGGAGAAGCGAGCCTCGGCCCGATCTTTAAAGCGCCCATTCATCAATGCTTCCCGGAAGCCCATCAAACCATCCGGGCCTTTCCATCCGGCGTTTGTTGGAACATGCGGCACCACACGGGCATTGGCCACTCTCCATGTCCCATTGCTCGATAAATCTGTTGAGATGGTCTTGGGGTCCGTAGACCCATCGTCTGACTTGATGTGGGTGGGCATCTTGTGTTCGGGCGGAAAACTCGATGATCCTTTCTTGAAAGGAGATTTCGAGACTTCTTTGAAAGGTTTGGCGGTCTTCGTCTTTCACTTTGTTCCCGTAACTATTTCCTTCTTCTTAATCGGCTCGTCCTTATCAAGAGTCGTTTCGTCTTGAAGTCAGCGTAGTGGCTCAACGGTATCCCTCCGCTATTATGTTCTTTATCATTGACTTAAGAGCGATCGCGTACCCACTTGCTGCTCCTTGTCGGTGGTGTGGAACTTCCTCACGAAGTTTACGGTGGTGTCGAACCCGTCATCCTCTGACTACGGTAGATTGAATCGGGTCCCACGGATGGCGCCAATGTCGAAGTAATTTTTGTGGGTTGTTGCGGTTATCCTTGACGCAGGACTAAGCCTTCCAGATACCGCTAAGATGAGCGACGCGTTAGTCTCGCCCGGGTGTTATCCGGGACCCGACTCCGTAAGAGTAAGTATATGTTTCTAGAAAGGTATAGTATAAATGTATGTGTGTGTGAAATGATACCTTATTCTCCAATCATGTATGCGTATATATACTACACGATGTCA
Organism: Chrysanthemum lavandulifolium; assembly: GCA_022545495.1. Taxonomy (NCBI): domain Eukaryota; kingdom Viridiplantae; phylum Streptophyta; class Magnoliopsida; order Asterales; family Asteraceae; genus Chrysanthemum; species Chrysanthemum lavandulifolium. Next base: position 95,020,094 of record CM040241.1, read on the forward strand.
CCGTGTCGGTCCCAGGTGCATCGTACTTCATGGGGTCGTTGGCGATATCGGGCGACATTGTCACGACAACGCCCACAGGGTCATGCCAGACATTCACGGGATGAGACAAGGTGTATCAGCTAAATGCAAAAAATCTTGTCGGTCGGCGTGTCCTTGGACGGATGACTGTCGATGTACCTTTGGCTTGGACTCTACATTAGAGTATCGGTCCTTCGGTTAAAAGTATCGATCGGCCCTTCGGTTAAGAGTATCGATCGGTCCCTTCGGTTAAGAGTATTGGGCCCTTCGGTGTTAGACCGAAGGGGCATATACGTCGTCATTTACCCAAGTTGATGTTTAACTAAAGCTAAGAACTATAACAAAATGAGCTAAAAATCGTGCCACACATGATTCAAAATTCTAGATCCGCCACTGCTCAAGGTGATGCCTATTCAATTGACGACCAAGGTTGGTTAACTTCCAGAAACAGTTTCCTATTACAGTTTCATTTGATAGCATTTCTTTTGGTAAATAATAATGACTTATGATCTATCATATTATTTAGTTTTCATATTTCAAAAGAACAAATTAATGGCAAAAAGTGAAAAACACAAGCTCTTGAGTTGCAGTTTCTCGTCAAATGGAGAACTTCTCGCATGTGCCGGGATGATGGGAGAGGTTTGTAAATATATATTAATTTGAATATGGTGCTCATCTTTAAATATTCATTTTGATTTTCGGTCATTGTGTTCTAACATTCTTCCTATATAGGTCTTACTTTGGAATATCTCGTCTCGTACTTCATTGCCTAGTTTGAAGCTACCCAAGACTTTTGCAAATGTGTGTTTTCAACCAAATACCACATTTTTAGCTGCATCTTGTGGTTACGAGATTTACTTTTGTGATGCAACAAAAGTAAGATAATAGTACATTAAAATGTTTTGTAGTGTTCTTTTCATTTTGCAACTACAAATTAACTTGTTATTTTGGTGACAGGTAAGTGAAGCTCCAGTGATACTTATTGGGCATGCTAAGCCAACTGAGCCGGATGTATCCTTCTATCCAGCATTAATTGTGCTCGTGTGATTCTCATGGTGAGATTCACATATGGAATGTGGAAAGGCGTGTTATTCTGTGCAAACTCAAGGTTGGTTTAGTTAACACATTTATATTTATTCAAAGCACAATTACACCCACTAGGGCCTAGGTTTTTATTGTGACATTAACTTTTGAAATATCTGTTTGATGTGGAAATAGGAGGCTGGTTGTTGTCAAGTCAGGTTTGGATCTAGAAATTTGTTGGCTGCTGCCCTTGGAAGAAGGATATTAAAATGGTTTTTTTACCATACAGACTTCTTTAGTGCTTTCTTACTGTTGATGCTTGATCAAAAATTGGTCTATATTCTCCCTCTCAAAATTCAAACATCTTTGAAATACTAAATAATTATCATAAATATGCTAAAAAAAGAACATGTAAATTGATTGATCATATGTATGTAAATAGATTTGTAAATAGATTTCAACTTATACTCTTTCTCAATGTTTAGAACCAATATGTACTTATTAATTGCCTTTTAATTTATCCAAGGGTCACACTCAAGAAGTCAACTCAATGTGCTGGGACACAGCTTTTAAACGCCTTGCTTCAGTCAGCAACGATAGTGCTCAGGTTTGAGCATTAACAGACCACGAGTGGACATGCCACTACAAGTTATCATCTGATGACTTCGTCTACAAGTGCTGCGTATTTCATCCCTTTTATCAGCAAGTACTCATCATTGGTATATACCAGGTATTTATTTCTTCTCTAATTGTATGCTTAATAGATATGTTGAGACAAAACTCAAAATGATTGAAGAAAAACTGGATTACACGTACCGGGGGGGTTCGTTCATCCCATTTTTTTTCAGTTCGGTTTGTAAATTTTATTGCAAACAGAACCGACTCTTCAAACACCAAACTAAACCAAAAACCAAAATATTTTATAGTTCAGATCGGTTTGAAACTGAAAAAACAAACCATAAGATTAACCGCATATTTCTTTTGATTAATATATATAAGCTAGTAGCTCCACATAATAAAACTAAACTTATTTTTGCAGTATTTACAGTTGTGGGATACATCTAAAGCTAGTAAACCAAGGCTTTTACAATCAGACACTAGTGGTTTTGTCTCTGCATTGACCGGTTCGGCAGAGTGTAGACTTGTTGCCTCAACAAGTCATGATGGTAAAGTCCATGTTTGGACAAGTCTGCCTTGAGTAAATGAAGATTAAATCCAAGTGGGGTGAAAACGTTAACTGTTTAAAAAAAATCGGATGTAAAGATAATAGATACCTGACTTGACTTTGTGTTAGTGTTAGGGGGTGTTTGATTTCGACTTAATTGACTTAATATGAAAAAAACTGAATTAATTAAGTCATATAAAAACCGTTTGTTTGTGACTTAAGGCTAGCCCAATGAGAGGATTCAATCTCCTCTTTTCACGCCACGCCGCCTTTCTTTCTCCCATGACCTTCGGTGATTAGGTGCCCGATAAGGCGACCAAGTTCATTTTTTTTTTTTTTTTTTTAAACATTTTAACACAAAATAAAATTTCATTAATAATTAAAGCGTTATATAATAATTCAAATAAAATTAAACCATTACGAAACTTATTAAAACATTACAACACTTATTCAAAATCTAGGTTGTCTGCGTGCTTGATCGCCTCTTTGAGTTTCGCATTGTTTGGCGTCTATTGCGGGCAAAGATGGGTCGATTAGCGTGCGATAGAGCATGAGATCTGCATCATATTTCTTTTGAGCCTAATTCAACTTTTCGTTCTTCTAGTGCCAATTTTTGTCTTCCTCGCTTCTCTTTGTTCTTGTAGCTCCAACTCGATTTGCCGTTGTTCTAGCTCTTTCTTCTTCAAACCATAGTGCAGGTCCGCCACCTCTTCTTACTGCCTCAATGCCACGGACTTGATCTTGCCCCACTTTCAAGCAACACCTTCCATAATCCTATCTTCAAGACCAAGATTTCTTTTTATTCTTCTTTACGGCATCACGACCGGTTAGTCTATTAGGCACAAACGAAGGCACATCCGAGTGCACATCCGAGTCGGTTGAAGTCCTTGCTTTTTGTGTCCTCATCTTGGCTTAAAAACCGACATCTCATTATCCTTCCAAGCGAATGGTCCTCAAAATCTTCCAACAATGCTCCAAAACAAGCGGATGACCACACACTACTTGGTATTCATCACACGCGTGTATAAGCGGTGAGGTCATTCTCACCACTTAGTAATTCCCGACAAAGATTGTTGTAAATGGCACAAAATTGACCAACTCTAGGACGAACCCTATTTTTCCACTTTGAAACGATAGTGTTGTACGCTCTTTCCGCACCAACCTCCTTCTCAAAGTAAGCAATGACTTCTCGCCAAAATCCTCAGCATTTTGGTTGTTTTCGATTACACTATTCTCGGATACATCACACCAAGCGTTGCAAGGCGATCTCATCTTCTTTGGTCCAAGGCAACGAATCATTCTTGCCTTCTTTCTCGACAACCTTCTTCTTCGCCTTTGTAGCTCGTTTCTTTGGTTTGACCGGTGGCGTCTCTTCTCGACATTCTTCTTCTTCTACGTCATCAAGGTTGACCGAATCGTGATACGATCCATGAGCCGAACCTGCACCGAACCGTGATACTCTTGAGCGGATAACCCGATCCGGTTCCAAGATAAAATTAGGATTGTTGTACAATTGGTCATCAAAATCAAAACCCTCAAGATTGATACGGTTAACCGGAGAATATTGTTGATAATTTGAATATGAAGACGTTGATGAATCCATTGTTGACGCATACGCAGTTCGTGTGACCCATACATAAATTGGTTGCTTGACGGGAGTAGCTTTGTTGTTGTTGTTGGTAGTGGATGTTTTGTTGCGGTGGAACAAATGGACGATTCATACTAAATGGATTGTTAGGGTGTTGTTGTGGAGCTTGTTGGGATGGATATTGAAACCGGGGTTGGAAATTGATTATTGGTGAGACACCGTTAACCGGAAATTCGGATCCGGTGTTAAAATATGCGGACGTTTTGTGACAAACGGATTTTCGGCCTTTGGTTGGTGGTGCTTTCTAGACATTTTGATAAAGAGGATTGTGAGATTTTGATAGAGATGATTGTGAGATTTTTAGTTTTAGTGTGTAAAATGTTGTGAGATTTGTGATGAGATTTTAGTTGTATTTATAGGGTAAAATGTTTTTTTTTTTTTTTTTTGTTTTGGATTGCAACGCATACAAGATAAGCTTTGGAATTGTCGATCGGCTACGATCTAATTGGTAAAAAGGAGGCGATCGATTGGGTTTGGCAGTGAGGCGATCGACACCTTACTCGATCGAGCACATGGACGATCGTGATTCGCTATCATTGGGGTAGCCTAATAGAAGATGATGAAAATATTAAGAATAAAAGCGAGGTTATTCAGATTAAGTCATCTCTTAATTAAACATGACTTAATAATTTTTTTTGACAAACAGGCCCTTAGTGTGTGATTTGCGAACTATATGGCTACACTACATATTCGAAATGTTTTTTGTGCTTTATAGAAAAAATACAAACACTGGATTTTATGTTTCTGTTACTTCATGTATTTTACCCTTGCTGTTGAAGTAAAATATTTGAGCAGTATCAACTTGGTTATCGATATGTGCTTCGATACATAAAAAGGATGGTTATGATAAAGTAAGAGATGGCGACTGAATTCACTAGTTATTTGAGAGTTTTGTAAATTCACACGCAACTGAAATTTCACAAATTCGATATGTCCACACCTGATTAGAGGGCAAGGATTGCACTACCAAGACACTCTTGTAAAGCCTATGTGACGAAGAGTGTCTGTTATAATAAGGTTTCATATTTTTATCTACTTAATGGAGTCGTATAATGTCAACACTATTTGTTTGTGTGGCCAATACTGCTTGGTTTGAAGTTTAGAGGGCTTCATCTTAATGTCGAGGTTGTGGTCTGTTTTCACCAGTTTCCATGATTTTTATCAGATGATGCCTTTAGTGGTTAAGTGATGTTTTGGAGTTGGAAGGCGGGGTGTCCTCCTTTGATTGTTAGATCTTCTCTATGGTCGATGTGAGGGTCATTTTCGATAGAGTTTTGAGTCATCATAGTTGTTTAAGGCCCTACGTTATTTAGGGTCGTTTTGGATCGATGTAGTTGTTGTGGGTGGTACTGGTCGTGGTCATACTGTCAGTTGAGATCGTTGCAATTACCAACATATTGCTAGTTTTAATTTATAAAGAGACATATTGCCTTTAATAACAACAATCGTACATACCACAAATTGACTTAATTCAGACTACAATAATGTTCATCATCAGCCATTCAGCCCTTCCTAAAGATCATCAAATATTGTGATAAAAGCTAAATAAGAGAAATTTAGTAGTGTCACTAACTACTAGCACATATATATTTTCATTCCATTATTTCACTTGTTCTACCTCTCTTTTTTCCTCTCTGAAAAGTTGGTTGGCTTCCCTCGCATGGAGCCCCTATTCCTAGCAATCCAAGGCTTTCGACACAAACTAACATATCAGATATGTGAGAAGAATCAGGAAATTCGCAAGTCTTAACTGTAGCTTTGTCTCATTAGAGTTGTAAGCTTGAACCCCCTCGGAAGTTGAGTATAGTAAATCACCATCGTCTGTTAGTTGCAAAGCTGTTTGTACTCCATCAAATTTATATGTATCAAACTCGAAAACCAAAGACCAATAAGGAGTGTTATTGTCTTCTCTCCTCACCCAAATGCAAGTAGTACCATGTTTTGAAGAAATGACACCTAGACAACCTTTAATTCTTGTTACCTGTATGGTTTGCCAATTGGGTTCTGGTAACATAATCGTTCCAAATACATGAGTGCTCAAATCAAATGTCATTAAATAACAATAACTTGGGCCTACGCAGAGTCTGCCACTTAAATACCGTTTCACGACCCAATTCAATGTTCCATTGAAAAGATACGGGCACAGTGTCTTTATCGAATTATATATAGGAGTAGGGGAGGCAATCTCACACCAAGTGGCTGTCTTTAGTGTAAACAAATGAATTTAGTACTATTCCTGTTTCGGTAAGGCATTGGGTTATCTTCACAATCTTGTAATCGTCAATAGTTGGGTCATAACCAAACCCAACTAACGGCCAATAAAACACTCCATGGTGAATCACAGGAGGACTGTCATGCACGGTTAGTGATCGCCGGATCGAAGGATTCCATAGTTTAATTCCACTTTCCCGTCCAAAAAGACATAGAATTCCATTACATGAACCAACAATTTCAAAAAATTTGAAAGGATACTTGAGTGGTGTTATGTGCGTATACCCGGAACAGGATGACAATTGCCCTACCGAATGTAATGTACATAAATAATGGAGGCCTCGTTCTAGAGTGCGGCATTGGTGTAAAATCATGAGTTTGTTCTTGGATCGGATAGATTGCAAACGGATGAAATTGGGGTTATCAATACAAGAACGTAATGATTTGGAAAGTGTTCTAAATCGGAGGAGGGATTTGGGTGGTAGTCTTGTGAAGATTTCAACAATCAGCTCTTCGCATAAATGATTTGACATTATGTTATCCTGCAATAATTAATAACATGAAAATTTAGTACTTCAATTCACACCAAAATAATAAACAACACTAATAACGACAATTTTACGTTTAAACAGGTATCAATGAATAGCTATGTATACGTTTTTAGGTTGGTTGTGCATATCGATAGACCCTAAATTCCTTTATCTTCTACACTTTTAACAATTTATCAACAACAACAACAACGATACTTAATCCCGAGAGACTTCTAACAATTTATATAACTAGTAATATATAAGTATGGGTGTAACTCGAAACCAATAAATCTTGGATCGGATAGATTGCAAACGTCCCTTTCAGTTACTTTGCAATTCCTAAATCAGCAATCCTCGAATCTCATACTAGTGTTTATGATGCAAGTTATAATAATAAGAAATAAACCTACAATATTAATATACTATAGGTAAATCTAATCGCACACCAGAATACAAAAAAACCTCACCGTAGAAAACTTCGGAAACTAGAGATCGCGCGAGGCAGAAGAAAAAGTTTGGATGGAAGATCGAATATTGTTTTCTAGGATACAAAACTTGCTCTATATATATTCTTGTTTCAAGGGCCTAATATGATATTTGGTGCAAATTACACGTTTGGTACTTATTGGCTATATCCAAATTCACCTTTCAAGTTCTACAAATTACATTGTTACTCCTCTATGATATGGTTTTTCTCACTCCTCCATGACAAAATTTGTTATGCTACCTAATTAAGTTATGAATATGAGTAGGGATCCAGTAACAAGTAAATTAAAATAAGAAGTGGTGAGAAGTGACCAAAACCACGCATTTGAGATCTAACGACTTTGCATTAGATGCATTTCTATTCATGTAGACGCAACATCTCGAGTTTCGAAAGTTAATTTGATGTATAGATGGTGCAAATTGATATTCATGATTTCGAGCGTGTAGGAGAACAAAAACAATAGAAATCATTAAATGCATCTAATATACGTATATCCGTCGATTAAAAGCTTGAAACACACTATGGTGCGTTATAACGATCTAAGATTATAAGGATACATCTAATTTAGGTCGAAGATCCCGGTTTGCGGTTATAGTTCTTCTTATTCCTTCTTATTTTAAGTAATCTTCTTATTTGATCCTAACTCTATGAATATTATTTGAACTAAAAACGTGACTTATGCAAAGAATCAAATAATGCTAATGATTTTATTAGATATCAGTTTCAGCACATGTATAAATATAAATAGTCCTGCTTAAAACATTTGAAATAGTATGTTGTGTGTATATTGTGAGATAGTTATTGTCGTTTAAAAAAAAATTAAAAAAAAAAAATCTCACTTGAGTTTTCTTTATTAGATAAAAGATTTTACATAGGACAACCCCTTAATGCCTCTTTCAAAAGAGGTAGACAAGTAGTAGACACCATTCAAGGTAAATAGTTTCAAGTTACACTTATACTTATCAACGCCTTCAAAAATTAAAAAGTTGCACGTCTGGTAATTAGGCTAGGTGTACTAAAAGTCTAAAACCTCTTTCACTCCGTTTTCATATCAGCTACACATCATCACTTTCCCTCTCACCTCAGCCTTACTTATACCCTGTAACAATCGCTACTTTCTCACCATTTACTTATACCCCACTTAACATACATACACACCCACAAACATAAACTGCTCTCACCATCGGTAATATGTGTCCTTTAAGTCGAAATTTTAGCTCACGCATGATGAGAATGGTGATATTAGCGGTGTCACTAGCGAGTTGAGGGTGCCATATACGCAAGTCTCAAATTGATTATTTATTTGTCTTTGCTCACGTACCATGCTAGTCACACATTGATTATTTAGCTAAAATATTTGTAAGAAATGATTCATTGACTTGATTTTTAACATTTAAATCCGTGTAATGGTTGGCAAAATACACCTTAATGAGAGAAATCCCGGGTTGAAATATGGGCATCATATCTTGTATTTTAGGAGTTTCGAAAATGATGCGATCATAAAAACTATAGTATAAACAGGTAACTGAACCAAGAAATGAACAAGACATGTTCTTAAAAATGATTTCCGACAAAAAATATTGTCCCAGATAACTCAACAAACATCCAAATGAAGTGTCAGCATATGACAAGTTCGGTTGAGCGTGAAATCAAAAATATGATCCCGAACAACTATTCCTTTGATATTTATTCCCGGGAAGGAGAAAAGGAAGGTTAAAATACTATGTTTTAATCTATGAAAAAAGAATCAGAATGTGAGATATACAGTTTATGTCGATTTGAGGGCTTTAACTGCTTTCTCAGCTGCATCATCAAGATCTTCTGCTGTAATCAACGCCATCCCACTTTCCTGTTTAATAAAAGTCTTTAGATTGTTAAGAAAAGCTCCATATATTCCCAGTGTATAATATCAGGTCAATTTGGGTCGTCAATTGATAATAATAGGTTGCCTAAAATACTTATATTTTATTAAAAAAGTGATTATTTTTTTGATAAACAACTTTTGTATAGTTAGTTGTTCTTTTGTTTACTTAACAGAGCTATGTCCTTATAAGAACGATTTTTGTACGCATAATAATGCATTAAATTAATATAAAATGTTAAGATAAAAGTGCTTTTAATGAATGACTTTACCTTAAGAATCCTCTTTCCTTGGTCAACATTTGTACCTTCAAGACGAACGACAACAGGAACTTTCAATGAAACCTGAGAACAAAAAATCATATTAGGAAACTGATTCATACCAAAAAAAGTTAACAGATCAAGCTTTGCAATAGATAAAAATTTCTCAAAGATTACCATTTAGTATCATTCCTAACAATCACTCAAATTTAAAAGAACACATATGATTAGAATTGATCTAATTGAATAGAAGTGTACCATATTGAGTGTCTTATTTTAGGACTAATAATCATCCAGAGGAAGAGTTAATATCAGATTAGAGGATGCTAATGGAAAATGCCGGGGTTAATTACATAACATACCAATGTGCTTTTTCATTTGTCCCGTTTTATGAAAATATTAAGATTACAGGTTACAAGATGACGTAGATGAGACATAAAACCATCAAACAGAAGTATAATAGCTATAACATGACAAAATAAAAGGCGTAACTTGAAATCTTATGCAAATAACCCTAAACATTATGCAGACTTACATGTTTAGCAGCGTTAACAATCCCACTAGCAATGACGTCACATTTCATAATCCCTCCAAAGATATTTACCAAAATAGCTTTCACTTTGTCATCTGAAGTCAAGATCTTGAAGGCCTCCACAACCTGTTTGCTATCTTTTTAGTATATAAATTATAACAGAATCTATTGATTAAGTGGAATATAGCTTTTATTTTTTCGGTGGTAACACCCTCCTTTACCCAAAAAAAGAAAATACAACTTTTATTGAATACTTGCCTGTGATTCAGAAGCATTACCACCAACGTCCAAGAAATTGGCGGGAGTTCCTCCATGTAACTTGATAATATCCATGGTGGCCATTGCCAATCCTGCACCATTTACCATGCATCCGATTTCACCATCCAAACCAATGTAGTTCAAATCTGCTTTTGCAGCTGCAACCTATTAAAAACAATGATTTCAGATATAGTTTCGGGAAGTAACTTGCTTTGCTTCACAAGTTTAAAGGTTTCTACAGTGATGCATTTTGATTGATATACTTAGGAACGACCTATTCAGGAATGTTTCCTCTCTAATGGGCCACATGGATAAATTAATAAAAGTAGGTATGAAATGAAGCCAGTCAAATGAGTAGAATGAGTTTTAAGTAGCCCAAAGTGTATTCTTAATGTACCAAACCTCCAAATAGTTTGCCAACAAATTACATTATTATTGAAATAATAATAATTCCTGTAATTATGTTTTACATATTAACTATTCAAGACAAACTTGAATTTAAGGGGAAAAAATGCTTCCCGTAAACCCGACCCGTACCAAAAAGATTTACCCGTATTGAAAGGTATCTACGTATTTCGCCACCTCATAACTATCCTCCAATTACCGCCCATTAAAAAGATGAATTAACCACTAGTGTGGTGCCATAGTTTTATACCAGCAAATTTGTGTTACCAAATGTAATTTAAATAACCATGCCATAGTATTAGCAAAACGAAAGTGTTCTTTATATATAAAATAACCACAATGAAGTAGTCATACCTCACGAGGATCCTCCTGTGTTGGATCACGTAGAGCAAATGTCTCCTTCTGACGGTAAGCCGCATTATCATCAAAGTTTAGCTTAGCATCAGCAGCAACCAATCTGTTATCAGAAGTTTCTGCAATGGGATTGATCTAGAGGATGATTAAGATTAACACCGAACTATGGGATGCGAAAATAAAAAACAAGGATGCCACAACTTCTCTAAAAAAATAAATGCTCACCTCCAACTGTGTGCAATCTGATTCACGGAAAAGGTTATACAACTTCTTTACTTGTTCTATTGAAGCACTTCTGTCAGCTACCTTCGGAGCAAGACCATCAACAACCTTGGCAGCATCTTCGTCTGTAATTCCTTTGAAGACGTCAATAGGCACCTGTAAAAAGATTAAAGAAAAGGTAATGAATACTAAAAAGGAACTTTATGTAGAGGTGACCAAAGATGCAGATCCGGCGGGTTGGGTAACAAGTCAAAATGATGAAATTTTGTAGTAAAAAAAAAATCCACAACCGGTATCGTCATATATGATTCAAAAAGGTGTATTACTTTAATAACGATCTAATTATTTGAATCAAAATGATTTCGAGGTTTTATGCACACAAAATATAATTTGGCAACTTTGACCCATTTGACCTGTTTGAGATGAAAATAACCTGAATGGACCATCAAGTTTAATGGGTCAAAATTGCCAGCTCAGTAATATTCAGATTTGAAACAAGAGCATACCTTTATAATCATGTCAGGATATTTCTCTGCAAGGTCTTCAATGCTGGTTCCTCCTTCTCGACAGGCGATTATGAGCTGAAGAACAGTAGACTCGATGAGCATCATTAACAATGACCATAATAACTATGCTTCATATAAAGGCTTTGGAAAAACATATTTAGTGCCCATGTGACACTTTATCAATGATACATGTCAACAATAAATTAAGACCCTGTTAAGAAGAAGCTTACAGGGCCAGCAGTTGTACGATCAAGAGTGATTGCGAAGTACATCTCATTCACAAGTGAAACCTTTTCACATAAGTAAACCTGCAAATATATAGACAGACATTAATTCATATTGTTCGATTGCAACCGTACAATAATATTTGATACACGGGAAACTAGAATAGAATATGTACATCCCGAAACTAATTACTAGGAAACTCAAAGCTGACAACAGCAAATAGCAATGAAAGACATTTTCAATCATAATGAGATTTTTTTTTAGAAGAAACAGCCAATAATGCAGTATTGATGATTACAGTTGAGCACTAATATGGCCAAACTTGAATGTACATGAAAATTTTTGAGCTGCTTTAATATCCCCATCATCAGGTTATTTTATTTATCAATAATAATTCCAAAAAGAGAAAGGGTAAAGAAAAAAAAACTGCCACCAAATATTTATTAACATGCTAAACCAATACAGATATTTACAGTTTATACAGGAGAGTTTTGTAGCAATCCAACTATAAACATGATATGCTTATAATGATCTATGAGTAGCATGTCCCAGCAGAGATCACAAAAGCAGCCAATTGTCGTAACAAGATACAAACAAGGATATAAGTAATAACCTTGCTGACAACTTTTCCTTGTGGACCAGTTTGTTTAGTTACAAGAGTTTGTCCAAGCATCTTCCCTACAAGAATATCATAATAAAATCTAAGGGTCAGCAGTTCATCAATCGTAAAAATAGTCAGCATGCTTATAATGATGGCCATTTACGTATTCCACATTTATCATTGATACTAAACTAACATTTAAATGTATACAACTAGTTATCTCAAAAAGTCAAGCAAACTGCATACCAGCTATCTCTTCGGCCTGTTCAGCTTTAACGATGTGAACTCCGCCCTGAAGACCACTTGTGAACTTCCCTAGGCCCCTTCCACCAGCAAGGATTTGGCTCTTCACCACCAACTGAAACAAAGAAAATAGCGCCTGTTATTTGACATGGTAACTAGAAATTATAACAAAAAAGCATTTTTATCAAGGTTATAAGAAATTACCTCCTTGTCATTTGGAAAAGTTGTTTGTATAGCCTTTCTGACTTCCTCAACAGAAGAAACAGCAACCCCTTTTGGAACATTAATACCAAACTTGCTCATCAATTCAGCTCCCTGATTTCGAAACTCATTATCAGTACGCAATTACATATGATACAAAGTATGTAAATAGCCCTTTAAAACAGGTAACACCTTGTGCACCAAACCCTTAAGGTTCACTATCATAAGAAGCAAAACGATAAACATTCTAGTCTTTCAAAATCAAAGATCCTACGAAACGTCGAAACAAACTAATATGTTGTACTAGAGCACTGCAGAAACAGGTAACACATGCCCAACATATGCACCAAATGCCCTTTGTTTACCATCTTAATGAGAATTTTCAACATAAACATCCGAGTCAAGAAAAACAGTAACATACCAAATATGCATCATGCACCAACTCTAAAGTTCAGAGGATTAAATAGACTAGTTAAAGTAAAAGACAGAATCACGAATGTGGCCAAGCAGGTGAATATTCTTGTGAACAATGTCCGGTAAATCTTTTAAGGGTGTGTTTAGTTGGTGAAAAGCATCCCATTTTTCAGGAAAATTTTCATAGGAAAATGGAAAAACTGACAACCCGTTTTGTCACACTTTTCCAACAATTTTCAAAAAAAGTGAAATTCTCACTTTCAAAATTTTAACTAGAAAACCGAAAACGTCAATCTACCCTTCTCCATTTTTTCTTGATTTTAGCTTTTAGCCTTCCTAGCTAGCCGACAAAGGTCGAACTTTCTTACTTCTTTATTAACAAACTCTTCTCTAGAAAAGAAAAACCATTCCTTTCTCAAGGAATCTAGAAACGAAAAAAACAAGAAAAATTTCTACAACTAAACGCTACCTTAATCTTTCAAGTTCAAACTTCTTCTCGAAACTACTCATCCTTTGTATTTGAACATTACAATAATCGACGCAGGATAATTCATTTCGAGTCAACTAAAAAGGTCGAGTTCTCGTTATCTAGACTAACCTCATATTTCATCTAACAAACAATCTAATGGCACAAAATAATCATAGTTATCAGCATTTCATAATATAACAGTAAGAGATGTTGTATATAATGAGTTAGTGATATTAAAAATTATAGGGACCTGATATTCATGGATATTGAGACGACGGAGCTGCTGTTGTTGCCATTTTGAAGAGGCAACGGTGGTGACTGATTTAGATGCAACTTTGTTTAATAATAATCCTCTCATTTTCTTATTGATTGAAATCTGTTATAGATATGATTGACGGTTTTATATAAAAATGTATCCGGATCGAATTGAAAATGGAACCCTAATTTTGTACGATGACTGACTTTTTTTGTTTGTTGTTCGTTTGTGGGGAATGATGTGATGCTGTGCGATCAGTAGGGCCGGTTGATGTGTAAAATGAAATGTTTTGAAAGGTTTAGTGCCTGTTTGTTTATAAGTTATGGAATGATAGGAATGAAATCATTCCTTATCGTGAGTTTGATTGATGGGGTAAGAGCAAACACAATGTTAACGCCCCAACGGCGTTAAACCCCCAAACAACGCCGTTATTGGCGTTAAGTTGGAAGTCGCAACATATTCACGCGTTAGTCTGCAGGCGTTGCTAACGCCAAGCGTTGTGTTAAAAATAAAAATAAAATCATTTCACCCCTAAACCATTTCAATAAATTTTCACTTACACCCTCAACCTATTCAAATTCAAATTTAAATTATAATTGGTTAATTTCAAGGATAAATTCAAATTTGAAATTTAAAAATCAAATATGAAGGGATTTATTCAATTTCAAAATCAACTCGCTTATATATACAACTCTACCAGGAGTTGTTTAGAAACACAACACACACAAGTTACACACACAACTCTACCACAAAAATGTCTCAAAGATTTTTCTCAAGAATTCCCAAGTCCGGAAAAGTTGCTTGGAATCCAGCCTTTCCAACTACACTAGAACACGAAGTTTACTCAACACCACCGGAAAATGTCTTTCCGGTGGTTTTGAAAACATTCCGTACCTCCCAATTGTTCCAACTCAACTGTGAGCGGTCCATGTGGATTTTCAAACCACCGGCGGGTTAAGTGAGGCTTCCTCCCAACTAGAACAAGATGAAGAAAACGTTAGGAGATTTTGGAAGAACGACGCGTGAAGAGTCGCACGCAGTGAGCAAGAAGCACGGAAGCTCAAGACCTCCAAGACAACTACTTGACATAATGGGCGTCGATACATGAATGGGAGTTTAATTCTCCGTGAACCGATTCGATGGTTGGGACTCGGATGATTCGTTTTTAAGTTTTAGTAGTTGTATTTTCATCGAGATGCGTTGTATCTTTAATTTTTAATGTAATTCGTGTTTAACGTTTAATGTACTTGGTGTTTTAATGTTAAATGTGATATGTGTTTTAATAAATGAAGTGTTTGTTTTAGTTTAGGGGTTGAAATTGAAAATATGAAATGTTATTGATGTTATTGGGATGTTATAGTTGTGGGTGTTTTTTGGGGATGTTAATGTTAAATGTTAAAGCTGATGTGGCGCTGACGTGGACGGTGTTATTGGTGTTATAATGTTATGGTTGTGCATGCTCTTAGGGATGGAATTTTAGGATGATGGTAAATATCATATGTTTGATTTAAATTAGTGGGTCTCAAAGATTGGAGTCATAGAAAATAATTGGTCATGTATTAATCTCACCATATTGTCCAAGAGTTGTAAAAGATTGTATGTATTTTTTGTGAGCCCTTTTTTAATATTCACCACTTATTACATTTATCTTTTCATATTTAAATAATAAACATTAACTTTAAATCTTTTATTTATTTACATAACAACTAATACTTTAATTTATCGTACTTAATTTTTTATTCAAACTTAAACTCAAATTCAAATCTATGATCTGTTTGTTATCCTCCTTTGGCTTGGGTTTTTGAGTGAACAGAAAAAAGACCATGTTTGTTTAAAAATCCAGATGTAGAAATTAGATACAAAACCCACAGGTCCCACCAATTTGAATTCCAAACTCATGGGGTAGGTTTTCGGCAGGATTGATAATTTTGATGGGCCTTATGCTTACATTCTCTCTTCCTCTTTCATCACTGTTGAAACCAAGATCCGGACTCAACTAGGGTATAATAACAATGATTGAATAGATACACAATGGATAATAATTAACACAATCAAAGTTACCAACAAGGTTTTTCTTATTAAAGAATGATCCTCTATGGATCTTTTCTTCTCTAAAGAGTTTTCCCGAATGTTTTCTCCGAGGTTTTCTTTTGTTCAAGTGTCCCTAATACAAAAGACATCCGTTCCTTTTATACACAAGGAACCCTAAATAAAACAATAATATAAAATAAATGCATATCACTACCTAAAATAGCTCATGCATATCCTAACAAACTAATACCGATTAACTATATCGAGAAATACTATAGAATACGCGGAATAACTATCTCATGAAACCATCTACACGGCTTCATTACTTCAAAAATTAGATCTTCATGATTCCACACTACTTCAGTAGAATCCTTCGCAGTAATTTCAAGATAATTCATACTTCAAATTCCCAACAATCCTCCCTAAAGCTGAATTTGACATGGTTAAGTTCCGGTTTCTCGATAGTACTTTAACGCTTGTAACTTGAGGATTGTACTCGAACATCAAGAAGAAGAATCAAAACAAGTACATCTCTATGATGATAAACTTGTGGTCCATATTGGCATGCTTAACCTTAAAGCGCAAAGTTTAAGGGAGGCATAAACCTCGGGGAGGCATATGCCTCAGGGGAGGATTTGTGTATAACTTTGCATTTTGCTATGTAATTTTGTATATTTGGTTGATTTTTAACTAACTCTAACCTGCTAATGTAATTTTAGTGTGTTTCTTTGTTGGTTTGTGTATGTTTCTGTGTTTGTTTTGCAGAATGGTTGTCCCTGATCAGTTGAGATATGGTCAAGAAAGCTTAAGCTTGTTTCTACTGAGATCAATGTGCTGAAGTTAGTCAATTGTTTCTTCTGATGTTGAAGTACTGAAGTTAAATGATTTAATCAAAAGAAGTACTGAAACAATCATTCATTCATTCAAGAAACAGTTACATGACTTACAGTTCTGAGTACTAGCAACATCAAAACCATCTACACGGCTTCATTACTTGACGAATTAGATCTTGATGATTCCACACTACTTCAGAGAATCCTTGAAGATAATTTCAAAGATAATTCATACTTCACGAATTCCCAACAATTTCTTGTTGAAACAAACATGCACCTTGATAGATCTTGAGCTCGTGGATCGTTATGTATGCCTATGTAATCACAAGCACAATAAAAGACAATCTCTACTACTAATGTTTATCGTGAATATAAACACAAGTAACAAATAACTAAGAACTTCTTGATCCTCTATGGATCTTTATATTAACTAAAACCGAGTTTTTCAATCTTTCTAATGTGTTCCTTTATAGATAAGGAACCCTAAACAATATCGCTAAACCGCTTTTCCAAGAAACGATAATCATAAACTAAATAAGATATACATAATCACTTCTAATAAAGCTCATGTATATCCACACTAAATAAACTAAATACGGACTAAACACTTCCGCAGAATCGACTATTATCTATTATACTTCACAGATTATGTCTTGGCGAGAATCCACTTCATCTTCGAGAAACACTTGCATTAAGTTCAAGATAATCCGGACTTCACATAATTCCCAACAATCCTCCCTAAACCGAATTTGACTTGTTAAGTTCCAGCTTGATAGATCTTCTACAAGACTGAGGATTGGGCACAACAACAAAGAACAAAGAATCCAAAGAACATCTCTATGATGAAGAAACTCGAAACTCCATATCTTTGCAAAGAACAAATGACAAAAGGTACATCAAAGCAGATTAGTTTCATACTATTCTCATCACATCCGTGTGTTAACTCCGTGAGAGGTGAATCATTGAAAATAAATGGATTTGATGTCTCTTTACCAATAGCCATCACTACCGGAGTAGCCAAATGTTTAAGTTCGAAAACTATGGTACACGATAACCATCGATTTATTAGCAAATCAAGAACTATAAACGGATTTGATATATCCGTACTGTGGCCGTTTGCTCGTGACTAGCCAATGTTTGGTTTGTGAGACCGGTACATTGATAACCCTCGATTTTAGTAAATCAAAGAACTATCAACGGAATTAAGATGTCTTTACCAAAACCGTTTGCTTTTGGACTAGCCAACTCTTTGATGGAATACCGTCATCATCATGGTGAGTTGATTACCATTTATGGATTTTGACCTTTACCACAAGCCATAATCCCGTGGGCTAGTCAACTCTTGGGTCGAAAGACATGGTGAGATGAAAACCATTAGGTGTGTTGTAATAACCAACACCAAAACACCGCAAGCAAGAAATAGTAGAAAGCGAACACGAGACGGGTTAGAGGTTTTTTTTTTTTTTTTTTTTTTTTTTTTTTTAAATTCAACAAACAAAATAAAGAAGACAATTTTTTTTTTTAAACACATAAAATAAAGAAAGAATAAAATAACCAAAACATGTAAAATAAACCATCAAGCATCAGAGAAACCAAAGACAGTTGTAGTGTCGTGAAACACTAAGCCTCCCTAGGCGTATGATGATCCAACATCCGCAAAATGGTTGAAGACAAATATACAATAATAAGCCTCCCTTAGGCTTATGCCTCCCTCAATCAATGCACCGACAAAGATTATTGTTCTTGGGTACCCGAATGAAACTTTTCTATGAGTTTTCCAAGAATAACTTTGTTGAGGGCTTAACAATAGTTGCCACTCTAACTCCACCATGTGCCATATTCATATGAGATACATAAGGTGTATATGACTGAAAGTAAGAACTTGTAGGTCTATAGGGCCTAAGTCTAGCATTCTTGTTCCACCAACCAAGAGTAACCGGTGAAGAATATCCTCCACCGTAGGAACCGGAAAAGGCCTATTAAGCCTGTCGCTGTAACAGATGCATACACCTTTGGTTTACCAAGAGGAACCGGTTTACCTGCTCACATGTGCAACTTTGGGAACAAATGGAGGAATACTAGCAACATTAGTCCATGTGGGTCTAGAAGTCTTATGGCGGAGGAAACACCCATCTTTTCTCATGATAATCACAGTCTTTAATAAGATGGAGTTTACTACCACACACAAAACAAGATTTCTTCTTAATGGACTTATTCTTAACACAACTTTGTTTATTACATTTAAACTTATCAGAACTAGACGCAAAAGTGTGTTTAACAGAATCAGCAATTGGCTTTGTTTTGGGCTCATCATCAGCTACGTTGGACTTAGGTATGGTCTTGGGTGTAGTCATGGGTGTATGCCTAGATGGGTCAGACTTATCACTTGAATCACATGAGGCATAGTCAGTGGACTTTAGGTCTGATGACTTGTCACTTTTAGAACAAGAGACAGAGTCATTAGTTTTGCTACTAAGGTCTGGCAAGTCACTTGACTTTTTGCCATATAAATGATGTGATCCATCAAAGTCAACTGTGAGGGAAAGGTCAATGGGCATGTGTTCACCTCTAATAGGTCCAGGGACAACATGTAATGCACCTTCTTTGACATAATGAGCTAAACCCGCTTGAGTAGTTTTACGCCCATCATATTTAGCTTCGGGACTACATATTTTTAAAGCCTAAACCTATAGTAGTATTTGAGTTTGACTAGCATAGATGTGACTTGCTAACTTGTTTCCATTTAATATCCATTCTTTATGCCTAGCAATTTCCTCATTAAGTTTCTCTTTAAGCTCTAAATTTTACGATACTACATCCGCTCTTAACTTTTCGCACCACTTTAACTCATTTTAGCACATTCGAGATCCCTTTCTAATACACCTATCTTCTCATCATAAGCTATTTGATTCTTCCGAAACCAAACTTTTGTCTTTCTAATGTTTTTAAGGCTGTTTATAAGCCTCAACTTCAACATAGCATTCATTATATTTAGGTTTCAAAATATCATAGGCTTCTTTTAGTTCATTATATCTCTTTACAACTATAATCACAAGTATGTACCGAGAGATGCCCATGAATGCAAAGTGTGGATCGGCAAGTTCTTCAAAGATAACACAAGCATCGCCTTCCTTGCTCATCTTCTTGAATTCGTCTTTCCACCATACCTTTCTTTGAGTGCATTCCATATACGACTTGCATCATCCATATAACTAAAATGCTACATGATCGCAGGAATAGAATTAAGCAAGGTAGTTCGGCCTTGACTCTCTTTGTACACGAGAATGTGTTCATCTGCGTCGTTGGAGGAAGATAAAGAGGTTTCATCTTGATGACATCCATCCTTTTCAAGCTGTTGCCATTTTGGATCACCTTCCATATATTCATATCATTATTCATGATCCATTGTTCCATCTTCTTAGCCCAGACATCGTACTCATCATCCATCAAATAAGGAAACATAACCTCATCCCTATTATTATCAAATTCTCCCATTTAAATGATGTAAATAGATCGAGTCGTACCGTACCACTTTTGCGAAGAATACACCGATTAGAAAGAAATTTGTGAAATAAAATCAGTAGACCACCACTTCACGTGTAGAGAAACTAAAACACACCAGTAAACCTTATCATCCAATGATAACAATAGACAACCAATATTAATTATCCTCGGTCTGAATGCTACTCTACGGATCAATTATTATACACGAAATACCATAATCATATCAACCAATCACTTAAACCTTTAGTATAGCCCCACGTGATAAGTCAAATAAATGAAAATGACAGCTGCAGTTACCATCCACGTACCAATAAGGATGACCAATATCTCGAACAAAATTATGGTGACCCCAATAAACAAATTAAATATGAAGACCCCACCTGATTTGACCTTCAGCAGCAACCATGCACCGAACTTTTGACCTTATGAAAACAAGAAATATATTGACCAATGAAAATCACGGTAACACCATAACAACTATACACCTTATCTCACCGAATCAAGTACTCTATGTGAGGAATATGATCACGTGAAGATCACAGCCAAAAAGTTGACCAATCGGATGTATCTCAGTGCCTAAGAGTCACGTGAGATAATTTAAAACAAGGAGCATTATCAATCAACGAATAAAATATCATCCACCGTGAACCATCAGTATCATTCAAACGAGTGGGGACCAAAAGATGTGAAGTACACCACACAAATACTCCGCAACTTTTGACTTTAAGCAAAATTCAACCTCGTTTGAAAGAGTATTAAATCAGATCAGATAAAAAATAATTATTACCTCGTAACAAATCTGCTTTTGTCGGCAGTATAAAAACCTTCAATAAACCCTAGATCAAGAGCCACCCGCTCTGATACCACTTGTTGAAACCAAGATCCGGACTCAACTAGGGTATAATAACAATGATTGAATAGATACACAGCGGATAATAATTAACACAATCAAAGTTACCAACAAGGTTTTTCTTATTAAAAGAATGATCCTCTATGGATCTTTTTCTTCTCTCTAAAGAGTTTTCCTGGAATGTTTTCTCCAGAGGTTTTCTTTTTGTTCAAGTGTCCCTAATACAAAAGACATCCGTTCCTTTTATACACAAGGAACCCTAAATAAAACAATAATATAAAATAAATGCATATCACTACCTAAAATAGCTCATGCATATCCTAACAAACTAATCGATTAACTATATCAAGAGAAATACTATAGAATACGCGGAATAACTATCTCCTAGAAACCATCTACACTTCATTACTTCAAAGTAATTAGATCTTCAATAGATTCCACACTACTTATTGAGAATCCTTCACGATAATTTCAAAGATAATTCATACTTCACGAATTCCCAACAATCACTTTATATTAAATTATCATTTCTTCTATTAATAAATTGTATATTAAGTTTTAAAATAATTAATTTATACATATGTCAAATCCAAATCCTAATCTACAACTTTACATTTAAATTCAAATTCAAATCCTAAAACCATCTACAAACCAAACGCGCCCCTAAATTCAAAGCCAAATCCAAATCTTAAACCCACCTGCAAACCAAACGGGCCCTTTATTTTTTTGAAATAAAATCATTTCTTAGGGTCTGTTTGGTTTGTATATGGATTTGGAATTTAGATTTAGATTTAAATTTAGATTTAGATTTGGTGTAGAGAAAGAAAATACATATATATTATTATTTGATAAAGAATTAAAAAAATACAAATGTTAACCAAAAAAAAAAAGGTCTATCACAATCCACAATTTATATCCTCACAATATAATTTTTTAACCCACTTTGTCAAAAACAATAGAAAGAGATGAGAAAACCAAATGGTCCTCGAGGATTTTGATAAATACCACATCTAAGGGTATTATTTACTGTTATAAAACCAAATATTCAAAAGAAACGATTTGTATCACTTGAAATTCATTTTCTCAAACTAGGGATGAGCATTTCGATTCGAATCTCGAAACCGAACCGGAACCGTACCGATTCCCTATATACGGTACGGTACCGGGACTAGGAAATAAGGTGAAAAAAAATTGGGACCACTAATTCGCACGGGACGGTACCAAATCGGAAATTCCGAAAAAAGAGAAAATCCGATTTTCCGGTGGGTATTCGAATCCGTTGATACACGGCACGGTACCACTAATTTATGCTCGGGAAAAATCGGTACCACTAATTGATGCGGGATCGGTACGGGAACTGCACCGTGCTCATCCCTATCTCAAACTAATACATTAATAACGATATGCCCTTAATTATTTGTTTTATTTACAATAAATTACTACGTTGGAAATAAAATAGAAAAATATCGGTATGTCTATAGAACCATACCAAAAAAACTATGTGGAATTTAGTGTTGATTCCTTAAAAACCTTATCTCTCCTCTATGATTACATCTCATATACCTCTATAAATTTCTACTCCCGTATTCATTCGATCAATTGTTGTTTTGGAGATCCGATTTTCTCCTCGTAGTCATAGTTTTGGATGTTTCATAGTTCATAAGCTTTGTTGAGCAAGCTCATACTCTTCGTAAGAATTGCTTTACGGCGTTGGAGTTGGTTTAACGTCGCCAGAGCCGGAGAAGAGTATGCAGACGTCATGTTTTAAATTGCCCCCCCCCCCATTTATTTCTTATTTACATTGAGATAAAAGCATGGCAAATATGAAAACATAATTAAAAAAAAATCCAATCACATATTTACATATCCTGGGTGTGGTTGCGACTGTTAATAATCCTCCATGTTAGATAAAGTTATGAAATAATAGAGCTAAAATTAAATGTCAATTTCATAAGGAACTTTGACAATTTTTCTTTCTTCATGTACAATGGGAGATAAAATATATTATATATTATTATTTGATACACAATAAAAAAAATATAGATGTTAAAAAATGAAAAAGACAGTAAGGTCTATTACAATCCACGATTTATATCCACACAATATAATTCCTTAATCCACTTTGTCAGAAATAATAGAAAGAGATCAGAAAACCAAAAGGTCCTGGTGGGTTTTGTCAAATATCTAAGGGTATTATATACTGTTACAAAACTAAATATTCAAAACACTTGATTCGTATCACTTGAAATCCATTCTCTCAAACCAATACACTCATAGCAAAACAGACCCTTAATTATTTGTTTTATTTACAAAAAATAAATAAATAACGCATTAGGAATAAAAAAAAGTGTCAGTATGTCTATAGAACCATACAAAAAAAAAAAAAACTGGGTGAAATTTAGTGTTGATACCCTTAGAACCTTATATCTCATCTTTACTTACATCTCATATGCCTCTACAAATTTCTACACTCGTGTTCATTTGATCAACTGTTGTTTTGGAGATCCGATTATCTCATGTAGACGTCCTCTTTAAAATTGTTCCCCATCCCCTATTTCTTGTTTACTGTGAGATAAAGCATGGCAAATATATTATAAAAAAAATGCCAATCATAGATTTACATATCCTGGGTGTGGTTGTGACTTTTAATAATCCCCAATGTTAGATAAAGTTATGAAATAATAATGCTAAAAGTAAATGTCAATTTCACAAGGAACTTAAGGAACTTTGACAATTTTTCTTTCTTCATGTACAACGTGTACAATGAGAATGGAAATAATCTTGCAAAAAATGTCAATTTCATAAAGTACAATTCATGATTATCTTCTTGTAGTCATAGTTTTGGATGCTTCATAGTTCATAAGCTTTGTTGATCAAGTTCATATTCTTCGTTAAAGCTGCTTTATCGTCGTCGAAGCTGGTTCAACATCATTAGAGTCGCCGGAGCAGGAGAAGAATATGGAGACGTCATGTTTTTAAATTGTTCCCGTCACCCCTATTTTTTGTTTACAGCGAGATAAAGCATGGATAATATTAAAAAAAGTTTCAATCGTAGTTTTACATATCCTAAGTATGATAATCGCACATGTTAAATGAAGTTGGGAAATAGTGCAACTAAAAGTAAATGCCAATTTTACATGGAACTTTGACCATTTTTCTTTCTAATGTACAAAGAGAATGGTATATGTTCTTTGCAAAATATGTCGATTTCAAAAAGCAAAAGTGAATGCCAATATCATTTTCTTAGCATGTTTTAATGAGGATGATGGAAGATAAAATAATTGAAACTTTCAATAAATTAGAGCATGGAGTGTCATGGCACATCACTCCTCTTTATTTGGGTCCCACCTTTGCCACATCACTTTCACATCACTCCAACACACTCATTTAAAAATATCCCCAATCACAACTAACTTAAAACTATTCATTTGAGCCCCACCCACCCTCATTTTATTTCTTTTCCATATTTTTCAAACACAATAAAATTCATTTCATTCATTTAAATAAAAATACAACTACAATACGAAAAAAAAAAAAAAACATACTGAAATTTAAACTAATCTTGTTGTTGTTGATGTAGTTGCAAACATGCTCAATAATATTTCGTTGAAGTCTTCATGTGTGTTGCTTTATCACGGAGTTCTTTGGTATTCTTCCGTTAAATCGTGATCGCTCAACCCATGTCCGTTGTATATTTGCTCGCGGACAAACATAAATATCGTTCATTTCGGATATCGCAAACTTTTGATATTTCAAAATCATGTTATGCAATATGATGCACGTGTACATGACTCTTCGTAGCTTGTTGATAGTCCAAGCACGCGCCGGTTGGCTTATAATATGCCAACGTCCTTGGAGGACCCCGAAAGCTCTTTCAACGTCTTTGCGAGCACTTTCTTATTTTTGTTTAAACAAGGCATTTTTCTCCGAATATGCAGTCGAGAATGATTTGACAAAAGATGACCAAGCTAGGTAAATCTCGTCAGCTAGGTAATACCGTTTTCAAATGTTACACCGTTTACTTGAAACGGAACCTTGGGGGCGATGTCATCAAGAAGGTCGTCGAATAACGGTGAATTATTCAAAACAGTTATATCATTATTCGCACCCGCTACCCCAAAAAATGCATGCCAAATCCATAAATCGTATGACGCAACGGCTTCAAGCATAATAGTTGGATATTTTTATCACCTCTATGAAATTTCCTTGCCACTCAACGAGATGCTTTTTCCATTCCGGTGCATACAATCAATGCTTCCAAGCATTCCCTAAACCCGTGGACCGTGTTATATGCGTTATATAAATTTTGAATGTCATTCAAATTAGGCTTTCTTAAAAACTCGGGCATAAACAATTCAATTACACATAGTAAAAAATCTAAACAATCGCGTGTCGTGTGTGACCCCATTTGCAAATATTCATCAAATGCATCAGGTGCGGTGCCGTACGCCAATTGGCGTATGGCGGATGTGCATTTCATAATAACACTCATACTCATTGCACCCGTAGCATCGGGTCGGATTCTAAAAAAATCAAAACGCGGTGGAAGAGGATCAACAGTTTGAATATGTTTTTCAATACCTTGTACTATTTCTAAGAATAGTTTACGGCTCATACTAAATCGACGCCTAAAATAGTACTCCGGATATTTTGGATAATCACCAAAATAGTCGGACATCAGTCGTTCTTCAGCAACGTCACGGTCACGGTAGATGTAATTACGGGTGCGTGAACTTTCAGCTTCTTGTTCTCGCAACGATTGCCTATAGCCTGCAACTTTCAGAATCAACTCGATATCTTGTAAATCATCAATATCGGAATCCGAATTTGAATCACTCATGTTTTTTTTGCTTAAGATGTAATGATTTGAAAGAGAAGTGTGTGAATGATTTTATAAAAATGGGGTATTATTTATAAGAGGGTAAAGTTTTAATTTAAAAAAAAAAAAAACGTTTTTTTTTTTATTTTTTAATTGAACCGTTTACAGCGGATCTCTCCCTTTTGCATTTGTCGTCTTCCTTGTCGTTGGAACGGCGAACAACGCACCGGCGAAGCCCACTGGTGTGGTGGCGAGGGCCTGCGGACACCGGCGAGCCATCCACGTTGGACTGGTGAAGAAATTACACCGTGATACTCCATGCTCTTATATGCCTCAAGGATGAGGCTACAAACCATTTGTTGTCTTTTTTTTATTGTGTTTTTTTTATGTAACAAGTATAATGATGAAAATCAAGCTACTCTTGATCACAAAATGTACAAAATGTGGGTGAAACTCTCAGGAGGTCCCATGTTCAAACTTTGGGGAGAAAGTAATCCCCGTGTAGCCACGGAAGTTCACGTGTGATGACTCTGGACTATCCAAAAGGATAATCGTTATGGGATTAGTTGGCTCGCAATGTCGAGTCGGAACCCAAGTAAAAAAACACAAAATGTGGACACCCTATTTAGTCAATCCAAACAAAGATTACATGAGTGATATATTCATTGTCATTATATTATATACCTATTCTAATTCATGTCAACACACCAAACGCCCCTTTAGACTTTAAACCGAGTGAGGTGGTAAGCAACGTCACACCCCCTAACTCAACGTCGCACCCGCTAACTCGACATCACATCATCTTTTAAACAACATCACACCAATGTAGTGTAATAAAACAAGCAATTTCACCAACCAAGCATACCCAACTTAAAACACAAATATACCTCACACAAGTCAAAATCGCAAACACACAACTTTCTCACAAGTTGGTCGGTCCATAAACCGAATCGTGCTTAAAAAAGCACCAACGCGTACAGAGGTGTACCCAGAACTATAAGTCACCGAGTATAAAAAAGAAAGTTATGAGTATAAAGGAAAAAAAATGAACTAAAAGGTACGATTCATGAAAACTCCTGAACAAATTAAGAAGGAATGTTTTTCTTTTGATATATTAGTGAACTAACTAAACAAGACATGTATGTATGTGACACAAAAATTTAGGACAAGGTTGCTTTTATAGAGAAATCGAGATTTTAACCAAATATTACACTTAGGCTACAAACATTTATCAGGATCCCATGAACTTTCCGAAACCTCCCAGGTCTACCGCCGAACGCGTGGGGTGAGGATTTATGTTTTTAGTGACCCGTTATTTGGGGCATGGACGCATTTTAGACGCCCTTGTTACACCAAGTCTTATGATTAAGAACTTTGATTACTTGGTTGTATGTCTGGCTTTGAGCTTTTAGGAGCGTTTAGTGTTAAGAATGAAAAATATGATTGGTAAAGAGCGTTTAGTTTTTTGCTTAGTTCCCTGTCACTTTATATGTTATAATCGCTGATACAACTAATAGTTTAAATTAAGTAGAGTAATTCTTAGGGGTAAAGTTATGGCGATGAATTTTTCTGAACCGTGATTTATTATTTTGAAGGATTTAAGCAGGTTTAAAGATTTTTGGGGCTTGTAGTGTAAGAAAAAAAAGTAGTTTATATAGTTGAAGATATTTTGTTAATGTAATGTTAAACCTTAATTGTAACCATGTCATGTTTCAAAGATTTTGTATTTTTCTAAAACATCTATATTATATACAAACTCACATAAACACATCAATCTCGCACATTTTTTCTAAGTTTAATGAACCTAGAACATCTTGGTTTAATTTAGACTTAACTTTTTCACGAGTATCGCTAGACTAAAGGCCCTTTGGTAGTTCTTGTAAAATATTACAAAGCTTGATAAAGGAGAAATATTTGCTAAAATAAATTTGAGGGTTGAAACGAGAATACCATAAAACAAAATAAAACAAAGATGCAAACCTCAGCCTTTACGCACATACTTGTGGGCCAAATACCTAAGAGAAAAAACATACATGAATCACTCACACAAGAACACAACTAAAAAATGGCAATCAAACAACAAAAACCATATCTCAAATTGACCACAAACAAACATGAAATCTAACTACCACCAGAAATCGAAAATATTAAGAATATCGAGGGAATAACTACAATCCTATTTCATTAACTCCTTAATGAATCAAAAAATGATAATCACCACTTATAAGGAAGGTGATGTCGGTAATTTAACTTTTTTCGATTGTTAAAAGTTGAAGTATAAGGCCAAAACCCTTTATAAGTTTTATATATAACTAGATATAGAAATACAAATGATTGGTTGAAACTTTGCAGTCATGTTTTAAGTTTGGGGTGTGTACGAACAACTAAGAGCATAAGATATAGTAACAACGAAGTTACAAAATGTTTTTACACATCAGATTACTTACACTAATTATTTATTTCATCACTTGTCATGACATTAAAAACTAGCACCTACTAGGCTACTATTGTTAGCATATTAGTCCATAAAAGGTCCACAACCCATTTAGCTTTTAAGGTTTTGTGGAAAACTAGAATGGGGGGTTGAATAGTTTTACCGATTAAAACTTGGTTTTAAACTATTTAGATCGACTTATGTCAATCTAGTTGAACGTGTGTGTTGGATGTTGATAGACAAGCGTATAGATAAATAAAAGCTAAGATAAAGAGTAAGAAGCACAAAACCACAACGCGAGTATTTATAGTGGTTCGGCTACAAGGACACATTCCTTGCCCTACTCCACTCCCCGAGTCACCTACTCGAGAGTTCGTAATCACTGCACAACACAAACTCCTTGTGGCGGAGAAGCCTTCACAACGTCGCCTACTCTTTATCCGGTACAAGGCTAGACACCGGGTTCTTCCACGAGGTAGAACCAAACTTATCACTACGTCGCCTACACTTTATCCGGTACAAGGATAGATACAGAGTTTCATTTACAAAGGATAGATACAGAGATACAGAGTTTCTTTTAAGGGGTAGGTACTGTAACCACTCGTAAATTTCCGTACTGATTTTTCGCGACTATATTTTTTTTCTTCTTTCTTACATTTCAATCTATAATCACGACCAGTTACGGCTAAAATATAAAAACGAACTATCAATACCAACGACATTATTTTTATAACAGTTTTTCGAAGACGCTTCCAAAAATATAACTTTTATACTTTTCGGACACCCGGAGAGTACGTCTACGCGGAGACCCGACAACATACGTAGTACAAGTTATACAGTATTAATAACAAAACAAACCAAATAAAACTAAATCACCCCCACTCACCCTCCCAACACCTTATCACTTCTGTCTTCCTCAGAAAAACGCCCCACCACCTGGAAACCCGCCTCCATTTTCGTCTCTCTCTACCCCCATATACGCTCCTTCCACCTCCAAAATTAGCTACCCTTCCAAACTTCTTTCCCCACTTCGAAGTAACCCCAACCATATTTGAATCTCATCTTGGCTTATCCATGGAAGAAACGACAAGGAGAACAAGGTCCCCATCGATTCCATTGTCACGGTGGGTCACGGCTGAAGAAAACACCAAGGAGACCACGTGAAGACCTGCAAGCTACTGGTAAGATTACTTAAAGAGGCTCCTTATCATCTTCAAGACCAAGAAAGAAGTGAGCAAGACTTTCTAGATGTATATCTATAAATAGGTTCGGGTTTTACCACATATTCATTCATCTCACCAACAAATTCGAAATTAGGGTTCATACCAATCAAAGGGGTTTTCAAAGTTAGGTTAGGGGTTTTGTTATTGGATGCATAAGGAAGGTTTCCCAAGTGTTTAATTGCTTCAATTCATCCCAAGTCCTTCCAATTGGAGCTTTTGGTGTTCAGTTCTTAATCCCATTCGACCCACAAAAATTTGGATTGTAAGAACAATGTCTTTATTGTTATTTTGATATCAAATTAATTTGTTAATTTAACTTTTGGTATATTTCGAATTTCTTTTTTTTTATTGGAATATTAAAGAGATGATGTTGTTGTTTGTTGTTGTAACTGTCGTGAACCAAGAAAAAGAAAACATAAATAATCTTGAGTTTTAGTCTTAATTCTCGGCTTATTCTTATGCTTATTAAATTATGTTCGGCTTATCTTAAATTGCTTATTGGATTCTTTTTATTTTTTTGACTTATTTGGAATCAAGCTTACTAGCTTATCAGTTTTGGCTTATTGCTTGATTTGGTAACTAGTCGACTCATGTTAAATTTTTGTGAGGTTATTTTGAAAATTTGGACTCAAGTAAATTAAAGGAATAAAAGCCTAAGTAAAACACAAGTGTTGGCTCAATAAAAGAAAAGTGTCAAATTGCTTACTACTTATAAACTTACTTTGTAAATTACATAGTTTATTTACTAAATTATACTTATCGGATAAACTTAGAAATGGAAATAAATGTATGTTTTCCTTGTGATGAGATTTGTTGTGTGAGACAGTGACCCAACAGTTGGGTGCTTTGATCTTTGATAAAAATTTGGATTACCAAGTGCCTGTTTTCAAAAATTAATAACTTTTGTCTAATTACTAACTCATTGGACTTGTTTGTGACTCGGTCTATTTTAGAAACTATTTCCAGTGTATAATGGGTCGAGAGGCCCAATATGTAGTACGATGGCTTATTTTGTGTTTACTTTTGTAAAATGCTTATTTCGTGAAACTTGTTTACTTATTTAATAAAGTTTCGGCTTATTGAACTTATTTTGAAATCGGATTTATAAATGTTGGTTTAAAGAAGTATTGAGTCGAGAAACTCAATATGAGTTCGAATTGCTTATTTAACTTATAACTTATTCGTACGACTTATTTTAAACTTATTGACATTTATTTATACTTATTTTAATGAATTTTGGATTAATTAAACTTAACTAGTTTATTTCGTACCTGGTTAAATTGTGACGTAACATGGATATTTAGAAGTAGTTAAGCGTATTTTACTAAATTGATATTTGTGGAAAAACTAATATTTGAAGCGGGCATGCCCGATTTTCACCAAAATTCTATACTTAGTTTATTTTACAAAATCCGACTAAAATCTGATCGATAAATTTTAATGTTAAAATAACTAAAATATAATAATATTTTACTAATTTAGCCTCCACTAAAACACCTATACATGTGTATATACTTTACGATTCAAAAACCCTTATATAGACTAAATAACTAAATACTTAATATAGAGTATTTATTATTTATATCACAAACACTTTACTTGTGAATATTTTCCGTACTTAGTCATTCGGTTGCTTTCAAACCGAGGACTTAATCGTCATGACTACTTTCATACATTTATATACGTAAGCACTTTTCAAGAGCCAATACTTGCAAACAATTTCGAAAACTATTCCAAAACTTAAACACTGTCACACAAACTTTTGAAAAAGCTATTTTCAAACTTAAACGATGTCACACGACACAACAACGACAACTACAACACAACATGTAAATTAAATAAAGTAGATAGACTTTATTTAACTTGGAATCGGAAACTGAGATTTGACACACTAATTTAGGTTGCGTGTTGGAGCTACTTGTTACTTGATCTCTTGATACTTTATTCACCGAACTGCTGAGGTGAGTTTGTAGCCCCACTTTTACTTTTATTACTTGCTTTATAAAACTATGGGGTGAGAAACATGCAAAACTCTTTTCGGACTTGGCGAAAACACTATTACGTGAAACAACCTTGAATCCCAACTATATCGTTAGTTCCCTTTGGGGGCGCGATTGTTATGAATAGATCTATTGGGATGACACCCCGTTCGAGTTTGACCGGATAGACAAACGTCGGGCGATATCATATCGTATTGATTGAGTGTCTTGAAATACACTTCTGGGCTTTATTTATCATGCTTCTAGATGCATGCACACCGTCGTAGTTTCGGTCGCATGAACTTGGTACTAGCGTAATAGCCTTTTTGCATATAGTGTCATTCACGGAGATGCTCATATGTGCACTATGGTCCAACTTGATTTCTTAAACTTAAACCTATGAACTCACCAACCTTTGTGTTGACATTTTAGCATGTTTTTCTCAGGTTTACTTATTGGCGTGGGCAATGGCAAAGGCATTCGTTGAAGACGGCATCCAAGTGTTTTCAAACATTTTAATACAACTTTTAATGGGACAACATATATTTTATGGGCTTTACTTCCGCACTTTGAAACAATGATGTAAATCTATTTCTTAAATAAATATAAATTTTGAAAATGGAATAGAATTTCCATTCTTTATTACCTTGTGTTGTGTATATTGATTTAGTAGCACCCCATGACCCGAACGCTTCCGCTGTGAAATTTTGGGGGTGTTACAACTTCTACCCATTATAATACATACTAATTATGTATATATCTACCCAATATGTAAACACTAGTTGTTGTACATATGTATTACTAAATCATGAGAACACTATTACTTGTTTTAGTGTTTTATGTGAAAACGTAAGTGTGTTAGTAAACTATTGGCTCAAACCATTTACGTATTTTATTTGTTTCGTTAAAATGATCTTACGTTTGTTATCGACAAAACACTAGAAGATCGTAAAATATAAATAAACGTTTTTACGGCTTATCTGTATTAACAATCTCCCCCTTTTTGTTGATGACAAAACATATGATTATTTTAAGGAAAAACTAAAATTCGTAAAAGTTTAAATTGGAGTTTTTACTCTCTTCTCCCCCTTTTTGTCAAAACAAAAAGAGCGTCGAAAAGAAAGTAACACCTTGTTTTAAGAAAAAACATGTGAAAGAAAAAGTATGAAAATAGAGAGTAAGTGAGGAGAAGTATTCTTGACTTAGCTCCCCTTGACGAGTCCATCCCTTTGTGAGGGCGTCAAGTAAGAAGAAATACTAAACTAGTGCATTGCAACTATGTTTGCAAATGGTTTCGTCTTTGTGACGAATATGCTCCCCCTTCATGATTGCAACTTTGCAAGGAGGACGTCATGTAATGTAATCCTAATGTGAATTATATTGCAAATTATTTTGCAAAGTATCTCTTTGACACGGAACTCCCCCTAGCTTAGGGTGTCAAAGTCTTCATGTGTATATTGAAAATCTACAAAACAAAGGTTAGAAAACAAGCATATAATGCATAATTTCCTGCAAATAAGACTCAAGTTAGTAGTAAACAAGTCTTTTGTTGCACGGATCCCACGGTTCCCTCTTTGGAGGGATCCGTCTAGGCAAAACTGAGGGATCCGTCTGTTTGAAAGTTTAAGACAACAATGGTGATGTAACAAGTGATGTTAACATCAAAATGAGATATGTATCAAGGCAACAAACATATTCTCAAGATAATATAGCAAATAACATGTAATTTTAATTTAATAAAACTAGATAAATGATGTACATAACTCCAAAAACTAAGAAAATGAAAGATACATGACTTGGGATTCCTAAATATGTCTAAGTTGAGCTTAGGACTAGGACACCATTTGAATCTTTAAGCTCACAATTGTTTAGGTTTGTTGACCTCATCGAAACGTTCGAGGAGGTGATAAAACATGAAACATTGCTCTTCACGTAGTTCATGTATCAAGCCTTCAACGTGTTGACAATGATAACAATCTTTGTCATGGCTCGGAAAAGGTGGTGGTAGAAATGGAGTGGCTTGATGTGGAGGATCAAGTGAAGAGGGTTGAGGATCCTCAAAAGAAGGAGGAATTGGCGGAGGCACATTCGATGATGGCTCAACAAAGGATGATGGTGGAGGTAGAGAGGTGTCAACTTCCATGTGGTCGGGTGGTTGACTTTGACGATTCCTCATAATCCAAAATGGACTATTTGAGGGTGACGGACAAAAAGATGTCGGGGCTAGTGTTGATTCAACACATTGATTTTGTTGCTCTATTCTTTCCATTGAGAATGTTGGCAATGGTGGAGGATGAGATGGCCTAGGAGGCAAGTCCTCTAGATTGTAGAGGTGTGGTGATGAGAGTGGAGTGGTGAATGATATGGCTCTAGGCACTAAGGGTGATGGTTTAGTGGAAATAGGAGTGTTTGATTTAGGGGGTATAGTGGTGTTTAACATTGGTAGTTTAGTGGGAACAATCCTTTTGGGGATTGATTTGATAGGTGGAGGGGAGATCCTAGCATTTGTGGATTTAACGGAGATGATTCGGTTGAAGAAATTTCGTGAACAACACGAGCAAGTTTCTTGGGTGGTCCTTTGGTGGATGAGTTACTACTAGGAGCTTTCCTCATGATGAGATGATAAAAAAATGGTTATAAGAGTTTCTAAATACTGAGAATGAGGATGTATATGATGACTTTCTGAGTCTTAACAAGATGGTTTATAAGGGGAAGGATTTGGCAAGTGCATTCAAGACTTAAGCTACTAAGATCTTTTGGAATGTGATGATTTGCATGCACAAGAGTCAACTTCAGAGTTGTACTGATCTAGGAGTTTAATTAAAACAAGATGGAGTGTTCAAGTTAGCAAGGAGAGCTTGAAATGATTGTTTTAGCTAGAGTTCGGATGAATCTGACACCCGGATCCCACGGTTCCCTCCATTGAAAGATCCGTCTAGGCTAATCCTAGGGATCCGACTCTCAGCAGCTAAGAAAGGAGAAAAATGATGTTTGTATGGTCTAATACCTATACCTCTTGAGTGTTTCAGTCTTCCTAAGTATCTTAAATGAAAGGGTACTTAAACGATCTAGGGCAATGAGTGAAGGTAGCTAATGATTGCCTTTTATGGAAGAAAATGGAACTTTATGAGTACCAATGAATGACCAAAGATGATACTAGAAAATTTGAGAGTGTCAAGTGGAGCTAAATGATCCTAGAGACCAGATAGTAACTTAAGATAATTTTGGAAAACATCTTAAAAGAAATGAAAAACTAGTATTTGACCCATTTTGAGGTAGAGATGACTAAAATCAATTTGCTAAAATTGAGAGATTTATAAAACTAGATGTGTTGACATGTGAGAGATGATGTGTGAGTATAGGAGCGGAAAAATGATGAGTTTTTGGTGAGATGATAAATCGAAAAGCACCTTGAGTGTGATCCTAAATGAGCTATGAGTGAGTGTGAAGCTTAATGAGCTTGAGGAAGACTTGAGTGGTCCCAAGGTATTATGTTTAGCTAGTTTGAAGTATTCTAAGGACATAGTTTGATGTATAAAGTCAGCAACTGCATTTCTATTTTCCCGGATCCCATGGTTCCCTAAGTGGAGGGATCCGTCTAGTACAAAGTGAGGGATCCGTCTCTTGCTAAACAGTACCTTCACAGAAGGTATGCAAAAGTTGCACAAGGTATCGTATTTCAAAGCTAGTATTTTCTAAGAAGTTTGAACAACTATATAAACAAGACATCAAACGTTAAATGTTTTATTTCATGAGAAAAATCACATTACAATGATAACAGATGAAATCTAAGGATTGAGCCTATTTGGAAAGGAAACTAAGTTTCTTGAGCGTTTTCGCTAGATGGATCATCAAATGGATGATGAGTATTTACCGATTCAGGGATGAAGAAAGACTTGATGAGAGATATGTTTAGAGGTTCCATCATCTTATTCACGAATACGTACAACGGATTTTGAAATTGAGGGTGGAAGTACATGATGTGATGATAAAGGCGTGTCAAGAGCATTCCATAAGGGATTAGTTTGTTCTTGTTGCCTTGAAGGTTTACAATTCGCCTTGTCAAGAAATAGGCGAGATTGTATGGTTGTTGTGTTAGCAAAAAATACATTATGTGAGCACAACAAGCGGGAAAGATTTCTCGATTTCCCCTAAGACTCCAAACATTTTCACGTAGGATGAGTGCAAGAGGTTTAAACTCATCTCGGATATCCTGTGTATAGATTATGTTTGCATCAGAGTAATAAGGTCGAGGTTTGCATAACATGCGAGTCAAGTCTTGAGGGGAAGGTACGTGTGAAAAATATGGACTATTTTCTTCACGATGGTTGAAGAGAGAATCAAGCGACCAATCTTCAGTGAAGGCACATTGTCCATGATTTGGAATACGGAGAATGTGAGCAAATTGCCCAAGGGTTAAAACAAACTTTTGGTTTTTGATCCAAAACCAAAAAGATAGAGATCGATCCTCGTTACAAACGAGTTCAACTTGACGGAAGAATTCTAATACAAACCTTGGACAGATTTTCTCATTAATTTCGATAAGGCCTTCTAGTTCTATGGTTCGGAAAGAGGTATTGATACCTTCTTCGTATAGTAGAGGTGTGTCGACAATACGTCCTTCATGGAAGTGACGAGTTTCGAGATTATTGAACCCACGGACATGATTGCCAGGTGTGTTGGGCTCAAGAGAAATGTTAGGAATGTAGACATAAGTGAGTGAAAAGTCGAACTCATACTCATGAGATATGACGAGACCTATGGAAGTAAAAAGAATATGATGAGACGCATTAAAGCAAAAAAGATGATCACCTAACGTTTTTACTAGATTTCTATTAACAATGACAATTAACTCACTTAGTATTTAACATTATAGTGGGATATTTCTTTTTAAGATGAAAACTGTTTTTATGTTGCATGAGAATCTGTTTCCCAGTTCCACGGTTCTCATGGTTCCCTTCCAAAAGGGATCCAACTAGTTGAACTATAGGGATCCGTGGATCTGTTGTGACAAAAAATATTTTGACGAAAAAATAGGTTTTTGCATCTTATAGGTTTACAAAGAAATGTATTTTAGCCAATATTTACTTAGTTAAGCATGCATTGTAGGTTTCTAAGATA
This sequence comes from Chrysanthemum lavandulifolium, assembly GCA_022545495.1. Lineage (NCBI taxonomy): Eukaryota > Viridiplantae > Streptophyta > Magnoliopsida > Asterales > Asteraceae > Chrysanthemum > Chrysanthemum lavandulifolium. The sequence continues at coordinate 95,056,777 of CM040241.1, forward strand.
TCTCAAGGCCAAATGTACGAAGGACAAAAAGTAGAAGAAATGACAAACACATTATGAAAAATAAATTAGATAAACTAAAACATTAGTAATATTTCATTTCAATGCTAAGAACAATACAAAGGATTGGGTATATAACACCAATGTAGATTAACAACACAAAGTACATGTCTCCATAAGAAAACTTGATCATGGGGAACACGAGAGCGAGGAGTGTCAAGACGATGATCACGAAGGCAATGTAAACCATGATGATGAAGTTTTTCTTTGGTTTTGATTTGAGATGAGATGAGATGAGAAGGAAGATGAAGTTTGAATGAGACTTAATTTTTGAAAGTGGAAGATTTGAAAAATGAGGGTTTGGTGGAGTTGACGATCGGAGGAGGTATTTATGGGGAAGGAGGAATTTTTGAGATTTGTGTTTTGTTTTATTATTAGAAAGATTTGATTTTTGGATTAAGTAAAATAAGACACATGTTTATAAACCTAGACTATAAAAGGAAGAGTAACATGAATGCAAGAAAAGCTTCCTAACGAAGTTACGTGTAATAAATGAGTATGTGAAGAAAGAAAATAATCATATAAGTTCCTATGTAAGCATACTTATTCTTAAGCGAATGTTATTTAAAGATAAGTAGGGAGTCATACCTCTAATGCAATTATGAGTGTCTTTCTTTTGACAAGAAAAAATGTCAATAGACAACTCCAGTTCCTTCGTGATTAAGATACCTTCTTAGGGAATGTAATCTTGTTACCAAGCAATTCCTATGGCTTGATAAACATGAGCTTTAACTAAGTAAAATGACAAGGAAGGTTAGTGCAATTTAGTAAGATAAATTAAGGGAAAAAAAATATTGTTGTCATCTAATCAACATCCTACAAAAGTGTTTTTAAGACATGGTGTTTGTTTTTGTAAAAGACCTTTTTTGTAGTTTTCAATTATACACGGATCGTATCAAGTTTTTAGAGTACAACATACTCTAAGAAACAGAAACTTGGTAACGAAGCTCTAATGCCAATTGTGGAAAACTAGAAGGGGTTTGAATAGTTTTACCGATTAAAACTTGGTTTTAAACTATTTAGATCGACTTATGTCAATCTAGTTGAACGTATATGTTGGATGTTGATAGACAAGCGTATAGATAAATAAAAGCTAAGATAAATAGTAAGAAGCACAAAACCACAACGCGAGTATTTATAGTGGTTTGGCTACAAGGACACCTTCATTGCCCTAATCCACTCCCCGAGTCACATACTCGAGAGTTCGTAATCACTACACAACACAAACTCCTTGTGGCAGAGAAGCCTTCACAACGTCGCCTACTCTTTATCTGGCACAAGGCTAGACACCGGGTTCTTCCATGAGGTAGAACCAAACCTATCACTACATCGCCTACACTTTATCCAGTACAAGGATAGATACCGAGTTCCATTTACAAAGGTGGAACTACTACCCAACACTACATAAATCCTATCCCAAAGGAGATCTACTCCTTATGACAACATCAACAAGGATATCAATATCCTTTGACCCAATACAAATCTATCTTGTACATCGATACACCATATCGAATGTACACCTTAGGCACCTTTCACTAATGCCTTTGAATCGACTTCTAGGCACCCTTGACTAATGCCTTGTGACTTGACTTCTAGGAACCCTTCAGTAATGCCTTTTGACTTGACTTCCAGGCACCTTTCACTAATGCCTTCAACACGGACTTTCGACACCTTTCACTAATGCCTTTACTTTGACTCTTCGACACTTTTCACTAATATCTTTGTTTGACCCTTTAGACATCTTTCAACTATGTCTTCGACACTACACTTCTAATGAGAAAGAGAAGAACTATCAACAAGATACCATTAGTAGTCTTGATGATGACGAAAGCTAGGCAACTCATGGACTTGAGCTTGCTCGACTTCAAGAGGTGGTGATCTCGCCTTAAGAAGAACCTAGAGAATCACACAAACACAAAACTACATAGAAAGATCACTTGGATATGTGGTTAGAGAGTTTACAACACAAAGAGAAAATGTGTTTTTTTAACCCACTTTGTCAAAACAATAGAAAGAGATGAGAAACCAAATGGTCCTCGAGGATTTTGATAAATACCACATCTAAGGGTATTATTTATCATAAAACCAAATATTCAAAAGAAACGATTTGTATCACTTGAAATTCATTTCTCAAACTAGGATGAGCATTTATTCGAATCGAAACCAACCGAACTGCATCGATTCCTATATACCTACGCATCGACTAGGAAATAAGGTGAAAAAAATTGGGACCACTAATTCTGCACGGACCGGTACCAAATCGAAATTCTTAAAAAGAGAAAATCGATTTTCCGGTACCGTATTCAATCTCGTCATACGATAAGGCACCACTAATTTATGCTCGAAAAATTTGACCACTAATTCGGTACGGGATCGGTACGAACGGGTGCCCTGCTCATCCCTATCTCAAACTAATACATTAATAACGATATGCCCTTAATTATTTGTTTTATTTACAATAAATTACTATTGGAAATAAATAGAAAATATCGGTATGTCTATAGAACCATACCAAAAAACTATGTGGAATTTAGTGTTGATTCCTTAAAACCTTATCTCCTCTATGATTACATCTCATATACCTCTATAAATTTCTACTCCCGTATTCATTCGATCAATTGTTGTTTGAGATCCGATTTTCCTCAGAGTCATAGGTTTGGATGTTTCATAGTTCATAAGCTTTGTTGAGCAAGCTCATACTCTTCAGAAGAATTGCTTTACGTCGTTGGAGTTGGTTTAACGCCAGAGCGGGAGAGAAGAGTATGCATCGCCATGTTTTAAATTGCCTCCATTTATTTCTTATTTACATTGAGATAAAAGCATGGCAAATATGAAAACATAATTTAAAAAAATCCAATCACATTTACATATCCTGTGGTCATGACTGTTAATAATCCTCCATGTTAGATAAAGTTATGAAATAATAGAGCTAAAATTAAATGTCAATTTATAAGGAACTTTGACAATTTTTTTTCTTCATGTACAATGGGAGATAAAATATATTATATATTATTATTTGACACAATAAATAAAAAAATATAGATAAAATGAAAAGAAGAAGGTCTATTACAATCCACGATTTATATCCACACAATATAATTCCTTAATCCACTTTGTCGGAAATAATAGAAAGAGATCGAAAACCAAAGGTCCCTGGGTTTTGTCAAATATCTAAGGGTATTATATATCTGTTACAAACTAAATATTCAAAACACTTGATTCAGATTACTTGAAATCCATTCTCTCAAACCAATACACCATAGCAAAATGCACCCTTAATTATTTGTTTTATTTACAAAATAAATAAATAACGATTAGGAATAAAAAGTGTCAAGATGTCTATAGAACCATACAAAAAACCGGTGAAATTTAGTGTTGATACCCTTAGAACCTTATATCTCATCTTTACTTACATCTCATATGCTCTACAAATTTCTACACTGTGTTCATTTGATCAACTGTTGTTTTGGAGATCCATTATCTCATAGACGCCCTCTTTAAAATTGTTCCCCATCCCTATTTCTTGTTTATCGTGAGATAAAGCATGGCAAATATATTATAAAAAAATGCCAATCATAGATTTATATCCCGGTGCGTGGTTGCTTTTAATAATCCCCAATGTTAGATAAAGTTATGAAATAATAATGCTAAAAGTAAATGTCAATTTACAAGGAACTTAAGGAACTTTGACAATTTCTTTCTTCATGTACAACGTGTACAATGAGAATGGAAATAATCTTGCAAAAATGTCAATTTCATAAAGTACAATTCCATTATCTTTGTAGTCATAGTTTGGATGCTTCATAGTTCATATGTTTTGTTGATCAAGTTCATATTCTTCGTAAAGTCGCTTTATCGCCGCCGGTTGTTCAACATCATTAGAGTCGCCGAGCAGGAGAAGAATATGGAGACGCTATGTTTTAAATTGTTCCTCACACCCCTATTTTTGTTTACAATAGATAAAGCATGATAATATTAAAAAAGTTTCAATCGTAGTTTTACATATCCTAAGTATGATAATCGCACATGTTAAATGAAGTTGGAAATAGTAACTAGTAAATGCCAATTTTACATGGAACTTGACCATTTTTCTTTCTAATGTACAAAGAGAATGGTATATGTTCTTTGCAAAATATGTCGATTTCAAAAAGCAAAAGTGAATGCCAATATCATTTTCTTAGCATGTTTTAATGAGGATGATGGAAGATAAAATAATTGAAACTTTCAATAAATTAGAGCATGGGAGGTCACATCACCCTCTTTATTTGGGTCCACCACATCACTTTCACATCACCCACACTCATTTAAAAATATCCCCAATCACAACTAACTTAAACTATTCTTTGAGCCCCACCCACCCTCATTTTATTTCTTTTCCATATTTTTCAAACAATAAAATTCATTTCATTCATTTAAATAAAAATAACACAATAAAAAAAAAAAACATATAAATTTAAACTAATCTTGTTGTTGTTGATGTAGTCTAAACATGCTCAATAATATTTCGTTGAAGTCTTATGTGTTGCTTTATCACGAGTTCTTTGGTATTCTTCCAAATCGTGATCAACCCATGTCCGTTGTATATTTCGCGGACAAACATAAATATCGCTCATTTCGGATATCGCAAACTTTTGATATTTCAAAATCATGTTATGCAATATGATGCACGTGTACATGACTTCGTAGCTTGTTGATAGTCCAAGCACGGCCGTTGGCTTATAATATGCCAACTTGGAGGACCCCGAAAGCTCTTTCAACGCCTTATAGCACTTTCTTATTTTTGTTTAAACAAGGCATTTTTCTCCGAATATGCATCGAGAATGATTTGACAAAAGATGACCAAGCTTGTAAATCTCAGGTAATACCCGCTTAAATGTTACACCGCTTACTTGAAACGGAACCAGGCGATGTACAAGAAGGTCGTCGAATAACGGTGAATTATTCAAAATAAATATATCATTATTCAGACCACCCCAAAAATGCATGCCAATCCATAAATCGATGACGAACGGTCAAGCATAATAGTTGGATATTTTTATCACCTCTATGAAATTTCACACTAACGAGACAGCTTTTCCATTCCCGCATACAATCAATGCTTCCAAGCATTCCTAAACTGGACCGTTATGTAAGCAATATATAATTGAATGTCATTCAAATTAGTTTAAAAACTCTGCATAAACAATTCAATTACACACATAGTAAAAATCTAAACAATCGCAGGCTGTAGTGACCCCATTTAAATATTCATCAAATGTATCGGCAGGTGTCAGACGCCAATTGGCGATGGGTGATGTATTTATAATAACACTATACTCATTGCATCTGTAGCATCGGGTCGGATTCTAAAAATCAAAACGCGTGAAGAGGATCACGTTTGAATATGTTTTTCAATACCTTGTACTATTTCTAAGAATAGTTTACTACTAAATCGACGCCTAAAAATTCCTGATATTTTGATAATCACCAAAATAGCTTGACATCGCTCTTCAGAACGCTGGCCACGGTAGATGTAATTACTAAAGCGAATCACTTGTTCTCTAACGATCGCCTATAGCCCTGCAACTTTCGTAATCAACTCGATATCTTGTAAATCATCAATATCGAATCCGAATTTGAATCACTCATGTTTTTTGCTTAAGATGTAATGATTTGAAAGAAGTGTGTGAATGATTTTATAAAATGGGGTATTATTTATAAGAGGGTAAGTTTAATTAAAAAAAATTTTTTTTTATTTTTAATTGAACCGTTACAGCGATCTCTCCTTTGCATTTGTCGCCTTCCTTGTCGCTGGAACGCGAACAACGCACCGCGAAGCCCACTGCGTGGCTAGGGCTCATGACACCGCCAGCCATCCACTGGACCGGGAAGAAATTACACCGTGATACTCCATGTTTTATAGCCTCAAGGATGAGGCTACAAACCATTGTTGTCTTTTTTTTTGTGTTTTTTATGTAACAAGTATAATGATGAAAATCAAGCTACCTTGATCACAAAATGTACAAAATGTGGGTGAAACTCTCAGAGGTCCCATGTTCAAACTGGGAGAAAGTAATCCCCGTAGCCAATGGAAGTTCACGCTGATGACTCGACTATCCAAAAGGATAATCAAGTATGGGATTAGTCGCTCAGAATGTCGAAGCGGAACCCAAGTAAAAACACAAAATGTGGACACCCTATTTAGTCAATCCAAACAAAGATTATATGAGTGATATATTCATTGTCATTATATTATATACCTATTCTAATTCATGTCAACACACCAAACGCCTTTAGACTTTAAACCGAGCAGGTGGTAAGCAACACACCCCTAACTCAACGTCGCACCCGCTTAACCTCGACATCACATCATCTTTTAAACAACATCACACCAATGTAGTAATAAACAAGTAATTTCACCAACCAAGCATACCCAACTTAAAACACAAATATACCTCACACAAGTCAAAATCAAAACACACAACTTTCTCATGGTGTCCATAAACCGAATGTGCTTAAAAAGCACCAACGCATAAGAGGTGTACCGAACTATAAGTCAAAAGTATAAAAAGAAAGTTATGAGTATAAAGGAAAAAATGAACTAAAGGTAATGATCTATGAAAACTCCGAACAAATTAAGAAGGAATGTTTTCTTTGATATATTAGTGAACTAACTAAACAAGACATGTATGTATGTGACACAAAAATTTAGGACAAGGTTGCTTTATAGAGAAATCGAGATTTTAACCAAATATTACACTTAGGCTACAAACATTTATCGTGATCCCATGAACTTCCCGAACCTCCTGTGTCATCACAACGCTGGAAGAGGATTTATGTTTTAGTGACCCGTTATTTGGGGCATGGACATTTTAGACGCCTTTGTTACACCAAGTCTTATGATTAAGAAACTTGATTACTTGGTTGTATGTCTCGGCTTTTTTTTTAGGAGCTAGTGTTAAGAAAAAAAAATATGATCGTAAAGAGCGCTATTTTTGCTTAGTTCCCCGTCACTTTATATGTTATAATCAACATAACTAATAGTTTAAATTAAGTAGAGTAATTTTAGGGTAAAGTTATGGCGAATTTTTCGAACCGTGATTTATTATTTTCAAGGATTTAAGGTGTTTAAAGATTTTTTCTTGTAGTGTAAGAAAAAAAGTAGTTTATATAGTTGAAGATATTTTGTTAATGTAATGTTAAACCTTAATTGTAACCATGTCATGTTTCAAAGATTTTGTATTTTCTAAAACATCTATATTATATACAAACTCACATAAACACATCAATCTACATTTTTTCTAAGTTTAATGAACCTAGAACATCTTGGTTTAATTTAGACTTAACTTTTCACGAGTATCGCTAGACTAAAGGTCCTTTGGTAGTTCTTGTAAAATATTACAAAGCTTGATAAAGGAGAAATATTTGCTAAAATAAATTTGAGGTTGAAACGAGAATACCATAAAACAAAATAAAACAAAGATGCAAACCTTTTACGCACATACCAGGCCAAATACTAAGAGAAAACATACATGAATCACTCACACAAGAACACAACTAAAAATGGCAATCAAACAACAAAACCATATCTCAAATCGACCACAAACAAACATGAAATCTAACTACCACCGTAAATCAAAAATAGAATATCGAGGAATAACTACAATCCTATTTCATTAACTCCTTAATGAATCAAAAATGATAATCACCACTTATAAGGAAGGTGATGTCGGTAATTTAACTTTTTCGATTGTTAAAAGTTGAAGTATATAAGGCCAAAACCCTTTATAAGTTTTATATATAACTAGATATAGAAATACAAATGATTGGTTGAAACTTTGGCAATGTGTTTTAAGTTCAAAGTACATTTAACAACTAAGAGTATAAGATATAGTAACGGTTAAAATGTTTTTACACATCGACACTTACACTAATTATTTATTTCATCACTTGTCATGACATTAAAACTAGCACCTACTAGGCTACTATTGTTAGCATATTAGTCCATAAAGGTCCACAACCCATTTAGCTTTAAGGTTTTGTGGAAAACTAGAATGGGGGTTGAATAGTTTTACCGATTAAAACTTGGTTTTAAACTATTTAGATCGACTTATGTCAATCTAGTTGAACGTGTGTGTTGGATGTTGATAGACGCGATAGATAAATAAAGCTAAGATAAAGAGTAAGAAGCACAAAACCACAACGCGAGTATTTATAGTGGTTCCACAAGGACATTCTCGCTTCCTACCACTCCCCCGAGTCACCCACTAGAGTTCGAATCACGCACAACACAAACCCCGTGCGAGAAGCCTTCACAACGCCGCCACTTTATCCTAAGACAATAGACACCGGTTCTTCCACAGGTAGAACCAAACTTATCACCACGCCGCCACACTTTATCCCAGTACAAGGATAGATACAGAGTTTCATTTACAAAGGATAGATACAGAGATATGTAGTTTCTTTTGCGGTAGGTATCAGAACCATCAGAATTTCCGCATCGATTTTTCGACTATATTTTTTTTTTCTTTCTTACATTTCAATCTATAATCACGACCGCCATACTAAAATATAAAACGAACTATCAATACCAACGACATTATTTTTATACTTTTCAAGACGCTCCAAAAATATAACTTTATACTTTCTGACACCCGAAAGTACGCTCACGCCGAGACCCGACAACACACGTGAAAGTAACAAGATATGACATAACAAAACAAACCAAATAAAACTAAATCACCCCACTCACCCTCCCAACACCTTATCACTGCCTCCTCGAAACGCCCCACCACCGAAACCCGCCCATTTTCGCCTCTCACCCCATATACCTTCCACCTCCAAAATTAGCTACCCTTCCAAACTTCTTTTCCCCACTCAGTAACCCCAACCATATTTGAATCTCATCTTGGCTTATCCCATGGAAGAAACGACAAGGAGAACAAGGTCCCCATCTCGATTCCATTGTCACGGTGGGTCACTACAAGAAAACACCAAGGAGACCACGCGAAGACCTGCAAGCTACCGGTAAGATTACTTAAAGAGGCTCCTTATCATCTTCAAGACCAAGAAAGAAGTGAGCAAGACTAGATGTATATCTATAAATAGGTTCTGGTTTTACCACATATTCATTCATCTCACCAACAAATTCAAATTAGGTTCATACCAATCAAAGGGGTTTTCAAAGTTAGGTTAGGGTTTTGTTATTGGATGCATAAGGAAGGTTTCCAAGTGTTTAATTGCTTCAATTCATCCCAAGTCCTTCCAATGGAGCTTTGGTGTTCAGTTTAATCCCATCGACCCACAAAATTTGATTGTAAGAACAATGTCTTTATTGTTATTTTGATATCAAATTAATTTGTTAATTTAACTTTGGTATATTTCAATTTCTTTTTTATTGATTGGAATATTAAAGAGATGATGTTGTTGTTTATTGTTAACTGCTGTGAACCAAGAAAAAGAAAACATAAATAATCTTGAGTTTTAGTCTTAATTTCGGCTTATTCTTATGCTTATTAAATTATGTTCGCTTATCTTAAATTGCTTATGGATTCTTTTTATTTTTTTGATTTATTTGGAATCAAGCTTACTAGCTTATCGCTTTGGCTTATTGCTTGATTTGGTAACTAGTCGACTCATGTTAAATTTTTTAGGTTATTTTGAAAATTGGACTCAAGTAAATTAAAGGAATAAAAGCCCAAGTAAAACACAAGTGTTGGCTCAATAAAAGAAAAGTGTCAAATTGCTTACTACTTATAAACTTACTTTGTAAATTACATAGTTTATTTACTAAATTATACTTATCGGATAAACTTAGAAATGGAAATAAATGTATGTTTTCCTGTGATGAGATTTGTTGTGTGAGACAAATGACCCAACAAATGGGTGCTTTGATCTTTGATAAAAATTTGGATTACTAAGTGCCTGCTTTCAAAATTAATAACTTTTGTCTAATTACTAACTCATTGGACTTGTTTTACACTGGTCTATTTTAGAAACTATTTCCAAAGTATAATGGTCGAGAGGCCCAATATGGTACGATGGCTTATTTTGTGTTTACTTTTGTAAATGCTTATTTCGTGAAACTTGTTTACTTATTTAATAAAGTTTCGCTTATTGAACTTATTTTGAAATCGGATTTATAAATGTTGGTTTAGAAGTATTGAGTCGAGAAACTCAATATGAGTTCGAATTGCTTATTTAACTTATAACTTATTCGCATTTAATTTATTTTAAACTTATTGACATTTATTTATACTTATTTTAATGAATTGATTAATTAAACTTAACTAGTTTATTTCGCACTGTTAAATTGTGACGCAACATGGATATTTAGAAGTAGTTTATTTTACTAAATTGATATTTGTGGAAAACTAATATTTATTTACGGGCATGCCCGATTTTCACCAAAATTCTATACTTAGTTTATTTTACAAAATCCGACTAAAATACATCGATAAATTTTTAATGTTAAAATAACTAAATATAATAATATTTTACTAATTTAGCCTCCACTAAAACACCTATACATGTGTATATACTTTACGATTCAAAAACCCTTATATAGACTAAATAACTAAATACTTAATATAGTATTTATTATTTATATCACAAACACTTTACTTGTGAATATTTTCCATTTTAGTCATTCGGTTGCTTTCAAACCGAGGACTTAATCGCCATGACTACTTTCATACATTTATACGTAGCACTTTTCAAGAGCCAATACTTGCAAACAATTTCAAAACTATTCCAAAACTTAAACATCACACACAAACTTTGAAATATTTTCAAACTTAAACGATGTCACACGACAACAAACGACAACTACAACACAACATGTAAATTAAATAAAGTAGATAGACTTTATTTAACTTGGAATCGAAACCAGATTTGACACACTAATTTAGGTTGCGTTGAGCTACTTGTTACTGATCTCTTGATACTTTATTCACCGAATCACCGAGGTGAGTTTGTAGCCCCACTTTACTTTTATTACTTGCTTTATAAAACTGGGGCGAGAAACATGCAAAACTCTTTTTCGACCTGAAACCGAAAACACTATTACGTGAAACAACCTTGAATCCCAACTATGCTATCGTAGTCCCTTTGGGAGGCGCGATTGTTATGAATAGATCTATTGGGATGACACCGCTCGAGCTTGACCGGATAGACAAACGTCAGCGAGATATCATATCGTATTGATTGAGTACTGAAATACACTTGCCGGGCTTTATTTATCATGCTTCTAGATGCACACCGTCGTAGTTTCCGTCGCGATGAACTTGGTACTAGCGTAATAGCCTTTTGCATATAGTGTCATTCACGAGCGCTATATGTGCAACGTGGTCCAACTTGATTTCTTAAACTTAAACCTATGAACTCACCAACCTCAGTGTTGACATTTTAGCATGTTTTTCTCGGTTTACTTATTGGCGGCAATGGCAAAGGCATTCGCGAAGACCGCATCCAGTGTTTTCAAACATTTTAATACAACTTTTAATGGGACAATATATTTTTGGGCTTTACTCCGCACTTTGAAACAATGATGTAAATCTATTTCTTAAATAAATATAAATTTTGAAAATGGAATAGAATTTCCATTCTTTATTACCTTGTGTTGTGTATATTGATTTAGTAGCACTTATGACCAACGCTCATGAAATTTTGGGGTGTTATAACTTCTACCCATTATAATACATACTAATTATGTATATATCTTCACCCAATATGTAAACACTAGTTGTTGTACATATGTATTACTAAATCATGAGAACACTATTACTTGTTTTAGTGTTTTATGTGAAAACGTAAGTGTTAGTAAACTATTGGCTCAACCATTTATTTATTTTATTTGTTTCGTTAAATGATTCACGCTTGTTATCGACAAAACACTGAAGATCGTAAATATAAATAAACGCTTACGGCTTATCCAGATTAACAATCTCCCTTTTGTTGATGACAAACATATGATTATTTTAAGGAAAACTAAAATTCAAAAGTTTAAATTGAGTTTTTACTTTTTCCCCTTTTGTCAAAACAAAAGAGGGCGAAAGAAAGTAACACCTTGTTTTAAGAAAAACATGAAAGAAAAAGTATGAAAAAGAGAGAGGTGAGGAGAAGTATTCTTGACTTAGCTCCCTTGACAGTCCATCCCTATGAGGCGCCAGTAAGAAATACTAAACTAGTGCATTGCAACTATGTTTGCAATGGTTTCGCCTTTGTGATTAATATGCCCCTTCATGATTGCAACTTTGAGGACGCCATGTAATGTAATCCTAATGTGAATTATATTGCAAATTATTTTGCAAAGTATCTCTTGACACGGAACTCCCCTAGCTAGTAGTGTCAAAGTCTTCATGTGTATATTGAAAATCTACAAAACAAAGGTTAGAAAACAAGATATAATGCATTTCGCAAATAAGACTCAAGTTAGTAGTAAAAGTCTTTTGTTGCACGGATCCCACGGTCTCTTTGAGGATCCGCCTAGGCAAACTGGAGGATCCGCCTGCTTGAAAGTTTAAGACAACAATGGTGATGTAACAAGTGATGTTAACATCAAAATGAGATATGTATCAAGGCAACAAACATATTCTCAAGATAATATAGCAATAACATGTAATTTTAATTTAATAAAACTAGATAAATGATGTACATAACTCCAAAAACTAAGAAAATGAAAGATACATGACTGGGATTCTAAATATGTCTAAGTTGAGCTTAGGACTAGGGACACCATTTGAATCTTTGCTCACAATTGTTTAGGTTTGTTGACCTCATCGAAACGCTCGAGGAGGTGATAAACATGAAACATTGCTCTTCACGTAGTTCATGTATCAAGCCTTCAACGTGTTGACAATGATAATCTTTGTCATGGCTCTGGAAAAGGTGGTAGAAAATGTGGCTTGATGCGGAGGATCAAGAAGAGGTCGAGGATCCTCGCAAGAGGAATCGTGGAGGCAATATCCATGATGGCTCAACAAAGGATGATGGTGGAGGTAGAGGTGTCAACTCCATGTGGTCGGGTGGTTGACTTTGACGATTCCTCATAATCCAAAATGGACTATTCGAAGGGACGGACAAAAAGATGTTTAGTGTGGATTCAACACATTGATTTTGTTGCTCTATTCTTTCCATTGAGAATGTTGGCAATGGTGGAGGATGAGATGGCCTAGGAGGCAAGTCCTCTAGATTGTAGAGGCAAGGATGAGAGTGGAGTCAAATGATACGGCTCTAGGCACTAAGGGGATGGTTTAGTGGAAATAGAGTGTTTGATTTAGGTATAGTGGTGTTTAACATTGGTAGTTTAGTGGAACAACTTTGGGATTGATTTGATAGTGGAGGGAGATCCCAGCATTGTGGATTTAATGAGATGATTCTTGAAGAAATTTCTGAACAACACGAGCAAGTTTCCAGTGGTCCTTCATGGACGAAGTTACTACTGAGCTTTCTCATGAGATGATAAAAATGGTTATAAGAGTTTCTAAACACGAGAATGAGGATGTATGATGACTTTCCAGTCTTAACAAGATGGTTTATAAGGGAAGGATTTAAGTGCATTCAAGACTTAAGTTACTAAGATCTTTGGAATGTGATGATTTGATGCACAAGAGTCAACTGTAGTTGACGATCTAGGAGTTTAATTAAAACAAGATGGAGTGTTCAAGCAAGGAGAGCTTGAAATGATTGTTTTAGCTAGAGTTCGATGAATCCACACCCGGATCCCACTTCCTCTCCATTGAAAGATCCACCAGGCTAATCCTGGGATCCGACTCTTAACCAAGAAAGGAGAAAATGATGTTTGTATGGTCTAATACCTATACCTCTCGAGTGTTTCATTCCAAGTATCTTAAATGAAAGGGTACTTAAACGATCTAGGCAATGAGTGAAGGTAGCTAATGATTGCCTTTATGGAAGAAAATGGAACTTTTGAGTACCAATGAATGACCAAAGATGATACTAGAAAATTTGAGAGTGTCAAGTGGAGCTAAATGATCCTAGACCGATAGTAACTTAAGATAATTTTGGAAAACATCTTAAAAGAAATGAAAACTAGTATTGACCCATTTGAGGTAGAGATGACTAAAATCAATTTGCTAAAATTGAGAGATTTATAAACTAGATGTGTTGACATGCGAGATGATGTGAGTATAGGAGCGGAAAATGATGAGTTTTGTGAGATGATAAATCAAAAGCACCTTGAGTGTGATCCTAAATGAGCTATGAGCGAAGGTGAAGCTTAATGAGCTTCGAGGAAGACTTGAGTGGTCCCAAGGTATTATGTTTAGCTAGTTTGAAGTATTCTAAGGACATAGTTTGATGTATAAAGTCAAGAATCGATTGCTTTCCCGATCCCATGGTTCCCTAAGTGAGGGATCCGCCTAGTACAAAGTGAGGATCCCTCTTGTTAAACAAGACTTTCACGTAAGGTATGCAAAGTTGCACAAGGTATCGATTTCAAAGCTAGTATTTTCAAGTTTGAACAATATATAAACAAGACATCAAACGTTAAATGTTTTATTTCATGAGAAAATCACATTACAATGATAACAGATGAAATCTAAGGATCGAGCCTATTTGGAAAGGAAACTAAGTTGAAGCTGGCTTAGATGGATCATCAAATGGATGATGAGTATTTACCGATCTGGATGAAGAAAGACTTGATGAGAGATAATGTTAGAGGTTCCATCATCTTATTCACTAATACGCATAACGGATTTTGAAATTGAGGTGGTAGTATGATGTGATGATAAAGGCGTCAAGAGCATTCCATTGGGATTAGTTTGTTTTGTTGCTCGGTTTTACAATTCACTTGTCAAGAAATAGGCGAGATTGTATGGTTGTCGTGTTAGCAAAAATACGCGGCACAGCCGGAAAGATTGATTTCCCTAAGACTCCAAACATTTTCACGAGGATGAGTGCAAGAGGTTTAAACTCATCTCGGATATCCCGTATAGATTATGTTTGCATCGTAGTAATAAGGTCGAGGTTTGCATAACATGCGAGTCAAGTCTTTGGGGAAGGTACGTGTGAAAAATATGGACTATTTTCACATGGTCAAGAGAGAATCAAGCGACCAATCTTCAGAAGGCACATTGTCCATGATTGGAATACGAGAATGAGCAAAGCCCAAGGGTTAAAACAAACTTTTGGTTTTTGATCCAAAACCAAAAGATAGAGATCGATCCTCACAAACGAGTTCAACTTGACGGAAGAATTCTAATACAAACCTTGGATGATTTTCTCATTAATTTCGATAAGGCCTCTAGTTCTATGGTTCGGAAAGAGGTATTGATACCTTCTTCAGATAAGAGGATGTGTGTCAAATACGCCCTTCATGGAAGTGACGAGTTTCGAGATTATTGAACCCACCGACATGATTGTGTGTGTTGGGCTCAAGAGAAATGTTAGGAATGTAGACATATGAGTGAAAAGCTCAACTCATACTCATGAGATATGACGAGACCTATGGAAGTAAAGAATATGAGACGACGCAAAGCAAAAAGATGATCACCTAACGCTTTTACTAGATTTCTATTAACAATGACAATTAACTCACTTAGTATTTAACATTATAGTGGATATTTCTTTTAAGATGAAACTGCTTTTATGTTGCATGAACTGCTTCCCGCCCACGGTTCTCATGGTTCCCTTCCAAAAGGGATCCGTTTAGTCGAACTATATCCGGGATCTGCTATGCTGAAAAGATTTTGACGAAAAAATAGGTTTTTGCATCTATAGGTTTAAAAGAAATGTATTTTAGCCAATATTTACTTAGTTAAGCATGCATTGTAGGTTTCTAAGATATCTCAAGGCCAAATGTAATGAAGGACAAAAAGTAGAAGAAATGACAAACACATTATGAAAAATAAATTAGATAAACTAAAACATTAGTAATATTTCATTTCAATGCTAAGAATAATACAAAGGGATATAACACCAATGTAGATTAACAACACAAAGTACATGTCTCCATAAGAAAACTTGATCTGGGGAACACGAGCGAGGAGTGTCAAGACGATGATCACGAAGGCAATGTAAACCATGATGATGTGAAGTTTTGGTTTTGATTTGAGATGAGATGAGATGAGAAGGAAGATGAAGTTTGAATGAGACTTAATTTTGAAAGTGGAAGATTTGAAAAATGAGGGTTTGTGAGTTGACGATCGAGGAGGTATTATGGGGAAGGAGGAATTTTTGAGATTGTGTTTTGTTTTATTATTAGAAAGATTTGATTTTGGATTAAGTAAAATAAGACACATGTTTATAAACCTAGACTATAAAAGGAAGAGTAACATGAATGCAAGAAAAGCTTCCAACGGGTTACGTGTAATAAATGAGTATGTGAAGAAAGAAAATAATCATATAAGTCCTATGTAAGCATACTTATTCTTAAACGAATGTTATTTAAAGATAAGTAGGAGTCATACCTCTAATGCAATTATGAGTGTCTTTCTTTGACAAGAAAAATGTCAATAGACAACCCAGCCTTCGTGATTAAGATACCTTCTTAGAATGTAATCTTGTTACCAAGCAACCTATGGCTTGATAAACATGAGCTTTAACTAAGTAAAATGACAAGGAAGGTTAGTGCAATTTAGTAAGATAAATTGGGAAAAAATATTGTTGTCATCTAATCAACATCCTACAAAAGTGTTTTTAAGACATGGTGTTTGTTTTTGTAAAAGACCTTTTGTAGTTTTCAATTATACACGGATCGATCAAGTTTTTAGAGTATACCTAAGAAATGTAAACTTGGTAACTAAGTCTAATGCCAATTGTGGAAAACTAAGGGTTTGAATAGTTTTACCGATTAAAACTTGGTTTTAAACTATTTAGATCGACTTATGTCAATCTAGTTGAACGATATGTCGGATGTTGATAGACAAGCGATAGATAAATAAAAGCTAAGATAATAAGAAGCACAAACCACAACGCGAGTATTTATAGTGGTTGGCCAAGGACACCTTCATTGCCCTAATCCACCCCCGAGTCATACTCGAAGATGTACTTGTTTTGGTTCTTTGTTGTCATTGCTCGACTACAATCCTCGTATGATCTTGTGTTAACGATATATCAAGAACCTGGAACTTAACCTAGTCAAATTCCACTTTAGGGAGGATTGTTGGGAATTCTACTAAGTATGAATTATGCTAAAGTTATCGCTAACGGATTCGCCAAGTGTAAGGATTACGCTTAAGACTTAATTCTCCAAGTAATGAAATCGTGTAGATGGTTTCTGCGGATATAAATATTCCGTGTATTCTATAGTTAGTTAGGATATGCATGAGCTTTATTAGGAAGTTATAATGTATATCTTATTTAGTTTTATGTTTATACGTTTCTTGGGAAACGGGTTAGGGTTCCTTGTGTATAAAAGGAACACAATAGTATGAGTTATGTACGAGGCGAAAAACAAAGTTTTAGTATTATTAAAGATCCATAGAGGATCAAAGTGTTCTTAGTTATTTGTGTTAGTTCTTGTGTTTAAATTCCGCTTGAATACAAGTTATAGAGATTGTCTAATAGTGTGTTTGTGATTATATAAGCATTACTATCGATCTACGAGTGCTTTAAAGATCTATCAACGTCTAAGATTCAACAGACCATGGTACATTGATAACCATATGATTGTTAGCAAATCATCATCTATCAACAGATTTGATTTGTCTTTACCAAAAGTTGTACCCTTTTGGACTAGTTAGTTCTTGCAACCATGGTGAACTAATTACCATATAAATGGTTTTTCCACAGCCTTTACCACAAGCCATTATTCTTGTGGGCTAGCCAACTCTTTACATTGTTGATGTGGTGAGTTGATTACCATACAACTTATTAGCAAGTTGTCAACTATATAACGGATTTGAGATATCTTTACCAGAGCCGTTTGCTCATGGATTAGCCAGTTCTTTTGTTAAGCATGGTGAACTGATAACCTATTGTTATAACCATCTCAAAACCATTGTTGCTTTTAACTTTTGTTTCAAAATATTCTTTACTTAACAAAAGTTTTCTTTCAAAACATTCTTGGTTTATCTACGCAAGCGATACTTTGATTAAAGTATTGTTTGTTCAAGATACTTTGAATAAAGTAATCGATTTTTCAAAAATTTATACAATTATAAATCATATCAAGATCTATGCTTCATCATCACCATAGTTGTCCATCGATATATAATTCAATCACCATCGAAATTTGTTTCATTCTCTTCCTCAACTTCCATTCCATGATCCAACATTCTTCTCATGAGATCACTTGTCAAAGGATATCTTCTTCGCTAGCATGTCGATCATAGTTCCATCTTCCTATTCTAAAGCATGAACTCCTCGATTCTTTAAAGAATCTCCAGTTGTAATCACCCGTTCTCTTGATTTTGCCAGAGTTTATCATTGCTTGTTTCCTCAGTTTCGAAGATAGTTGTCAGATCTCCTAGTAATACTAAGCCAACTCCACTTGATGGAATATGTTCAAAGTATTCTTGGACTAGTTGATATAATTGAAACATATCTGCTCTATCAATAATATGCAGTATATCCCATAGTAAATTGAATACTCTTAAACTTTCATCCTCCCTATGGAACATCAAATAATCTCCATCTTTTGACTCTACAACTTCAAAAGTGGTTATCTTTGATTTCTTTACAGCATCACCATCTTTGGATTTATGATTCTCAAAGTCAACAACTCGTATATAGTTTCTCACCTCATCAGCGTATACGATCTTAACTCAATCTTCTTTGATAAGCTGTTCGACTTCAGGTTGTTCTTTTTCTTTTTAAGCTTTTTAGTATCATCCTTCTTTTGCTTATCATCATCTTTAAAATCTTTAATACTATCAACTTGTTTTTGATAAGCTTCTCTTACCAATTCATACAACTGTTTCATCTCAAAATAATCCAGCTTCTGTAATCCTGTATACCCTTGACTTTTCAAATAAGCCATCATAGCATTTCTTTCTTTAGCCTTACTCATTAGTCTTTGTGGTATAACAGCTTCAGGTTTTTTCACTGGTTGAACAATTTCAGCATCAAACATAGCATGTAGCTCTCTAGCAGCTTCTTCATTCTTAGCCACTTCAATGGCTCTTAACTCTGCTAAAGTTAGCTTCTTTTTCTTCTTTTTTTTCCACCAGTTTACCTTTACCTTTATCTTTTGGATCTAAGACTGGTTGAGAAGCTTGTGATTGTTCTTGATAACTCCCGGAATGCTAACACCCTTGGTCTTGATAAGTTGTGCAATATCTCATTCGGTTTCATCATCACTTGCGGTGTGCACTACTTTTGGTGTAATGACTTCCTCTTCTTGTAGAATTGTTGAAGGACCAGCTTCTTCATCAAAATTCAAAGTTCTTGGTGTAATCGGTTCTTGTCTATGAGTTTCTTGAAGACCGGTACTTTGATCGTGACACCTTGATCATCGATCGTTGAACAACAGTTCTTTGAACTCTAGTTCTTCGGACTCTGACTTTCAATATTGACCCGTGCTTGAAGCTTTGAGGTTCATCTTCTTTTCTTCATAAAATTCACATCTTCTTTCAAATTCTCTTGCTCTAAATTCCTCCCAATTGGACGTAAGATTCTTTGGTGAACCTTTTGCCTATAGAAGTCTTCTTAAAAGCTTTCGTTTCTTCTTTTCACCTTGACCCATAATCTGTGATGTTTGACTAAAGGCCAGACAGACCTCTTAAGTCTTCTAAACTTATTCTTTAACTATGCTATCTGTGCAGCTTGAGCCTCAGTTGTTTTCTTTAATCTGACTAGCTCCCTTGTCAGAACATAATTATCCAGTACTAATCCTTCAGGGGGTATAGTAGTTGCATCTCCTCCAGGAGGACGATGAGGAATAGGGATATCCGGTTCGACTCAATAGGTGGAGTATCACGGTGGGATGAGGTAGGTGAAACCTTAGTACCTTGTGCATCATTATCTTGAGAAGCGATGACCTTGAGATGCGACATCTTGAGAAGCAGTACCTTGAGTTGAAGCAAGACCTTCTCTTGCATCACTAGCGCAACCTCATCTCTAATTTCTGAAAATTTCCATCATTGATGTAGTCAATGAAGTGTTCCTTCCAAGAAGCAGATCACTCTTCCTAGCCATGAAGGTGAAGATCTTCACGATTGTACCACAACGGTAATAGACTCGAAGGCTTTGGTACATCATGAAGTTGTTTATTCAAGCGAGACTTGAATAAATCTTGGATACATCAACCAGCGTGATCCATGAGAGATGTGAGATAGCATACCATCTAAAATCAGCCTTGAAAAATTGAAGATACGATTTGTAGCCAATCCCACCAAAGCAGATGCTATATTGGATCCAAATTGCTCCATGAAGTACTTTTAGAACTGATACAATGAAGTAGAACATGAACCAAGTATGTGGAAAGCTAGAAGGGGGGTTGAATAGTTTTACGAAGTTAAAACTTACTTTTAAATATTTAGATCGACTTATGTCAATCTATTTGGTTGTTTATGTTGGACGTTGATAGATAGATATATAAACGTGTAATGAAAGATAAAGAGTAAGAAGCACATCACCACGACACAAGTATTTATAGTGGTTCGCTACAAGGACACCTTCCTTGCCTCGCTCCACCCCCGAGTCACCTACTCGAGAGTTCGTAAACACTACACCAACTCCTTATGGCGGATAAGCCTTCACAACGTCGCTTAACCTTTTTCGGTACAAAGCTAAATACCAATTCCTTCACACCAAGGCGAACCACACCTAACACAACGTCGCTTACCCTTTATACGGTGCTAGGCTAACCACCGAGTTCTTTCACACCAAGGAGAACTAATCCTATCACAACGTCGCTTAACCTTTATTAGGTACTAGGCTAAGAACCTAGTTCCATTACTATGGAGGAACTACTACCCTTCACGACACAACACCTAATCTCAAAGAGATCTACTCCTTGTTACAACACCATCAAGGATATCACCATCCTTGAAATAAACAATACTTATATGTATAACGATGCACCTCATCGATTATACGACCCAGGCATTCTTCCCAAATGCCACTTGATTTGATTCTTAGGCATCCTTCACTAATGCCTTTGACACAACGCTTGTCACCCTTCACTAATGCCTTCATCTTGACTCCTTTAGCATTCTTCACTAATGCTTTTGACACGAACGATAAGCACCTTTCACTAATGCTTTCGTCTTGACACTTTCGGCATCCTTCACTAATGCCTTCAACCCAACATCTATGGAGAAAGAAAGAACTATCAACAATAGAACCTTGGTTGTCTTGATGATGACGAAGCATGGCAACTCATGGACTTGAGTTTGCTCGTCTTCAAGAGGTGGTGATCTCGCCTTTAAGAGGAACCTAGAAGATCACTCAAAACAAAAGACAAACTACATAGATCACTTGGATCCGAGGTTGAGGGTTAGAATACTTGGGGAAGTATGTGTGTAAAGTCATGAATAGAAAATAAGAAATGGCTCTCTATTTATAGAGAAAATTCTCTCTGCTTTCCGGATCCCACGGATCCCTTCCACTGGGATCCGGCTAGCACAAAGCCGTGGATCCGTGGAACGCCCTCTTGCCCATGGGTATTTTTGGTTATGGGTCATGGGTCATGGGTTGATCCATGGTTTTCTTTCTAGATACAATGAACTTGGTTAAGTGGTATATATAAAACCATGGGTTATGGGTCAATACCATTTGCTAGTTTTTACCCATTTAGTATATACTTGTTTTTACCCATTTTAGTATACTTAGTTTAAGTATATGCTAACCCAATATGTAAACACTAGGTGTTGTACTGTTGGAATCACTCCTAAACCTAATTCAAGTGTTAGTGATTCATATGTAATAGTTAGCCTAATTATGGCCTTTATGTTTGTTATTAGCCTTAAGCTTATGTAGAAGGCCCATGAGCTTAGGCCCAAGCCCATAGGAGAAAGGAAGGGACTAGGAGTGTTGCCCTAGCTTCCCTCCTATAAATACTATGTAATAACCCTCACTTGAGGGTTGGTTGTTCATTTTATTCACTCTCTTTCACTCTAATCATAACTGGTTTACTCTTTACGTGTGTGTGTGTGTGTTTAACGTGTTCAACCGACCTCTATCTCTTCTGTATTCTTTCTATTGATGCTTGTGTTTTAAAACTAGTGACCTAACAGTGGTATCAATCGCCAAATAGTTGGGTGAACGTTTTGGTCCTACGCGTAGAACATACGCTTCGGTATTGATACTTTGGTTCGCTTAAAAACATGTTTTTTTACACGTTTTAATCCAAGATTCTTGTCCTTTCAACGTTTTAAGGTGTTAAAATAACTGTTTTTGGCAAAAAGTTTCAAACTTTATGCGTGGATCTACGCTTTTAAGCTAGTTTTGTTCGAGGGTTTCGATTCACGCGTAACTGTTTAGACGTTTTGGTTCATCAAGTTTCACACTTTTGTGTTATTTTGGTGATATTAAAGCTATCTCATCACAAAAATCGGTTTAGAAACATCTTTGGGCAAAATCATTTTTACGAGTAAACCCACGCGTATCAAAACCCTAGTTTTACGCGTAACTTTATCCTTGGTTTGATCTTCGTTTAGTGGTTTACTCCGTGTTTCTTGCTTGGATAAGCACGAAAATACGTCTACTTTGGATATCTTTTGCACCGTGATAGTGTAAAAGATGACTTGGGATAAAACCCTAAAATTACGCATAAGCATAAAGCTTACGCGTAGAAAATCCTACGCATAAGATTTATCTTACGCCTAAGCTTAGTCTTACGCATAAGGTAATCCTATGCCTAAGTTTTCTACGCCTAACTTCTTGTTTTACACATAACTTTAGTGCTTTTTCCTAACTTACGCGTAACTCTTACTGTTACGCGTAACTTTGGTGTTTTTACGCATAAGTGCTACTTGGTTTATTGTGATTTCTACGCCTAAGGACACTTCATCTACTGAGGTTCATTCAACTACAAAGATCCATTTTATAACACAAGTTTTTAACATGTCACAACCACCATACTCTAACTATTTCCCTTACACTTATACTCAACGACAACAACAACTAAGTCCACAACATCAACAATGGAATGAACAACAAGCAATTTATCAACAACAATTTAATCAACAACATACTCCACAACTTGGAGCAATTCCACCACCACAAATGGTTCAACCGCCACCAAGTCTTCAAGTTCAACCCTATACAAACGATTTCAATCTACTTCCATCAAGGAACACTATGAAGGAACCCACTTGGTTTGCAAATATATGTGAAGCTTTAAGCGACCAACAATCAATTCACGAGGTGGAGCACTTGATAGACCTCCAATGCTCACTCCAGAAACTACGATCAATGGGTGATTAGGTTCTTTAGGTTTTGTGATCCAAGAAGCCACATGGAAAGTTCTTAAAGAAGGTTATCTTGAAGGTCCATTTCGATGCCTCTTGTCATTGTACAGGAGATCCAAATGCTAATCCACCAAGAGATGAACAATCAAACATTGCTCTTGTTGCGGACACGAATCCAGCAGAACTTCTACACTATGAAGTCGATGAGCTTGCAATGCAATATATCCTTTTAGGATTACCAAACCCAATTCTTCAAGTGTTGATGCTCAAAAGATCGCAAAGGCAATGTGGGAACATATTCATCTTCTTATGGAAGGATCGCACTCAATCGAGGAGGACATGGAATCCAAAATTTACTTGGCTTATGAACACTTCATGATTGAACCCGAGAGACACTAGAGTCTTATCATCATCGATTCTCAAACATCATAAATGATTTGGATAAACACAACATCATCATGCCAAGAATTACAGTTAATACTAAGTTCCTGAGTAGTCTTGGTCCTGAATGGGAGAAGTATGTCATTTTTCTCCTTCAAGCGAAGAACATGCATCATTCTAAATATGAATTGTTGTATGATTACTTGAAGCCTCATCAAAAGGAAGTTGATAAGGAAAGGATTCTCCGTGCTCAAATTGCTTCATCTTCACATCCGGAAAATCAACAACTTGCCTTGTATGCTCAAAACAGCTTATTCTCCTCAACCAAAGAACTTAACCAATTGCTACAATCACACCATATGATCCTTCATCGCAACAATCTCAACAAACTCAATTGGTTCCATACAACAACAACAATGCTCAAGCACTTGTCGATGAAGCTAATGAGGAATCGATCCGCTCAAGCATTGCAACAAGGATTTGTTATGATTGCTAATGCTTTTAGCCGTTATACCAACAAATCCAACAATCGTATTCGTTCCTCATCTAACACACGGAATCAAGTTGTTGTGAACAATGGACTTGTTGAAGTTCGTAATCGTGGTTATGGTCGTCGGATGGGCGGTGGTCAAGGGTTTAATGCTATGGGTAGGAATAACAACGAGCTCAAGTGGTGGAACAAGGAAATGCTCTCGAATGGGTTGAATGGTCTTCGATGCTACAACCGCAATGAGAAGGGACACCGCTAATGCATGCCCAAAGCCGAGGACTAGGGGCGGCTTATGTCACACCCCAAATTACTGCTTTGCAATGAATGGAATTCTCGGGATTGATTGTCATAGCATCACAATCACAGTTATATTGAACGACCTAAAGTGTCGTTTGGAAAATACATCGTTTGATTTAATAAAATAATCGAGTTACAAGTATAGGTCCCAAATGAAAGTTACTATGCACGGAAAATAAGTTTAGTACAAGCCAAACGATGTTCAAAAGTTCATAAAACCTAGTGAGACGCGTCGTCACCGCGACTCTATGATGTGTCCAGATGCATGCCATGAATGAACTAATATGATGCAAATGATGTTAATGAAATGTAGACTAAACTTAGTCCATATGAAATGTTCGTGATGATATGATCATGAATTCGCAGCTAAACCATAAAGGTTACGCGATTTGGAACACGTAAACCTAGTTTA
The DNA here is from genome assembly GCA_022545495.1 of Chrysanthemum lavandulifolium. Lineage (NCBI taxonomy): Eukaryota > Viridiplantae > Streptophyta > Magnoliopsida > Asterales > Asteraceae > Chrysanthemum > Chrysanthemum lavandulifolium. The sequence goes on from CM040241.1 coordinate 95,081,711, forward strand.
CGATAAATGTTGAAATGGTGAAGCATAAATTGTTTTGAGAAATGACCGAAAGTACGAGTTGTCACATTCGCCCATCCAAAAGGAATTTCCACGAATTCGGTTCGTGTTAGTCTATCGAATTTTTGAGTTTGTGATGAATACCGAGGAAAGAAGACATGAAGAGGTGTCGTTACGGTTATTGATGATCGAGAGTGTACAAAACATCGTAGTAAAGAAAATATCGATGAATCTCTCATAAGTAACACTTTGACTTTGAAATATGTGAAGATTTTGCTTGCACTAAGATTTATAATTAATCGCTCCCAACATAACATGACCCTCCGAATTAGACATAGTTAGCTAGGCTATGTATAATTAAGGAACGATGATGACGCTCGGTTTAGTTGTTATAACTCTCGATGCTTACAAGGATTTAAACCGTGTCGTTAAAATGGTCGATAAAGTAAAAAAGAAGTAAAATTCGTAAGTAATAACAAATCGGAAAGAAAATAAGTACGATAGATGAGAATATTTTACTACGAGTGGTTTATCAAAAGTAGTACATCTTAAGTTATAAAGATTCGGATACGATGGAAAACATAAACTTAGTACAACATAAAACATAAGGAAAAATTAAGATCATTAGTTTCAAACTTCTTGGTCTTCGCGTTGTTGTGACCATGACGAGCTTCTCCTCCTAACATGTATGCATTCCCATGAGCACCTTCAACTGGTTGACCTTGATTTTGAGGACATTGATTCCTATAGTGTCCTTGTTCCCCACATCCAAGCATGTGACTACGGCTTTACCTTTACAATCCACAGCTAGATGTCCGGTGTTTGGCATTTGTGGCACTTGGCGGAGGCAAGGACCCAGTGATGAAAATTACATCGATTACATAGTGGGTGTGTTCCAAGATAACCTCTACCTCCCATTGGTGCAAATGACATAAACCATTCCCGCTTCTTGCCTTCTATTTTGTTGGCGATGATGGTTAGTGTTGCGGTTTGGTTGTTGTTGTTATAACCTCCTTGGTCATTTTCCCATTTTCTTTTGTTGTTGATTTTGTTATAAATCGTTGTTGTTGTTGTTTTGGTTATTGTTGTAGTTGGTGCGGTTGTTGGGGTTGTTGTTGTTTTGGTTGGTGTTGGTGTACTTACCTCTCTTCACTACCGGGCCATGAGCTTTTGAGTCACCCTAATAGCTTCCTCGATTGTTAGTGGATCAAACGAAGTCACATCTCCTTGAATAACCTCTGAAGTCCCCGATAAAAGCCTCTAGTAACTTCTCGTTATCCAAGAAACCATAGACGGGCATAACGCGCCAATTCTTGGAATCTCCGAATGTAAGTGTCAATATCATACCCAATTGTTACTAGTTCATAGAATTATGTCTCCAACTTTTTCACTTCCGACGAGGACAAAATTTCTTAGTTACCAAACCCTTGAATTGCTCCCAAGTAAGCTTGAAAGCATTCTCCATTCCCATCGGTTGAGCATATGAGTTCCACCACGACAATGCTCCATCGAGTAGTGTACTTGTAGCAAACTTGACCTTACTATCATCCGGCAATTACACAAAGAAAACACGGACTCAATTTCTAACCATCGCACCATGGCGGTGGCTCCTTCATCCCTTTAAACTTGGTGGGATCTCCACTTTGAAATCCTTGTAAGAACAGCTCTTAACTCCGGATCCTCCTGCATTTCCAAAGAGGCAATGAAGAAGCCTTGCGGTTTCAAAGAAGCTGTGCTGCCTCGGCGGCAGCAGCAGACCACCGCTTCCCTTTCAATCCTTAATGCCTCGCTACACTATCCCTTACCAACTTTTGAATAGCCGCTTGAGTCATTTCGGTGTAGCTTTCTTGATTGCCATATCTTCTTCAAAACAAGAGGAAATGTGAGACGAGCAAAATCCCATGTTAAAAATATGCGCTCTAAAGAGGTGATAAGAAATGATACGTTTGAGGTTATTTTCAAAATGATCGACGGTTTCGAAAAGATGGGTTATGAGGTGTTGTAAATGTTTCAAATGTATGGTGGTTTAGTGACTTAATGTGAATAGCGTGTAACTCGACATGTTAGTGATGAAACAAAGGAGTGAGAGTGACTTTGTCAGATTTAAAGGTTTATCTCAAAGATTCGACGTTATCGGTGATGAGTCAAGCGATATAAAAATTATGTTGTGGAATGACAAGGAATTCTACACATTAGAGTATGAAGAAAGAATAATGGAATGGGCATTTAAAGGCATCCATGTGACAATCGATATGAAATGAAAGTAAATAACTCGAAAAATGTACGATAAATCGCATGTAAAGTGAACATGCACTTCGAGTATAATGACTTGGAACCCGGTCACAACCGCTAAACTTCCTCAAACCCCATCATCGGTGAACAAAGCCCCCACCACTCGTCAACAAATGGAAAGGTTATTTGCTCCATCGTTCGGTGACGATATTGATGAACGTGCTCTAGGTGTATCCATTGTTTCACGCTCAACCCGATACTACTCTTATACCGATACACTGCTACAACAACCATCATTGACGAAGCACCACCAATTAACTCCACCACAACAGCTTGAACAAACCGCTTCAACAATGATGAACCGGTGATGATGTTCTTAATGAAGTACCCCACCGCAGATTTTGATGCAAATGCGTTCTTTAACCCGTTTGCTAATGAAAGCGCTACACACGATGTCGCGGAATCATCTACAAACCATTTGAATCCTCGTAATCGCATAATGTATACCAACATCAATCCTCTACACATAGATGGACAAAAGACCATCCTCTCGAAAACATTATTGGAAACCCGAATCAACCATTCGTTACGAGACAACGTCTTCACACGATGGTGAACATTGAATTTATGCACTCACCGCTCGCTAACTGAGCCTAAAAACATTAAAGACGCAATGACAAAAGACAATGGATTGAATCCATGCAAGAAGAACTCTACCAATTCAAACGTCTTGAAGTATGGAATCGGTTGAAAGACCAACATTGGTCTACGTCATTGGTCTTAAATGGATTTGGAAGAACAAATTGATGTCAAGGAACGAATCGAAACAAGTCACGCCCGGTGGCTAAGGGTTATCGGATGTGAGGAGGGTATTGACTTTGAAGAATCATTTGCTCCGGTTGCTCGCCTTGAGACTGCTCGGATATTTCTCGTTCATGCTCATCCGAATATGACGGTCTTTCAAATGGATGTCAAAGCTGCGTTTCTAAATGGACAACCGAAGAAACGGTTTATGTCACCAACCGAAGGATTCGTTGATCCCGAGTTCCCGAACCATGTCTACAAACCGAACAAAGCTCAGTATGGTCTCAAACAAGCTCCTCGGGCATGGTACGATAAGCTATCATCTTTCCTCATTGCCAATAATTTCACCAAAGGTTCGGTCGACCCTACTCTTTTTATACAATATCACGGGCACATATCTTAATTGTTCAAATTTACGTGGATGACATCATTTTGGGTCTACACATAAAAAGTACTCAATCGCTTTTGCAAAACTAATGAAGAAAATTTTGAAATGTCCATGATGGGTGAACTTACATTCTTTCTAGGACCGCAAGTTCATCAATCACCCGTGGTATTTTCTTGAGTCACCCAAATATGCCCTTTAATTGTTAAACAAATTTGGAATGAAAACACGTGACACTTATGCCACACCCATGACTAATACCAAGAAGCTAGACGCGATTTACATGGGAAACTTGTCGACCCTACAAAATACCGTAATATCATTGGGTCTCTCATGTATCTAACGACTAGCAGACCGACATTGTCTTTGCCGCTTATCTCGCCTCCCGTTATCATCAAGACCAATGAAACCCACCTCTCGAGGCTAAAAGAATCCTCCGATACATCAAGGGAACCATTAACTTAGGGATCGGTATCCGAAGGATTCGGTTTTGAACTAATCGCCGAGATGCCGATCACGCAGGATGTTTAGATTCACGGAAAAGTACTTGTGAGCACTACAATTTCTTGGTGATAAACCGGTGTCCCGGCAATCGAAGAAGCAGGATTATACATCACCGCTATCAACCGAAGCGAGAATATGTAGCCATGTTAGCGTGTTGTGCTCAAGTCATCCGGATGAGAACACAACTCAAAGACTATGGTTACGTGATTTGATGAATCCCGATGTATTGCGACAATCGGAGTGCCATTGCGATCTCGCAACCTCGCTCAACACTCAAAATCAAAGCACATCGATCTTCGCTATCATTTCATCAAGGACCACGTGGATGTAGTACAGCTTGAATTATACTTCGTGGTACTGAATACCAATTGGCGATCTACTCACCAAAGCCTTGCCTCCCGCTAGGTTTAATGAGTTGGTCCACCGGATTGGTATGAGGTGTTTGACTCAAGAGGAACTAGATGATCTCTTAAAAGCAGCCTTAAAACCCGTCAAACACCAAAATCTCTTTTGTAAATATTTTTCAAAACAAAATATAAAAATATAAAATCGATAAAACAACAAAATATTCTTCTATCTATTTTTCTTTCAACATGGCAAGTACATCTCTTCCGTCAACACTCAAATCTTTCAAAATTCAAGATTTTTCCGATCAAGTGTTGAGGGGGAGAAAATTAATACTTAACTGTTTCAAAATAACACTGTACTTGCATGTTATACTATCCTGGTTGTTTCTTTAATAATGGTGGTCACATTTCTGGTTTCAGACACTCCTCGGACTAAAATTCATAACCTTTCATTATTTCTTAAGTCGAGGGGGAGTGTCGTCAAAGTTATTTCCAAATATTCTTCGTTTGGTAACCAAAATGAAAGTTAAAAGGCTTTGGATGAAAATGGAAAAGGTGGAGGGACTAAAACTGCCAAAAGCTTAAAGTTATTTTAATAAAAACACCTCCACCTAACTTTCACTTCACATTTATTACTCATACCAAACTCATCCTACGCCTAATATTCAAGCTTCAATTCCGTGTTTTGATCATAAAATTGTAAGTGTTTTCGTAAACTAAACGTAATTACAAGCAAGAGTTTTGATTTTATGCAAATCCAACGGCTAAAACGTGAGATATAAGTGATTATGTGTTCTACGCATAAGCGTATGAACACACAATCATTGGTGTGTGTTTGTGGTTAAAATAAGTGTGTCAAAACGTTTCAATAACATCAATGATACTATGTTTATCCTCAAAATCCACCCAGAAACACGAATTGATTGTTTTTCTAAATTAGGGTTCATGAGTCGTTTTGGGCGTTTTCATATGTGAATGTTTTTGGTGTTAAAGGTTGTTGTACAATGTTGTTTTCAAGATGAATTAATCATATCTAAGCCCAGAAACTACCCAGAAACACTAATAATTCATAAATTGAAAAATTAGGGTTCTAGTTCATACGAATAGGGTTTTCATGATTGGCCTTGAATTTGATGTTAAAACTTGGTTAGAACAACTTACTATGCCTCTAAGACTTACCAGAAACACTTTAGTGTAATTCCTATGGCTAAAATTCTTAAGCGTAATCTATGAACTATTAGGGTTTTGGTCTACGCGTAAGACTTTTACGCCGTAAACCTGCTTAATGAGTTTCATGCCATGATCCATTTTATAATGAATGTTAATGTTAATATTGATGTTATGATGATGTTATTTCGTGCTTGCTACTCGTGAAACTCGTAATCAAGGTTATTGAAAATCTACGATAAGGATAACCTTACGCGCAGAAAGTTACGCGTAAGAGAAATCTTACGCGAATCGCTACGCCGAAGGTTCTACAAAGGGACCACGCGTATCCCGTGAAGGATATGCGTAACAAGGACCTCACGCATAAGGTCTACTCACGAGTAAGCCTTACGCGAAGGTTTTATATAAGCCTCACGCGTAAGCTTTACGCATAAGGTCCCCTTTTCACGCTGTAACATTTCACGCGTAAGTAAGGATCCCACGCATAAGCTTGCGTCTACACATATACTACTGTTTACGCATAAGCTACCATTTCTACGCCTAAGCCTTGATCAAACCTTCATTATGAATTGTTACGCGTGCAAACTTGTAAATAAATAAATCATAACGTCACGAAACCAATAAATGTCACTAATAAACTTAAAAGTTTAATATGTTGTGAAAAATAAGTGATAACATAAACTTTAAAACTTAAAGTTAACTAACTCACGAAAATTATCACGGCGTCATTGGACTATTGAACAAACAAGTGACTTTGGACTCAGAATAATCATTGACATTGCACATTCAATAATTAGACAATAAAACCATTTGTTGACTAACATTATGTCTTCGATATGTGGTTCTTTTGGCTAATGTTATTTCGATCACGACATGGTCGCTCAAATGAATGTGGATGCACCGATGTTCTCACAATTGCGATATCTTCCTAATGGCTATCCGAGGAAGATTGGAAAGAACAACCTTCGGGTTGACTTTGAAACCCTCACCTACTCGTAATCTTCCCGCTTGATTGCTATGGATATTCTTAAGAATCATCCTTACGTAACATGCTCTCACACTCGCTACAAAGGTCTTCTTGGAGATCTACATTCATCGCTTTGAAATTCAATGCAAAGGATCAAAGGTCAAAGTGCGGTATGATGGACGCCAATCACAAACAGTCACCATCACACATGCAGACTTACGGTCTGTTCTTCTCATCCCCGACATCGAGCCAACCGAATTCTATGCCACACATGTCAAGAGATAGTTTTGCAATTCTTGATTGATATTGGCTATGATGAAGCTTCGTGAACTATCTCTAAGCATTCTCATGTGGAGCTTAAGAACATTCCTCAACCGTGGAGAACTCTCTACATCATCATCACCAAATCTCTCTCGGTCGTGATAGTGGCTATGAGCATCCCAATCTCATGGAACCGCAAATCTTTTGGTCATTAATCAACATGAAGCACATCGAACTAGAAGCTCGATATGGGATGACATGATGTCATTTCTCAAAAGCTTGGCTCAAAGATTCCTATGTCGATACACTAAACTGCTGATCCAGAGCACTTGGGCTTCATCCCGATATTCCCAAGAGGATCAATGACCCCAACAATCACGACATGTTGTCTCGAGCCTATTCTAACAAATGAGAATCAAGGAATCGACAACAAAGAAACAGGTGTTGTGTTACCCGATCACCTTCGTCGACGAAATCAAAAGCTCTACACATACAAAAGGTATCCGGAAGCATTTAAAGTAGGCAAAGTTGGTCATCTCGATGAGAAGTCTTTCGAACACCTACACGGAGAACCGTAAGAGGCGGTGCGGGAAGTCTTGCAAGTTAACCGAAAGTCGAGGAAGTACCCCAAGAGGAATCCTCCAAGTAAAAGGATTGTTCTCTAAAGAAGTTGTTCCTATTACCATTCCAAAGTCTAAACCACAAAGAGAGCTAGTGGACGAAAACTCAAGATACACAATCGGATGAAGAGGTCTTCACTCGAATCAAGAATCAAGCACCTCCTTCAAGAGCAAAACCTCCCACCACCAACTATCCAAGGAAAAGGGAAGACTCAAAGATTTGTGCCTTATGAAGATGAAAGCTCGTAAGAAGAGCCACCGAAACCGATTACGGAGGAAGTTCAAATTTGTTAGACTCCAACACATTGCGGAGGAATTTGCTAAAGATCAAATGGGTGGCCCGGAGGTCAAGTGGTGATGTTCAATCCACACCAATTCACGATGCGGTTAATCGACCCGATAAGGCAACTGGTGCCACCACTCTTGAGCAACAACAAAAGCAACAGGAGGAGTCTATTAAGTTTGACATTGACGAACCAGACATCGAGAAGTCCGAGAAAGATAAAGGCGATGAAGAAGCTAATTCGGAAATGAGGAAGATATTGATTATGAAAAGTTTCTTCTTGACGGTCCCGCACGGTCTAAGGAGAAAACTTCAACCATCAAAGGACCCGAGTCTCCTCACATCTCATCATCATCGATTCATCTTCTCACTCCTCACCACCACCATCAAAAAGAACAACAAGATCCACATCCGGATCGTTGAAGAAGCCAAATGCCTCTTGGATTTCTCAAACTAAGACACGAATCGTTAAAGTCATCAAACAGTCGAGGAAAGAAAGACATGCTTTACAAGAACCTCGAATTTTCTTGTCGATCAGTGCACAAGTACCTTCATGACGAGAATGACGAGATGAAAGTTGAAAGGAGTATGTCCGTAAGCTCATGAAAGATGATCTTCAAGGAAAATGGACGAGATGATCAAAGGATACACTCACAAGTTCCTTCTTAACGTCGCTCCTAAACCGACAAAGGAGATGTATACCGTACAACTTTATCCGAATCTCTTACATCCGCCAAGCAAACCATGAAATCATCTCCAATGAATGTGAACATCAATCCAGTTGAACCCACAATCTTCTCGGATGATGAATTGGTGAACCGGCTAGTAGCTCAAACGTCGAAACGCCCGCAACGTTTGCCTCCCACGAAGCTAAATTGTTTGAAGCATTGCCGAATACCAACTCAGTCAAGATACGAGAGAAGAAGTCGTAAGGCCTAAACGCTCAAGAGACGACAAAGACAAAGATCAAGATAAGGATAACGAGACCAAACGCCCAAGAAGTCGGTGAATCATCTTCTATGCATTCTCTACCCTAACGGACTCTGACCAACAAAGGTCTCCTCCTCATTCTTCTACCGAAAACCTTAGGATTCTTTCGAGTTACCACCCTGCACTCGTAAAACCGGTGATCCCTTTGAGTATACGGGTGGTGACGAAGAGGAATTCCATGAGCCCCAACAACAACCCACCTCTCCCGAAAATGTTAAGAAACCGTAATCTTCATCTAGGCCTAAGAAAAGAAGAAGAAGGCACCTACAACCGACGCCATATCATGGCTAGACGAAGATGACACAAGAGAATTCGAATGGTTTTCTACACTTGTTAATTCTACTCCCTACCCACCTGAAGGTCAAGATCTGGAAGACGGTAGTACATTGGAGCATGCTAAGTTCTTGCAAGAGAAATTCCGTGTGAAAAAGATGACGAAATCCGCGTTGAAGCGAATCAAGAATGAAGCATTTCAACTTCTAAAAGACAGTTCGGAAAGTGCTATTGAAGTTGAGTATCACCTTGATAATATAGCACGAGCCATGTCTAACAACATGGATTGGCTCAACCCAGAAGCAAACATCGACTTCACTAAACGGGACAACCCTCCATATTACACCGACTGGTCAAAACCTCTACCAACAATTGGCCAACCAGATCAGCCTAGGATTCCATTCCGATATTTCTTCAACAAAGACACGAATTTCTTCTACACTGTGGCGATGGTTCAAGGAAATACGCTACATCTCGACACTTCCATTCCTGCAGACCATATACTCTAACCGCATAGCCATCGAGGAAAGGGCTAACCACATGTTCTCCAACAATGTGGAAGTATATGACCGTGATGCATTGTATGGGATCCACCATTGGCCGAACGCCGACGAATCTACTACGTGTCGCTGTGTTGAAGTCTCAACATGAAGTGTTCAAGATTAAAGCAATCATGGCCATTAAACATGTTGATCTTTCGTCTAAATGGGACTACACTTTCCTCAAGAATATCGTGGTCAAAAGGCAAGACGAAAGGGATTATGCATTCTCAAGCGGACTTTGAGAATTTGTCTATCAACGACATTGAAGACATGTACCTTGCCAAAGTACGTGGTAGCATGAGACAATTTTCAACTCAAGTACAACGTGAATTCATCAAGTCCTTGCTTATCTTCATCAAGCATAGTCATCAAAGAACGTAGAAGATCTCCAACTTGCGGTTGAATCATATCGCACCCGTGTCAACTTCACTCCACCTCGCCTAGATCTTCCCGACATTAACCGGCTTTCACAACACACACTCATCACCAACCATTCGAGTGGTTTACATTAGTGAAACACATCGCAACCGCTGATGGCGTGTAAATATCTTCACAAGTTTGGGGATCACACATTGAAGAAGGTTAGGGACGGATTGGCTTATAGGTTAAAGGATATTCATGAAGATATTGGGTCACAAAAGCGATGGAATTCCAAGGAAAGCGGGATGTGAGGAGGATCATCGAAAGATTGATGAAAGGTTGTATCGACGGGACCAGCTCAAAACTCGGAGAGCTTTGTAGGCGGTCGTCCTGTGATTGCTCGCCGGCTATCAACGCCCGTTCACATTCCCGAAACATTGATGGACTTCTTGGTACCCTTGAATCGCTTCTATTTCATAATATTTTGGATGTGTGATTAATTATGACTATGGCTTGTGCACACATTTCAAAGTGTACAACCCGTTCTTGTCAAGAAAGGACTCTGTGATACGCTTTAGTGTTACAATCTTGATATAATGAGCAAAAGCTTCTTACTTTTGAGTAAACCTTATCAAAACCTTTCATTTTTCAAAGGTTTTACTCAAAAGAACAAGTACTTCCCCGTATGTTTTTTAAAATCTCAACCGTTAATATCACTTGTTGAGGGGGAGTATTTGAATTAAAACTTTGTTCACAAATTGTTCACAGTGGTCATCTTCCCCAACACTCGAAATGGTCATATTTATTCTCAACTTTTCAAAATTACATTTTATATGCCATTTTGAGGGGAGAAAAATTATGTGATAAGAAATATGTTGTGTAAATGCAAATGAATCTTTGTGCTATAGACTTAACCAACGAATTGATGACTTAATCGTTAGTAACTCGAAAAGACTTGTCCAGACGGTAATAATTTCAAGCTAGTTCGCTAGTAATGTAAACGTGTCTCGAAAGGACTTGTCCGAATAGAATGTACCATTCGAGAAACTCTTGGTAGACATGAACTCGACGGGTTTGACAACCTTTCGAGGTTTGTCTACACCTTCAAGGTAGTTATTAGAGCTAGTTGTCACCTAAAAGTCGACAATGTAACTCTTTAACTATGCAACGAATCGTGTCTCATGGGGATTGTCTATCTTGAGTTGATCAATTCAAAAGTCGCGCTTTTCCTCACCGTGCGATTTCGTAAAAACTCTTAAGCACATATGGAGGGGAGTATTTCTACAAAGATCAAACTCAGATGCAGTGGTACAAAATGTTTTACAATCATAACCGTTGTGAGAGATTTTCTTGAAAATTGGTTTTATGGCAACATAGGTTAGTTATGGAGTTATAAGGTGACTAAGGTTAGGAATAACTGTCTATGATCCGCCAGAGTCGGAGGGATCTACCCAAGGACATCACAAATAGTTAGAATCTAGAAGTCCTTAGGTATGATTGTAAAAGGAGAAAATGAGAATCGGAGAAAGAAGGAGTTGAAGAATCAAAAAGAAATGCAAAGAAAAGGGTGAAAAGTAATAGCCCTCTAAATTATTCAACTTAGGGCGCATAACGGGTTCAATTCATATGCTCTTGGTTGTCACTAGATGACACCGTATTGAAGATTAAAAGTCGTCATGGACCCAAAGGACGCATGCACTAAACCTTCTTAGCCACTTAAGTTTCTCTCAACGTAAGCTTGTTTCATTCTCACAGGAACCCCGCATAATCTATCGGCTTTCTTAGAGATTGATGATATTGAAGAAGGAGACCTCTCCCTAGTCTCCGCCAGAAAACCAAAATGCACTATTGATTCTAGAGCCACGAGATTCATCAAAAGATCTCTTAGGTACACTTGATATTTCATCACTTGATGTTCAACAATAAGAACATCAATGGTACGTTATCGAGTCCTTCACGGATCTTAGCAACTGTCGAGAACATTTATGAGAGGTTCACAACCGTGATCCTCTGATTGAATGGAAACTCCGCCGTGGTCAACATCAAACGACCACGACAACAGTCACTCGTAACTCCCGTGGATTACGCTTAGTGTGTCTCAAACGGTCTACGATCGTGAGGTGATGCTTCGTGTACCTCAATGACTCATCCGAACTGTAGGTGTACTTCGTACATCGCGTTATCTCATTTGTGGGACTCAGGTTCAGAACGGCTTTGTAAGAATTAGAGTTGTGTTTTCAACACTATGTTGTCAACACTCTTGAAGTTCAAACTTGTAAGGCGCCGGAATCCACTTATTACTAACCGCTTTCATGTTTTCTTCTTATGGAAGCTCGAGCGGAATGATCGTGTGATTCTTCACATGCTCATGCCAACATCATCACTAATGGAAGTTCTATCTAAAAGCAACACAAAAGTCGAATGATTCTTCGTCACGCCAAAGAATCTATAAAGTTAAAGACTTAAAGAACTTCATCAAGATCGAAATCCAACGCCAAAGAGCGTGTGAGCATGTTGAAGAATGACGTGGAGACACTTGGAGCAGCGAAGCGCACACGAGGCGGACTTGATGCGCACAACAACAACATACTATCACTTTCATCACAAAGAACAATGAACAAAGAACAAAGATAATTATGACGCCAAAGTAGAACTGCTCAAAGAGGACAATTTTCTACACCGGGAGATTGTTCGAATCAAGGCAATTCTTCTCACAAGAAAGAAGAATGTTAGAAGACGCCAAAGCTACTATTACATCAACGCCTTTACTGTTCATATTCATTCATCACCAACACTTGGGGAGATTGTTGGAATCACTCCTAAACCTAAATCAAGTGTTAGTGATTCATATGTAATAGTTAGCTTAATTATGGCCTTTATGTTTGTTATTAGCCTTAAGCTTATGTAGAAGGCCCATGAGCTTAGGCCCAAGCCCATAGGAGAAAGGAAGGGACTAGGAGTGTTGCCCTAGCTTCCCTCCTATAAATACTATGTAATAACCCTCACTTGAGGGTTGGTTGTTCATTTTATTCACTCTCTTTCACTCTACGCATAACCGGTTTACTCTTTACGTGTGTGTGTGTGTTTAACGTGTTCAACCGACCTCTATCTCTTCTCTATTCTTTCTATTGATGCTTGTGTTGTAAAACTAGTGACCTAACATGTACATATGTATTTAAATCATAAAATCACTTATACTTGTTTTAGTGTTTTATGTGAAAACGTAAGTGTGTTAGGAAACTATTAACTCAAACTATTTACGTATTCTATTTGTTTCGTTAAAATGATTTTACGTTTGTTATCGACAAAACATTAGAAGATCGTAAAATATAAATAAACGTTTTTACGGCTTATTTGTATTAACAATCTTCCCATTTTTGTTGATGACAAAACATAAAATTATTTTAAGGAAAAGCTAAAATTGTAAAGTTTGAATTTGTAGTTTTTACTTTCTTCTCCCTTTTTGTCGAAACAAAAGTTTTAAAAGAAACTAACACAATTTTTTAAAAATGTAAAATGTAAAGAGAGCAAGTGACGGAATGGTACTGTCTTAACTCCCCTTGACGAGTCCATCCCTATGTAAGGCGTCAAGAAAGTAATACTAAGCTAGTTTCTTTGCAACTAAGTTTGCAAAGATTTAAATCTAAGTGACGAGTTTGCTCCCTTGATGATTGCAATTTTGCAAAGGGATGTCGAAATGTAATCATAATATTGCAAGTAATTTGCAATGTATTGTTGACAACGCCACACGCTGCTCGGGGTCAAATGAACTTCCTTTTCTTGAGCAAGTTTTATAACACCCTAGGCAAGTGAACCTAATCGTTGTAGTGTAGTATTAGGGTAAGCCACGGGTATTGATATCGTTCTCTAGGGAATAGTGTCGTTAGGTTGAAGTGTAAGTCGATTTAAGTCTAAAGGTGAGGATGATTATTTTTGTATTTTTATATTTTATGAATCTCGGTTTTGGAGGGAGGGTGGAATTAGTTGCTAGTCAACTATCCCAAAAGATACTAACTAAATTATGGGTCTACCAAGAACGTGAAGCGTATCTACTTATGATGTATTACTCCTTGCTAGCTATCCAATTCTACCTCATCGAATTGTCACGTCCTATTGATGGTTGAATTGTCACGTCCTTATTCTTAACGCGTTGTGTTTTCTAAGGTCGTAAGGTGTGCATTCCTAACTCTTTAAACTCACCTTTAAGTGTAGTAAACAAAATCCACTAAGTCATTCATAAACTAACTTTAAGGTTATCTTTGGTTTAGTAAACGAAATCCACCAAGTCATTCATAAACTATCAAAGATTTATCAAGTATTAAACACAACGATAGCCTAGTCGCACTCCTAAGCTAATTACAATTAAGATAAGAAACAACCAATCAAACAAGAGACAGTAGGGTGCAAGAATTATAAACTAAACCAATTAGACTCATTGAAATTGTCACACCCCTAATGATGAAGATAGACACAAGCATCACTAAGAAATCAATAAGATCTAATTAATAATATACAAGTTTCATACAATCATAAGAAAACACAAGGTGAATTAGCCAAGCATAATTAATGAAGAGCAAGCAACAATTGTGATAATTGAAGACATACCATAGGATTGGATTAACAAACAAATCATTACACGATGTTTATGGAGTGTTTGAAACCCTTTAAGTTGCTGGAAAAATACCTACCTAAACCCCATAATCGGACTTAGGGTTTAGGGCTTACAAAAAGTGAAGTTATAATGTTATATTTATAGGCGATTTTACGTAGGCAAAGAGTGACGGCTTCACACTTATAGAGTGATGGCGTCATGACCATTTTTCAAAGAATTTGTATATTTTCTCGTTCCGTGGCGTGGGCTTTTGAACCACCTAAACCGAGTTCTTATGCAAAAGTTATGGCCAAAACAATATCAACTACTTCACGAGCATCTTTGTGATAGTCTTTATCGGCTTGTGACGGCGCCACCTGTGGTTGTGACGCCGGCTTTTCTCGACCGCCAAGTGTAAAAGCAATTTGCTCTCGAGTAGTCACAAAAGTGTTCGACAATGTCAAGAATAACACCGACGCCGCCCCTTGTATTTCAAAGACTTGTGTGTCTCGATTCTTGACTTTGGCCATTTTCTTCAGATATCCGCCTTTTCGTCCAAATAAGTGCCATTCCAGATTTTGCCTTCAAGAGACCTAAAAGTGAAAAGGAACGATATTAAGCAATAACGGATACAAAATTGATCAAATAAGGGCTTAAACGACCCTAAAAATGTACCTTTAAAACCTTATCAAATATCCCTACACTTGGTATTTGCTTGTCCTCAAGCAAATGTGCTTTTAGCCAATTAATTTATAAGTTAGGGGTCATGAAGCATTGGTTTAAAACAGTCCACAACACATATAAGCCCAAGAAAGTCATAACAAGCACGGAAATTACATACTTGCACCTCACATGGGGTGTTTGGATACTCACATCTCTCTCGGGTGTATATGAAATATAACAAGTTGGAAATGGAAGGTAAACACTCATTAACCGGTCCTAGTACATAGATTACCATAGGCTTGAGAATAGATCAAACCTCCATCGCTTTGGCATAAGCACCTAGGAAAGACTATCAAAGAGGTCTTTAAAGGGTTGTAATGTTAGGCTTACGGTAGTGGAAACAAAGGGTTTGGTGGGATAGGCTATTTAGTGGTGGCAAGTCAAAAATCTCAATGTTACATGCATACGAAGAATGGCGTTGCTAAGCCAAGACTCGACACTCTAAAATTTGGATAATCGAAATAAACAAACATAAATTTAAAGATAGATGTAGGATGGTAGTCTGTATGGTTTTTTTTTTTTTTTTTTTTATTTTACACTTTTACTCGCCATCCTCTATGATAACATCAAAATAATAGGGATTTATAGCACATCCCTACACTTGAGTTTTATTACTCTAACACTAATATGACCCGAATTGAAAAGATCAAAACACTTGGAGTAAGTTATTACGCAAATAAGGGAATTGGCGTTCCCTTTTAGTCATTTAAAACTTTAACTTTTCCCATGAGTCCCAATCGTCCCAAAACTGTGTACAAAGGATATGACTCAACTTAGCAACTCATGCAAGCAACTATATAATTGAACTAAGGGTTTTGGGTGATAACAATAATGCACTAAAAGTGAGTGCATACAAGGTAGGCTAAGGCGATTTGGGTGTACATTTGGGGGTGGGTGTAAACAATGCTCTTCATTGATATTCTGGAAAAACCGAAACATCACGAGAACTGCGAAAAGGATAGGCTCTGAGGGGTTTACTAGGGGTATCGTGTACTAAAGATGAGTACAACGCAAAGGGTGTGGGGGGATTACTCAACCGATGTGGAAGAAATAATTATATTACGGGTATCAAACAAGGGTTATCCTAGTGCCTCTTATCATTTAGTTATTCCTAACTACACAAGTGTAGTCTTACTAGCGATCTCGGGATGCATCACAAAACAAGTTCTAGAATCTATTATACTACCGGTTCACACTCTAAGCATTAAAGTCGAATGCTTTAATTCCTACTAATCTAAGGGCGATCCTCACATTTTGGGTGGAATTTAAGTGGTAAAGGGTTTTGTGCTAGTCATGCAACTTCCTATCCGTGAGACGCTTTTGTTAAGACTAATGGCCCACCCTATATGTCATGAAAATTTTAAATTTGGTGCCAAAATTACCCTAACCGACATTTTCTCATGGTTTATTACACAAATACAATTGGACAAAGCAAATAATCAAGGATAAGCATAGTTTCAAAGTTCCGCTTTATTTTCCCTCCTACATTTTAAACCGAACATTGTCCCCAATGTTCCCGAAGTATCAAAGCTATGATAATGGAAGGTAATTAAAACAAAGAAACTAGTACTCCCTTATTAGCTCGGTAGGATCCGTGTGTGAAGTATTGGTTAAATCCTTTCCAAGAAGAATGTATGCGTGAAAAGCTCCTTCCAACCTTATGTATCTTCTTCTTGATAAATAAAACCTGCACACTTGAAGAAAACAAACGACCCAACGCATCAAACCGAACAAAGAAAACTCACAACAAGATGTAATTCCAGACTTAAATAAGATATAATGCTTGTGGAATGGATGTTTGCAAATTTCTTGGAAAATTAAGACCTGGAAAATTCCAAAAATTTATAAGTAGCACAGAAAACGAGAAAAAGTTAGAAGTCGCTTTACCCTCCCGACGTCGTCAGTTGTGATCCCGACGCAGTCAAAGTTATCATGACAGAATCTGGTGCGATTTTCGAAAAAAATTCGGAAAATTTTATCTTTAAAATGGAAAATTTTTATCTTTAAAATCGGAAAATTTCTTGCAAAACATCCATTATGACTCGATACAAGCATTTGACTCGAACAAACACACATGTATATCTTTTAAATAATTTTAATTCTCATGTTCACGTTTCTTTTGAAAACGTGTAATCCTCCCTACACTTATCCCTTATGTAAAATACCTTTATATGTAATTAAGACGAGGTTAAAGACAAAATAAAGCATTTTACAAATTTAAACATGAGAATAAACAATCAATAAAAGATATACGACACACAAATAAAATGAAAAACAAATACACATGGGTTTCCTCCCAAGAAGCGCTTATTTTTGTTCGAGTCACGAGCCCGACTATACCCTTATTTAATGGATAAAGGGAGGTTTTCCCTACACTTAAGTTTAAGTGCGGGTGATAGTAGCGATACACACCCTTAGGGTGGCGATTATCCACGTGAGGTGAAGGGGTGTCCGAATGGCTTCCTTCATCCTAAAACTACCCGGACTAAATTGGTTGATGGGTGGGTCGGTTCTCTTTGTCTCCTAGATGTATATCTAAGGATGGAAGTAAAGATTGAGGTTCCGGTTCATCAACACTAGGAAATTCCTTAGAACTAAGAGTAAGACTGAGACTACAAGTATTCAAACCTATATTCTCTAGTTGCATTTGGTCTAAATGTTCTACCTCCATCGGGATTTCTAAAGTCTCTTCTACTACTTCTGGGTAAGTCACGTGCGGTGTGTATGCCTTAAATGATGGTGGGACTTGTGGGATACCTTGTGGGTCTAGAATTTTCACCTTATCCTCAATCAAATCTACATCATCTATATGCTCATCATGTGCTATTTCCTTAGGTCGTGATGAAACCAAACTTAGTAATTGATCCAACTTATGGTTTAATGCTTGGTTGCTTACCATAATATTTTCACATATTTGGTCAGTTCTCCTAAGGGCCTTACTAACAATAGTTTCTAAACATGGAGGTTGTTCACGAAAGTCTATCCTAGGTGAAGGCTCATACGAAGCATATGTTTCACTAGATGAAGTATTTTGTAGGCTTGATGGAATGGTGAAATCCTCAAAGGTTTATGGACTTGATTACTTTCTTCCCAATTATCTTGAATAATCCGCTTTAGTAATATCATAATTCTTTATGAAAAACCTAATCATGGATATAGTGGATTCGCGTTCTCCATAATGGTGAACGGAAGAGTCAATGGACAAGTTTTACGAACAAAGGCACAAAGAAGGGGATAGACTACAAGGAAGCTAATAAAAGAAAAATCTCACTTGATAGGAATCTTGTGAGTAGACCTAAACGAGATAGAAATCAAGCCTAAAAATAACTATTCCCGCAGCGCGCCTAAAACTTGATAACGCCACACGCTGCTCGGGGTCAAAGGAACTTCCTTTTCTTCGAGCAAGTTTTATAACACCCTAGGCGTGAACCTAATCGTTGTAGTGTAGTATTAGGGTAAGCCACGGTATTGATATCGCTCTCTAGGGAATAGTGTCGTTAGGTTGAAGTGTATGTCGATTTAAGTCTAAAGGTGAGGATGATTATTTTGTATTTTTATATTTTATGAATCTCGGTTTTGGAGGGAGGGTGGAATTAGTTGCTAGTCAACTATCCCAAAAGATACTAACTAAATTATGGGTCCGTTGGAATCACTCCTAAACCATAATCAAGTGTTAGTAATTAATATGTAATAGTTAGCTTTATTATGGCCTTTATGTTTGTTATTAGCCTTAAGCTTATGTAGAAGGCCCATGAGCTTAGGCCCAAGCCCATAAAGGAAAAGAAGGGAACAAGGAGTGTTGCCCTAGCTTCCTCCTATAAATACTCTTGTAAACCCTCATTTGAGGGTTGGTTGTTCAAGTTTTCTTTTCACACATATTCCTACGCCTAACCGTGCTACTCTTATCGTGTATGTGTGCTTGTTTACTTGTTCAATCGCCTTTATCTCTTTCTATATTACTTGTGTTTGTAAAACTAGTGAACTATCGATGGCATCAATCGCCTACTAGTTGGGTGAATCATTTTGTTTTTGAAGTGGGTTTTGGTCCCACGCGTAAAACTAACGAGTGATACTTTGGTTCGCTTAAAACTTGTTTTTACACTTTTAATCCAAGATTCTTGTACTTTCAGTGTTTTAAGGTGTTAAAATACTTGTTTTGGCAAAAGTTTCAACCTTTACGTGGATATACGCTTTTAAGCTTGGTTTTAACGAGGGTTTCATTCTACGCTTAACTGCTTTTAGAGGATTTGGTTCATCAAGTTTCACACTTTTGTGTATTTTAGTGTTATTGAAGCTATTTTATCACACAAAACCGGTTTAGAAACACTTTTGGACGTAATCAAAGTTTTGAGCATTTCACGCCGTAGTAAAACCCTAAAACTACACGTAAGTGCTTCCTTGGTTTGATCTTCATTTTCCGGTTTATTCCGTGTTTTCTTACTTGGATAAGTCCGAAAATATGTCGACTTTGGATATCCTTTGCCTTCGTGATAGTGTAAAAGATCATTTGGGCAAAAACCTAAAATTACGCATAAGCATAAGCTACGCCAGAAATCCCACGATAAGATTCACTTTACGCGTAAACCTAGTTCTACGATAAGGAAATCCTACGCCTAAGTTTCTACATCTAACTTGTGTCACGATAACTTTAGAGTCTTTTCCCCGCCACGCGTAAGCTAAATCCCACGCCGTAACTCCTAATTGTTACGCGTAACTTTGGTGTTTTACACATAAGTGCTACTTGGTTCTTGTCTTTCTACGCCTAAGGACACTTCATCAACAAAGGTTCATTCGACTACAAAGATCCATTTTACTACACAAGTTTATCAACATGTCTCAACCACCATACTCTAACTATTTCCTCACACTTATAATCATCAACAACAACAACAATTAACTCCACAACATCAACAATGGAATCAACAACAAGCTATTTATCAACAACAATTTAATCAACAACATAATCCACAAATTGGTGCAATCCCACCACCACAAATGGTTCAAACACCACCAAGCCTTCAAGTTCAACCCTACACAAATGATTTCAATCAACATCCATCAAGGAACACTATGAATGAACCCACTTGGTTTGCAAAGATGTGTGAAGCTTTAAGCAGCCAACAATCAATTCATGAAGCTGGATCACTTGATAGACCTCCAATGCTCACTCCAGTGATATAGAAACACAAGTAATATAGAAACACAAGTAATATAGAAAGAGATAAGGCGATTGAACAAGTAAACAAGCACACATACACGATAAGAGTAGCACGGTTAGGCGTAGGAATATGTGTGAAAAGAAAACTTGAACAACCAACCCTCAAATGAGGGTTTACAAGAGTATTTATAGGAGGGAAGCTAGGGCAACACACCTAGTTCCCTTCCTTTCCTTTATGGGCTTGGGCCTAAGCTCATGGGCCTTCTACATAAGCTTAAGGCTAATAACAAACATAAAGGCCATAATAAAGCTAACTATTACATATTAATTACTAACACTTGATTATGGTTTAGGAGTGATTCCAACAGGTCTACCAAGAACGTGAAGCGTATCTACTTATGATGTATTACTCCTTGCTAGCTATCCAATTCTACCTACCGAATTGTCACGCCCTATTGATGGTTGAATTGTCACGTCCTTATTCTTAACGTTGTGTTTTCTAAGGTCGTAAGGTGTGCATTCCTAACTCTTTAAACTCACCTTTAAGTGTAGTAAACAAAATCCACTAAGTCATTCATAAACTAACTTTAAGGTTATCTTTGGTTTAGTAAACGAAATCCACCAAGTCCTTCATAAACTATCAAAGATTTATCAAGTATTAAACACAACGATAGCCTAGTCGCACTCCTAAGCTAATTACAATTAAGATAAGAGACAACCAATCAAACAAGAGACAAGAGGGTGCAAGAATTATAAACTAAACCAATTAGACTCATTGAAATTGTCACACCCCTAATGATGAAGATAGACACAAGCATCACTAAGAAATCAATAAGATCTAATTAATAATATACAAGTTTCATACAATCATAAGAAAACACAAGGTGAATTAGCCAAGCATAATTAATGAAGAGCAAGCAACAATTGTGATAATTGAAGACATACCATAGGATTGGATTAACAAACAAATCATTACACGATGTTTATGGAGTGTTTGAAACCCTTTAAGTTGTCGGAACACCTACCTAAACCCCATAATCGGACTTAGGGTTTAGGGCTTACAAAAGTGAAGTTATAATGTTATTTTTATAGGCGATTTTACGTCGGCAAAGAGTGACGCCACACTTATAGAGTGATGGCGCCACGACCATTTTTCAAAGAATTTGTATATTTTCTCGCTCCGGTGGCGTGGGCTTTTGAACCACCTAAACCGAGTTCAGATGCAAAAGTTATGGCCAAAACAATATCAACTACTTGCCGCATGCCGTGATAGTCTTTATCGGCTTGTGACGGCGCCACCTTGTGGTTGTGAAGCCGTCGGCTTTCGGCGCCGTCAAGTGTAAAAAGCAATTTACATCGAGAGTCACAAAAGTGCTCCGGCGTCACAAATAACACCGACGTCCGTCCCCTTGTATTTCAAAGAATTGAGTGTCTCGATTCTTGACTTTGGCCATTTTCTTCAGATATCCACGCCTTTTCGTCCAAATAAGTGTC
This sequence comes from Chrysanthemum lavandulifolium, assembly GCA_022545495.1. Taxonomy (NCBI): domain Eukaryota; kingdom Viridiplantae; phylum Streptophyta; class Magnoliopsida; order Asterales; family Asteraceae; genus Chrysanthemum; species Chrysanthemum lavandulifolium. Next base: position 95,103,409 of record CM040241.1, read on the forward strand.
ATTCCAGCATTTTGCCTTCAAGAGACCTAAAAGTGAAAAGGAACGATATTAAGCAATAACGGATACAAAAGTGATCAAATAAGGGCTTAAACGACCCCTCAAAAATGTACCTTTTAAAACCTTATCAATTGTTTTGACACAAAGCTCCCCTAGCTTTAGGGTGTCAAAGGCTTCAAGTGTAGATTGAATAACTACAAAACAAAGGTTAGAAAACAAGTATAATGCACAATTTCCTGCATATGTGATCCAAGTTAGTAGAAAAATAGTTTTCGTCTCACGGATCCCACGGTTCCCTCCTAGTAGGGATCCGTCTAGGCAATTTTGAGGATCCGTATAGTCGATGATTAAATTCAAGAATGGTGATGTAACAAGTAATGTTAACATCAAAATGAGATATGTATTCAACCAACAAACATATACTCAATGCAATATGGCAAGTAAACTATCATTCAATAAAACATAAGAGATGATCAACAAATCTTTAAAAACTAAGAGAATGATTTAGCCATATTCTACGAATGCTAATAAGTGATCAAAGCTTAAGAAGCAACAATGTGCTTGAGTCTAGGGATGAGTAGACTTGTTGATTTGGTCCAATCTTTCAAGAAGATGATTAAACATGAAATGCCACTCATTTCGTACTTCTTGAACAAGTCCTTGGGTGATTAGACAATTTAGAGCAATTATTGTCTTGATTAGGAACCTATTGGAGATTAGATGTTTTGAGGAGGCTCTACAAATGATGATGGGGTTACATTGAGTAATGTAGGATGAGTTTCTACTAGGAATGAGAGTGGTGGGAATGGAAATTCCTTCATATGATCAAGTCCTTGGTGGTTCCTTGTTTCCAACGATGGACTAGTTGGTGATGTAGGTGGTTCCTATTTTAACTAGAAGGCTGGTGAATGGTAAGTTCTCGGTGGTGAATACTCTAATGAAATACAGAGAGGCTCGGTGAAGGAGTGTAGTCCATGCTCTAGGAATAAAGGATTAGACGTTTTGCTAGAACTAAGTACGTTTGGTTTAGAGCTCGATGATCCCTTTTCCAACCTAAAAGGTTTAATGCTAATTCTTGCGGTTCTTTTGGCAATTGTTGATTGGGTTTGTTGAGGTGGGATTCTAGCACTATTATCTCTTACGGGTGATGATTTGGTGGATGGCAAATCCTACCATTTATGGGTTTAACCGGAGATGATTCATTGAGGAAATTTCGTGTACAACACGAGCAAGTTTCTTGGGTGGTTCTTGGTTGGATGAGTTAGCACTAGAGCTTTTCTCATGATGAAAAGACTAAGGAAAAGGTTTCTAAATGCTAAGAATTATGTTGTGTTTGATGACTAAGGATTCTAGCAAGATGACTTATAAAGGGAAGGATTTAGCAAGTGCATTTAAGACTTAAGTCTCTAATATCCTTTGGAATGTGATGATTAGCATGCACAAGAGTCAACTTCGAGATTTAATTAGGATGAGGTGGAGTGTTCAAGTTAGCAAGATGAGCTTGAAATGATTGTTCGAGCAAGAGTTGACATAAATCATCATCCGGATCCTACGGTTCCCACCAATGGGGATCCGTCTAGGCTAATCCTAGGATCCGCCTCGCAGCCTAGGAAAGGATAGAAGTGATGTTTGAAAGGTCTAAAGCCTATACCTTTTTAGTGTTTCGATTCTCCTAAGTGTCTTTAAATGGAAGGGTACTTAAATGTTCAAGGCAATGAGTAATGTAGCTAATGATTGCCTTATATGGAAGAAATTGGAACTTTCATGATTACCATTAATGAACAAAGATGACACTAAAATCTTGAGAGTGTCAATGGAGCTAAATGATCCTAGTGATCGATAGTGACTTAGGATAATGTCTTGGAGAAGATCCTAAAGGTTTTAAGGTGGAAGAACTAGAATTTGATCCATTTCACCAATTTTGAGGTAAGGATGATTATGATCAATTTTGCCATAATCGAAAGATTTCTAAGTCTAGATGTGAGGAATCATGTGAGAAATAATGAGTGATCTAGAGAGCGGAAGAGTAATGAGTTTAGGTGAAACGATAGATCGAAAAGCACTTTGAGTGTGATCCTTAATGAGCTATGAGTGAGTGTGAAGCTTACTAAGCTTGAGAAGGACTTAAGAGTTCCTAAGGTATTAAGTTCAACTAGTGTGAGGTAGTCTAGGAACATGGTTTGAGGTGTAAAGGATTGAAACTCCACTTCTATTCGCCCGGATCCCACGGATCCTTCACTTGAGGAATCCGGCTAGTTACAAACTAGGGATCCGGCATCCGGGACAGCTTTTACTTAACAAATGAGCGCTTGTTCTAAGTATCGAAATTAGAAACTAATGATCTCTACAAGAAGCATACATGTATACAAGTAAAACATACTAAGTATCATGTAGAAATAGCACATAAGCAATTAAATGAGATCTAGCTCACAAGTAACACAGAGGTTTATCAAACTTAACAAGCGCTATTCAAGAAGCTCAAAATAGATTTACGATCTAGATTAGTAAATCGTTTGTATTAACAATGGCGTGAAAATTAGATGATGGTGTTCAAGACGATTGGGTTGTTTTGGCCAACGGAAGCAATGAACTATGTATAGTGATTATGGATGGTGATTAGCATACAATGAACTTCGTCCATGAAGTCATGTAGCTCTTCTCGATCAAAGCAAGATAATCGCTTGATGAGGCAAGTGGTTGTGATTAATTAAAAGAAAAATCAATTTTACAACTTGGTTGATTAGTAATCCTAAGACAACACAAAGTATTTCCATTGTAAACTTACTTTAGGAAGATATGGGAGTATAGATTTCCCAAGTGAGAGAATGAATATGAGACTATTACTAGCGGTGCTCAATTACGGCTAAACACGACCATTTTACGGGTGATTCCACATACCCAACTTATCAAGGAAGCAATTCAACCGTTAGGTCAAATTGAGTTTTTAGTGCAATAAGTTCTCCAAGATTCATTCTCAAGTTAGGAAAATTTATATTCCTACAATGGCCTATCGAACAAGAATAATGATGATACTTTGCTTCATTTTTATTAATATTATGCTTAAAACAACTAAGGTGACGAAGGTGCCATGTTTAAATATAAACATTTAAAGTTGTCCATATGGTGAACAAAAGTGGTTGGATGAGCTAGTTCAACATATGTTGTTGGAAAGCTAGAGTTTGGACTTTCGGATATGAACAATTATATTTATGTTGCAAAATAATTTACTTGAGTATATCGATGAAATAATCAAGTTGTCAATCCTACTATGAAGCTTGGAGAGAAATCATGAAAATGAAAACGGGAGAGTACATCATCAACACAAGTGTAGATTATGATCCGATGTACATTCTTGTTGTTTTTAGAAAACGATACAAGAAAATATGAAGTCAAGAAATCATATAAGCACATAAAACATTTATGTTGCACACATGACAAACTCAATCAAAAAGCCATTTAGTGTGTTATATGTTTTAAACATTTTTTAACTTATAAAATTTAACATTTTCGACACAACTAGATTTTATCCCAAACACTCCTTCACGTAGCACATTGATTAGTAGAAAATTACTAACTCGACAAGCAAGAGAATGAATAGCAAGGTAAGGAAACCACAAATGTTATTCAATCAAATAAGCACACAAGCTATTTGAGATAATCAAATAATCAAGTAATGCAAAGAAGACAATTTATCATTTAGCATAGCAAACGAAACTTCTTTTCATCGCTTTGTGTTAAATATAAACATGTATACCAAGCTTGATTAGTTTCTTTTATATTTATAAATATGATCAAAACTTTAATTTCAATAGAGGACACATTGTTTTGAATCAGTTTATGAAATCATTTTTAAATGAAAGTAGACTTAAATACCTTTAAAACGATAGGTGGCACGACTTCTAACAACTTACGGTTAAAAAGTTATGAATTTTTGAAATTCGAGACAAAAAGCTGTCTTCATACCACGGATCCCACGGATCCCTTGCTTGAGGGATCCGTCCAAGTAACTCGAGGGATCCGCGGATCCGACATGTAATTACAAAATGTACGCTTTGACCGGACGAAAAGGTTTAACCTTGGTAGACTTTTTAGTGAAGTTATATTAACCATTTTACCTTTATTCAAACATGATTTAACAAGATATCTAACAACAAAACATCAAAGAAAAAAAATCACTAAAACACTTTTCATATTATGCTTATTATAAGATAGAAGCATATATCACCATTTTATCCACAAGCAATTTAGTACGTTTTTGACCAAAAATTGTAACTAAGAAATCATACCTTCGCTATATTCCCTTTTTATGGTTTTAGAAACCATAGACGCGAGATACTTCATGACCTTTAAAGATACCCAAATCCTTTGCTAAATATTCTTTTTAAGGAAAGAAATATTTAGAGACATTCTTCATGATCTTCTTGGTAATCCTTAATCCAAGTATGGAGAATACTTAACAAGAAAATGTTAGAACATTCTATCATTGTCCAACAATAAACATTATAATGATTTTTAAAACATGACATTTAAAAAAAAATCTTCTTTGTAGTTTTCAAACATATACGGATCGTATCAAGTTTTTAAAGTACAACATACTCTAAAAAAACTTGGTAACGAAGCTCTGATGCCAATTGTGGAAAACTAGAAGGGGGGGTTGAATAGTTTTACCAATTTAAAACTTCCTTTTAAATATTTAGATCGAATTATGTCAATCTATTTGGTATTTTTGTTGGACGTTGATAGATAGATATATAAATGTGTAATGAAAGATAAAGAGTAAGAAGCACATCACCACGACACAAGTATTTATAGTGGTTCGGCTACAAGGACACCTTCTTTGCCCTACTCCACTCCCCGAGTCACCTACTAGAGAGTTCGTAAACACTACACCAACTCCTTATGGCGGAGAAGCCTTCACAACGTCGCTTAACCTTTTTTCGATACAAAGCTAAATACCGAGTTCCTTCACACCAAGGCGAACCACACCTAACACAACGTCGCCTACCCTTTATACGGTGCTACGCTAACCACCGAGTTCTTTCACACCAAGGAGAACTAATCCTATCACAATGTCGCCTACCCTTTATTAGGTACTAGGCTAAGCACCTAGTTCCATTACTATGGAGGAACTACTACCCTTCACGACACAACACCTAATCTCAAGGAGATCTACTCTTTGTTACAACACCATCACGGATATCACCATCCTTGGAAATAAACAAATACTTATATGTATAAAATGCACCTCATCGATTATACGACCTAGGCATTCTTCCCAAATGCCACTTGATTTGATTCTTAGGCATCCTTCACTAATGCCTTTGACACAACGCTGGCACCCTTCACTAATGCCTTCGCCTTGACTCCTTTAGCATTCTTCACTAATGCTTTGACACGAACGATAAGCACCTTTCACTAATGCTTTCGTCTTGACACTTTCGGCATCCTTCACTAATGCCTTCAACCCAACATCTATGGAGAAAGAAAGAACTATCAACAATAGAACCTTGGTTGTCTTGATGATGACGAAGCATGGCAACTCATGGACTTGAGTTTGCTCGTCTTCAAGAGGTGGTGATCTCGCCTTTAAGAGGAACCTAGAAGATCACACAAAAACAAAAGACAAACTACATAGATCACTTGGATCTGAGGTTAGAGGGTTAGAATACTTAGGGGAAGTATGTGTGTAAAGTCATGAATAGAAAGGAAGAAATGGCTCTCTATTTATAGAGAAATTTTCATCTGCTTCCCGGATCCCACGGATCCCTTCCACTGGGATCCGACTAACACAAAGCCGTGGATCCGTGGAACGCCCTCTTGCCCATGGGTATTTTTGGTTATGGGTCATGGGTCATGGGTTATGGTTTGGTCCATGGTTTTCTTTCTAGATACAATGAACTTGGTTAAGTGGTATATATAAAACCATGGGTTATGGGTCAATACCATTTGCTAGTTTTTACCCATTTAGTATATACTTGTTTTTACCCATTTTAGTATACTTAGTTTAAGTATATGCTAACCCAATATGTAAACACTAGGTGTTGTACATATGTATTTAAATCATAAAATCACTTATACTTGTTTTAGTGTTTTATGTGAAAACGTAAGTGTGTTAGGAAACTATTAACTCAAACTATTTACGTATTCTATTTGTTTCGTTAAAATGATTTTACGTTTGTTATCGACAAAACATTAGAAGATCGTAAAATATAAATAAAAATTTTTACGGCTTATTTGTATTAACAAAGTACTTCCAATGCTGACTAAATAAGGGCTTCTTGAATGTCGTTTCGGTTAAAGACCCTTCATATCCGATGTCTCTCAACGTATCCCAAAGAAGCTGTTTATCAAATCGAATAGCTCCTTCTGCATCATCAAATAATAAGTCTTCACGAATTGATGCTTCACTAACTTTCACAAGCCTTCCAAAGAACTTTAGCTTGTATATACGAATCATCATTCTCGATGTGAATCCTAGCAATTGCCCAAAACTGTTGAATCAGTGGCTCAATGACATCCTGGTTTAACCAAAAGTGCATAACTAATTGGAGACCCCGTGAGAAAATCAATGATGTCATGGAATACGACATTAGCTTCGCTTTATCCAAATTTGCCACCATGTTGTGTTTAGAAACGGTGTTTCGTTCGCCATTGATGGTTGTATAAGTGATTGATTCGATGAATAAGTAATTGTGAGAGAGAGAAATATGGAAAAGATTGATAAGAATAAAGATGAGAGGAAAATCGGAAAGTAGTTATTTATATGTAGGATTTGAAAATCACACCATAATAACAAAGTTACCGTTATTTGATTTTTACCCTCTTTTGACCGTTGGAACAAGACGTTGATAAGACAAGCAAAGGCTTTCCACGCATGAAGATTTTCCAAAGCAAGACTTTCGGCAAGATTTCATAGAACCAAAAGCAAGACTTTTCTAGTCTTCTACATAATGGCGTAAACTTGTAAATAGGCATTGAATTGCCTCCCTCAAGCAATGCATGGGACCTGTCTAACTAACTAATCGGTCCTCCCTTAAATGTAGCTTAATAATTAATCATTCCAATACTCACCACCAAGTGAGTAAATCTTGAAACATCAAATCCTTTGGTGAGTAAATCACCTACATTATCATCTCGTGTGAACCTTGACAACATTAATGAGTCTATGCTCATAACAATCTCTGATGAAGTGATGCCTAATCTGAATGTGCTTGGTCTTGGAGTGATAAACAAGATTCTTCACAATGCAAATTGTACTCTCATTATCAATGTTAATAGGAGTATTCTTGAAGTTGAACCCATAATCCAAGAGTTGATTTTGCATCTACAAAACTTGTCCACAACAGCTTGCAGAAGCCACATATTCTGCTTCACATATCTAACATTCTTATCACAGATCTGAGAGACTGACAAAAGGTTGAACTTGAGCTCCTTCACATATCTAACATTCTCAAAATCTATGCTCCCTACCTTAATAATTCCTTTGCTGTAATTCTTCCTCCACTAGCATCATTCCCAAATGCAACTCGTCCTCCACAATAAGATCTAAAGTCCCATGTAATCTCTTTGTCTCATGTCATGCTTCCGAGCAACCACTATCCACAATTAGATGATCTTTAAGCTCCTCTTCCGGGTTGCCTGCATAAAGATAAAAGAGTTAGTTAATTTTAGGAACCCAAGCCATTATCGACTTGTGTTCCCTTATGGAGTTACATACTTAAATTCTTTAAGTATGTAATTCCCACTATCTTTAAGCACATGATCAATTATCTTTGGTTGTTCAAAAACTTGTGTTGGTTTTTCAATAAAATCTCTTTTCATCCAAGTTTTCTTTATTATTTTCAACAAAATCTCTGCTTTACCCACACTTGTTGAAAGTAATCGCTTGTTCCCATCGCATTTTCCTTCTTAACCCATTTGGTTTTAACTTCGGTGTAGAGTCCCTTGATCTAGCTACTTTCTTTGAGTTGAAACGCCTTCTAGATTGATAGTAATAAGATCTCCTAGGGCTTCTATTCCAAAAGTGTTTGTATAAACCGAAGACTTTGAGAAAGTACTGCTTTTGGCTTAACATTACCTTGAAAAGTGTTTAAGGATACTAGGGTTTTGAAAAGGTCTTCTCGGTGAGGGTATCTATAGTTTTGTGATAAGTTACTATGGTTAACCCTATGTGAATGATTCCAGATGGTTTATTCTCCCTAGGTTTTGGTTGGCGGATCCGGTCTTTGGGAATTTGCTTAAGTAGTCCGAGTGAAAGTCACAGTCCTTAATCGATGATCGTGATTATAACAAACAAAACACAATTTTTGACCCATACTCCCAAAATTTCTTCCTTTAGGTCTATGATTAAAAGTATCATGCCTTTTGGTGAATGATGAAAACTGCTTTTGACCAAAATTATCCCAAAAGGTTTAGCAAGATTTTGAAAAGGTTTTCTTAAAGGTATGCGATCGTGCAACAAGACTTTGAGTTAAAGATACCGCTTGACTCTTAACATCATCAACTTTAGGTTTTTCAACTATTTCTTTTAGGGTTTCGTAACTAGATTTACCGTAGCTTCTTTCTAAACTCTAGGTTGTCTACTCCAAAACGAGAAACATCCGCCTAAGTGGTTGAAAACTACGGTGGGATGAGGGACCCATGATAACCATTGTCTTTCTTAAACTCGAGGTGTTTGACTAATTGATTCCTCATCACTAGATGTGTTATCTACATAATTGATGAGTTCATCATCACTAGTTGTTATATCTTCAGAATCAAGTTGTTCCTGATCACTAGGTGGATTCTCTTCTATGCTACTAAAATCCATACCAAATCCTAGTCCGGTTCTAATGTAAGCTCTTTTCTGCTTTTCAACATAACTAATATGAGAAAGACCAGATTATCCCCAAGCAAAGAAACTTTTATAGCAATTCATCCCTCTCCTTAGTCGCCTTTTCAATCTCGTAAACTTTACATCCTAACTTCCATTCACTTAATTTTAACCGATAATCCCGTTGTTCATACTTTTCCGCCCATGTCATTTCATTATTTTCATGTGTTATAATTTTGGCTTCCATAGACTCTAAAGTGATTTGGTAACCGCCTACCTCGACCTAGCCCTACTATAGTTATCTCTTTCGGTTACATAATCGTTAAGCACTTTTGATAAAAATTATGACACTTAGAGCATACCTCGTAGATAGGGGTAAACTTGGTGAAGTAGCTACCATAGCAAGCGTAAGCAGGTTCATCTTTACTCTTCATGCTCCAATCAAAGCTTCCAAGACCATCTCTGGATTCCAAAGTAGCAAATCCAGTTCCTCATCAAAAGTTGTGCTCCAATCAAACTCTTCCACCGAGTCTTCCATCGCTACCATACAATAGGTTACCGGTTCATCATCAAACTCAAGACTCGGTCAACCTCTCGATAGATTCTCTTGAGCAACCAAAGCTTTTGTTTTAGTAATAGGAATTTCCTTTAGTTCAAGCTTAGGTTTCTCACCATCCTGTTTGCTCGATATTTAGCAAACTTGCATTCCTTGCAAAGTGTCTAGTCTTTTGACAATTAAAGCATTCAATCTTGGACTTGTCAAAAGTGATACCTATTTTGGTTTGAAGTCGATGCCTCTTCTGTTTTCTTCATGAACTTCTTGATCCTTGTAGTGATCATAGCAACTTGCCACCTTATATCAATTTCTTCAAGAGCATCCTCTTCAATTTGTGACAAATCCTCTTCATAGGTAACAGTAAAGTAGCTTGTCGAGCAAAGAATAAGCATACAACTTCATCGGAATGGATGGTGCTTGTTGGTGATGATGTGGGGTTGGTCATGGTTGTGATAGAATGAGCGGGATAACCAAGACTTTGAGCACCGGTACTTTGAGTAGGTAAGCGGTACTTTTAGTGGAAGCTTCGTCTCTCTTTCGCACGACACAAAAGCTCTCACTGTGAGACTTTGAACTTGTTTGGCCATTCATCTCATGCTCATACACCTTCGGATGGTTGTAGAGATCATCAAAGTCCATAGTGTCCAAACCAGTTGTCCTCCGATCATAGTAGCAACCACATGTCATGTCGATGGCAAACTCCTTAAGAACTTCGATTTGCATCTTCAATGAGATACTTCGCCTTGTATTTTCTAGCATGCTAAGAAGATTTTGAAATCTATCATAGGCAAGATCAAGACCTTCTCTTTCACCAACAAGGAAAGTTTCAAACTGTTGCTTCAACAGATTTTGTGCATCTTCTTGGAAGCATCATTCCCCAAATCTAGTCTTGAGAGCAGCTCATAGGTGTTTTGCATCCTTAGCATCATGGAATTTGAGTAGTGACCATCGTGATAGCGAGATAATAGGATGTTGAGAGCATTTTCTTGATTTCTTACGCTGTCTGCCGGTAAGATAGCCTTGGGTGGTTTAGGTTTTCCAGAATCTCTACCGGTTCTGCAACAACTTCATTACCATTGACAATTACAATCCATAGTGCATGGTCTGTAATGGCAATGTACTGCCTCATCTTCATGCTCCATAGATCGTACTCTCCCTTCTTGATAATAGGTATTCTGAGTGAGGTGATGGATGGGGGTGGTGAAGCTTCAGTCAACATCTTTAGGGTTTGTTGTTAACTAGATTTTAAGGGTTTAATTTCTTCTTAATCAGAGTTTCCACACAAGCTCTGATACCACTTGTTGGATCGATGTATTCTAACCAAACTAACTTATATAGCTTGTAAGGACTTAGTAACCTCGGATAAATCCTAAGTTGCTAACAAAGAAACACCGAACTAACTCTATCAAGTATGCGAATTTACTTAACAAAGCTAAGAAGAATTAAGTTTAACTTTAATGATTATATTAAAACACCGAATCGCTTGTTATACGATTCTTTAACAACTCTAAAACTCTAATATCTTACTCTAAAACTCTAATAATGCACGACGCCTAATGCCAATCTAGGGTCCTTTATAGGCTTAAGGATAACCCTAGTCGGTTTACAATTACAAACCTTGTACGTCAAGTAATACTAAACTTAAACTTAGAACATTCTAGAATTACAAGATAATCCTTGACGATTTTGCATATCAGTCCTTTAAGCATGCAGTACTTTGATGAATCGAGCAGTACTTTGACTTTATACTTTAACAGTACTTTGACTTCTTCAGCACTTTGACTTTCTATATCCTAATATTATCTCTATACAACATACGGTCTTTTGGACATGCATATATTTTTTCGATTTCCATTCTCATCGGGCATATCAATTTTTTTGCTTGGTATGTTGAAACAGGCAACTTCGCTATTGGGAACATTTCACGTAATGCTTCTAATAGAGTTGTGAAACTGTGTCACTCCAACCATTAACTCGCTTTAACGCTCATGAGTCTATAACAAGCAGATAATTTGGTAAAATCCTCACAACCTTCATACAACGGTGTTTACGAGTCGGCAATCAATTGTTGAAATTGATTTTGATTTTTTCGAACATTATCCTCCAAATTATGTAACATCTCATTTAAACGATCATTATTGTATGAATCGTTGTTATGTTCGACATTCTGATTGGAAACAGACGTCTTACTTTTAGCTTTAACTTCTCCATGAAACTCCCAACAAGTATACCTTTGTATAAACCATTTTTCAATAAGATGGCTTTTAATAGTTTTCAAATCGGTATAAATCTTCCAATTCAAACAATTTTACAAGGACAATGAACTCCCGATTTTCCTTTCTTAACCCTATCATCTTCGACTTTTTTAGGAAATGTGACAAATGTTCGGTATACGTTCTATCCGGTACATCCATATACTACGATCCATCTTAAATTATACTCAATATGATAATACACATTCACATCCTAAATGAGACAAAGTATTCAAAAAGCAATCCTAAATGGGGACAATTCGAAATTAACCTCTATTAGGTTAATTTCGGAAGGAATTAAACTAATGGCGCATGAGTTGCAATAAATTTATACTACATGAATATTGTATAAAAAAATTGTTTTCGTAAATTTAGAAAATACCTCACTTCCACGAGTTAATCAACCTAACAATGCATTCCGGTAACCATAAAAGCCCGCTTTACACAAACGTTCCTATACAAATAGAAAAATATTCATGTTATCTTTCATTTATATATAATAACAAATTAATATACATAAACACACAAGTAGTGATTAATATAAGTATAACATTTTTATAGAAAATATTACATCAATAATCATAAAACGTTACTCAATATTGATATAAATGTATAAGAAGTGATTCATACCTTTTAATTGAAATTAATGTGGAAATCTTTGGTAATTATAAGGGTTTTTTGATATTTTTCGGTGAATTAATTGAGAAAATTGAGGTTGTTGTGAGTTAATAATGGCGATTTGGTCTTCTAGCCGTTGGCCACCTTTTCAAAAACTCTTTTAGACCGGTTTAAATTATTCTAACGGTAGTTATATAGACCGGTTGTTATGACAAGCACCGGTCTAAATGATCACATTTAGACCGGTTCCTTTAATAAGCACCGGTCTAAATATGAAAAGGTTATATTAGGGATGAGCGATGCATCGGTCCCTGCATCAATTAGTGGCACCGATTTTTCCCGAGCATAAATTAGTGGTACTGCATCGGAAATCGGGTTTTCCCGCTTTTTAGGAATTTCCGATTTGGTACCGTCCTGCATCAATTAGTGGTCCCGATTTTTTCCACCTTATTTCGTAGTCCCGATACTGCATCAGATTTCAAGAATCGGCACTTTGAGACGGCATGCAGTGCGGTTCCGGTCGGTTCCGGGATTCAGTTCGAAATGCTCATCCCTAGGTTATATAGACCGGTTTCTTTTATTTGCAGCGGTCTAAATGATAGTTTTGGGGGAAAATAAACATTTACACATGTGTTTTTCTTAAAGGGTCTATATTAGGAGGTATAAAAAGGTGTTTTTTTAGTAGTGTTTACATCGTTGTTGAGAGATGAGTGTTTGCCAGGTGTACTGTAGTACCACACACCATTGTCAAGGTTGATAAGTATGAAAAATATGCATCACATACGTGTTATTAGGTGATAATGGAATTCTAACAATCATGTTTTATGTTTAGGGCATGTTGAAAAGTTATATGTTTTCAATTGTTCGTTTTGCCCAATTTTATTTTTATTGCATTGAGATTTCTAGCTAATAAAACAAGGGTTTTTTTATCTTGTGTCTTAAGATCACAAGTTAAACACAACAAAAGTAGACAGAGACCTACATAAAAGTACACTTGTATGTACTTTTATGTAGATTCATGTGTATTTTTTCATGAGCCCCTGTGTACTTATAGTGTGTTTAACTTGTGTTTGTAACGCACAAGTTAGAAAAACCCATAGAACAATAAGTTTTGCTCTATACAGTGGAATGAAGTATTTAATTTGATTATTTTTATATAAGTAGTGAGTTTCAATAAATAAAAAATATCGCAATTGATTTATAAAGCTTGTGTTTCTTGAAAAACAACTTATTAGGGATCGTGTTTGAGTCGACACGGATCAATGGTGAAAAAGAATTTGTTAAGCACAGATAGTGATGAACTAATGATTTGGTAACTGAGTCTTAAAGGTGCTATGGCATTATATATAACATGGATGATGAGTGAATAACAATCAAAAATACGAATAGCTAGGTAAAACACGAGTTATATCGACATCACAGATAGTCAGATATCTCACATAGACGTATCGATAATGCTAATGAGTAGCATAGTTTGTGTAATTGTGTTCCAGGTGTTTTGAAATTATATATCCAACAAACTAATGTTCTTAAGAAGGTTTCATGCAACATTGCATGGCCATGAACTATATTACTTTGGTTTAAGGATTAGCATTCATGGTGGATGTGGTAATTGTCAATGTTCTTTATATGCCTTCTTCGAAAGAGAGAAAAAAAGACTAAAACAAAAATCAAATATTATATCATGCCCGCGTGAGACTGTTACACCAACCCTTTTTTTGGGTTGTTTGTGCGTCATTGATTCAATACTTCGTTTTCAATTATTGTGGACCAATGGATCAATGCCAATTGTATCATATCTCTCATTATTATATAACTAATAGAATGAACAATATATTGTAGTGACAACTATATTTGTTAGAATTAATACATTTGCAGGAGGAAAGATTTATCCAAAAAGATATATTTGAGTACCATGTTTAAACAATAAACAATAACATCAACGCAATATGGGATTTCCTGATTCATCAAAAGGTTAAGTTGATGTATCATATGATTCATATTCATCTCAAATCTTGATCTTCCTAGTTTGAGCATAATGTCTTTTAATTACAATTAAAAGGTTAAGTAACAAACTAGAACTAAATTTGGCTACTAAATTTCATCACTTTCTCTTGTTGGAATCTTGGAGATGCAAAAAAACAGCTAATTGGGAAGGGTTAACAATGCCCGGTATATGGCCTCCAATTTTTAGGAGTTCGGACACTTCAACATACCTTTGATTCTTAGCCTGTTGCGGCTCAGGTTGACACTTATGCTCAATCGGCTTTAACCTAGCTTCAACACTAGTCTTTCTTGTTTCCTTACTAGCTGAACCATGGCTTGACTGCCTCATTGTTCTATAATTGAATGAACTAACCGCAGAATAAGGCGGTTCAGCCATAGCTGGAGCGGGATCATACAGTTCACCAAACAATGTGCCTTTACTTAGAAACTCATGAGCCAAGTACCCCGCTAAAAGCATGTTACCATGACCCGGTGGAGAAGCCACACTATTCGATGACTTAATCGAAGCATTGGCTCGAGGAGGGACCGGCCTGTAGATTGGGCTCTGCCTGGCTAGCTTTGATGGTGGTTTTGGTTTCTTTGACGGATTCAAGAAGTCAAAGCTTTGATCTCTTTCTTTTCGCTTACGTGGGACAATAGGAGGCAATTGTCTACGTGAGTGGTTCATGGTAACTTGCATGAGAATATGCCAGGTCAGCACCTAAAGACTAATTAACCTTTAGAAAATACCCTTAATAAAGCAATCAATTTATGAGGAACGAAAATGCGAAGTAAATAACTTCGATGATGTTTGAGAGAATGAGAGATATGTGGGAAAAGATGAATGTGTGGGGAGTGGTTTATATAGGGAGAGGATTAGCAAATTGCCCTAATAATTCTTAAAATTACGGTCAAAAGTGGGTGGATATATTAAGGCAGGAAGTGATTTCACCCAAAATACGCGATTTAATCTTAAGTTTAACCCTACGAAAAAATTTTCGGCGTTCAGTGTCGTTCTGCAGTAAGTCCTTTAGCATTAATAATCTTTCGCAACTTGGCAAAACAACCCTTGAGGTTTAAGTGTCGTCTGCAAAATAAGTTCTTTTAGAATCCATTGCATCGCGCGGTTTTCCAACACTTGTTAAAAGACTAAAAGGCCCAAACTTTATTAAACGTCCACATTTGCAACGTAATCATCAAGATTGACCTAATAATTAGTTAATGACTCTTGTAGAACATATATGCGATTTACTATCTAAATATTTTGTGATTAAAATGCTATAAACAAATATAGATATGTGAATGATAATGGTGTGGTGTTGTTAATTATTATTTCAAACTTTTTATATGTGACATGTGTAAAAGCTTTTTATCTCTAACCCTGAATCTCATTATAGCATTAGGCGCTAGCTACAGGCCGGAAGTTGGAGGGCTTAACTTAATTCGGCATGTTTTTTAATTACTGATAGTTGTAGTATAAATAATTTGATTTAAAAAAAAATCGTAAATTTCTTAAAACTACCAATGAAGATTTATCCAATTAAAGGTTAACAAGTTTGTTTGGTTTCAATGACCATAAGAAAGTTCTATATAACAGGGATACTTTGTGTTGTGGATAAAATTAACGAGTGTCATATTTTGTGCGGGAAACCTTGACGACAAGAGGTTAAGGGCATATATGATCTTCAAAAAAAATCTTTATCTTTCTCATAGGGAGGAAATAGAATTGCTAAGGTTCCATCCAAAGTAAAACTACAACTACCAAAACCCGAGGTTAAGGATGGAGAAATGATTTTGAAGGCTGAAGTTGTGGAAGAGCATGTTGAAAAAAAATCCAAGACCTTTAAATTTGTGATCAACATGTTAACGGAATCTCAACTTTGGTGTTGGAAATGACAAAGGACGTTGGTGTTTTGAAGACTTGTGATGAAGAAGCTTTAGGTTTTAATGATGATGAAGATGTGGAGGATTTTGATTGTGAGCTAAAAACGAATTCGGAATGTGTCCATGATTTAAAGTTTTGTGATTTAGATAATGGATTAATTTTATTGAGAATGCTCACGTCATTATAAATAATATACGGCTAAAAATACGTGAGCCTATAGAGTCACACACGTATACATCGTGAGATTACCTTTTAAGAATGTAATTAATATATTTAGAGTAATTATATTAATTATATTAGTTATATTTGAAGATTAAATTTAACGGTTGTTAAATACTCTGTTAAACGCATTATTTAATTATTATGCCTTAATTAAATGTTTAATTGGCTCATTTAATTAGACTTAGCCCAAAACACAATAGATAACCTATTGTGTATGGGTTTCGGCTGAACAAGGTTTTTATTTATTTTTTATATTTTTATTATTTTTTTTGGAAGGGGAAAAGGGGGAGTTTGTGTTTTATGGAGCCTAAGTCATTAGCCTATATCATGAATTTGATTATTCATTATGGAGCTCTTTTGGAAAAACCTAAACATAAAACAAACTCTTCTCTCCTCTCCTCTCCTCAACACATAACTGATCGGCCCCTTCCCATACTTAGGGTTTTGGGTCTGGTCTAGCGGTATGGAGGTTTTACCTTCCTAGGAAAGATCTTAAGTTCGAGTCTTGTCTAGGGCGATAAGGGTTTCCTCCCGCGTGTGTATAGGGAAGGGTGCCATTGCCTTCTGGGCTGGACCCAACCTGGTTGTATGGGCTCGCTACACCTTCTGGACTAGGAGCCATGTAGCCACAATTGTCGTTAAAAAAAAAGTAAGCAATAACCAAGTATTACGTTGCTTTGTTCGTGAAGTAATAGAACTAGCATTCGGGTGTTCCAAGTTCACGTGTAGTATGGATTTCTCATAGAGGTTAATTTATTTAGTAACTAAGCGTTTAACATGGGGCTCATTGGTGAATCATTATCTGATTTGTTGCTTCGTGTTGATTAACCGAATTCAATAACAAGAGGTTAGTAAATATCATATTTATATTATTAATCATACACATCACATGGATCCACTAAAGGGACATTTTCCACTGCATATCTTTATGTTAATAATTGTTATTTATGTTCATAAATCCCAACAGTTGTGTTAATAAAAATAAACCGTAAAAACGTTTATTAATATTTAGCGATCTCTTTGTGTTTTGTTAATAACAAATATAATGTTATCATAAGTAAAATTATAAGGATACATGTTATTTTTGTAAAGCATTTACGTATAGTCATTTAATATAAATTCTTGTAATAAATCATTTGTTGTAATACTTTATTAGGATAGGTAAAAATCACAACCCATGGAGTATATCCATAACCCATGGTATTGACCCATATCCATTTGACTAGATGCATTGCATCTATTAGATACATTTTATCTAATGAAATACCCATGGACCAACCCATGACCCATGACCCATGACCCATAACCAAAAAACCCATGGGCAAAGAGGAGCGTCCCACGGATCCCTGACATTACACTAGACGGATCCCTTAAGGGAGGGATCCATGGGATCCGTGGAACAGAGGCAAGATTTTGCCTATAAATAGAGAGTCATTTCTTCATTTCTCTTCACCCCTATTCTTAATAACTCTCTCATATACTCTTACTCTCTTCTAACAAAAGATCACTTGATCTAGAGAGTTGTTCTTCTTTCTTCTATTGTGATTCTCATATAGGTCCTTCTCTAAGGCAAGATCACGAGCTTACTACAAGTCATCCAAGCAAGGGATCCTTGATTGATTTGTTCCTCCACAAGATTTCTGTGGCAAAGATCTTGTACTTGATATTTCACATAGTTGTTGTGTAATAGTCGTGTTGGTTTGGTCCTCCGTGTTACGGACTCGGTATTTAGCTTTGTACCGGAAAAAGGTGTAAACAACGTTGTGTAGGCTTCTCCGCCAAGTTGAAGGAGTTTGTTGACATAGTGCTTGAACTCTCGAGTAGGTGACTCGGGGAGTGGAGTAGGGCAAGGAAGGTGTCCTTGCAGCTGAACCACTATAAATCGGTTGTGTCATTTCTTTCCTTGCTTTACTTTATTTACTTTCATTACTCTTAGATCTATACTTTATCTTCATCTATACGATCTCACATAACATCGAATCTAAAGTTTTTAGAAACTAATCTAAAATCAAGCAAAACTATTTTAAAACTTTTCCACAATTGGCATCAAGAGCCAAGTTTATAAAAGTTTTAAAGTAAATCGTATTTTAAAAACTTTTCGATCACTATGGGTTCGAAAATTACAAGGAAGGGCAATCTATGCAACGACCTCCACTACTTGAAACTAATGTTTTATATATTGGAAAATATATTCAAACGTATGTGAAGTCTAAAGATATTGATCTTTGGTACATCATTGTTGAAGGCGATTTTGAAGCCACTGCGAAAGATGAAAATGGGATTTTAGTTAACATACCTCATGATAAACTCACCGATGAACTTAAGAAAAGCTTTCCAAAATAGTGAAGCTAAAATGGTTTTGTATAATGCATTACCCAAAAGGAATTGAAAGAATCTCCATGCTTAAAACCTCTAAAGAAATTTGGAATTCTTTAGTTGTAACTTATCAAGGTAATCAACAAGTGAAAACAATAAAATAGATCTATATGTTCAACAATATGAACAATTTTCAATATCGGATGAGGAAACTATAGATCATTCTTTGCTAACTTTAATACTATAATTACATCTTTACAAGCACTTGATGAATCTTTTTCTAGCCGTAACCATGTTAGGAGATATCTAAGGGCACTTCCATCCAAGTGGAGATCTAAGGTGACGGTAATCGAAAAGTCAAAAGATTTGACAATCCTCACCCTTGATGAACTCATAGGAAACTTAAAGGTCTATGAGCTTGTCCTTGCTAAGGATTCTGAAGCCTCAAAAGTGAAAGAGAAGCACAAATCTCTTGCCCTCAAAGCCAAGAAGGTCTCAAGTGATGAAGAGAACTCCTCTTCGGATAGTGATGACGAGGAGTATGCCATGGCGGTAAGGGACTTCAAAACGTTCTTTAGAAGGAAGGGAAGATACGTCAAACAACCATATAACGACAAGAAAGGATTCCGGAAAAGCAAAGCGGACGAGAAGCCAAGGGATGATCGTGCTTGCTTTAAGTGTGGGGACCCAAACCACTTTATTAGTAAGTGTCCCAAACGCGAAGATCAAAAGGCATTCGTGAGCGGCTCGTGGGGAATGAGCGAGGAGGAGGATGAAGAAATTTGTCTCATGGCAAATGACGAGGTATGTCACGAATACTATAGTAGCTCATCAATAGATGATGACTCATTGCATAATGAATATGATAAACTTTGCAAAATTAGTTTAAAAGTAATCAACAAAAACAAGTTTTTGAAAAATCAAAACCAACGTTTAGATAAGGAAGTCATAGAGTTAAAGGTAAAATTGAAACGTCTAGAAAAGGGCAAGATAGCAAGTGGCGAATGTGAACTTTATCGTTCAACTTCAAACAAGAGTTGATCAACTAGATTCTAAGATTGCTAGAATGAGTACTAATACTCTAGATATGATATTAGATAGTGTTAAAACAGGAAACAACCAAAAAGGTTTAGGTATTCAGCAACTTGATGCGTCAACTAGTGAAAACAAAGAAACACAATTCATAAAAGCAATAGAAAAACAAGCCACTGTTGTAGCGGATCCCACGGATCCCACAAAAAGGGAACCGGCTAGTGTACAGCCAGGGATCCGTGGATCTGCTGAAGCAAACAATGGTAATAACATAGCTTCCTCTTCTAGAACTGATTTTGTCATCGTTAATAAGAAGAAACCAACTCATATTACCATTAGACAACCACCCCAAGATATAATCAAAGTTTTGTAAGAAACAAAGGTCCATCATTTTCAAAACCAAACACATCTAGGAGACCTAATAATGTTTACCCAAGAAGTAACCATCAAATGGGATGGAACCCAAATATGCAAAATGGTTTTTCATTGCAAAACTTTGCACCATGGAATGCATATTCACCTTATCCATACATGACTAACATGAATGGAATGTTTAACACTAATGGACCCATGAACAAATAGGGAGCAAACTTTTGAGTTAATTGTTTTCTTAGGTGTGCTTAAAGGTGACCTAGATCCGGATGAATGGGTCAAGGATAGCGGGTGCACGAGGCACATGACCGCAATAAAGATCTATTCTCCACATATGAATCCTTCAATGGAGGAAATGTGGTGTTTGGAAATAGCAAAGCAAAATCATCGGTAAAGGTACGATTTCAAACAAACTCTAACCATTAACGATGTGTCACGTAGAAAACCTAAACTTTAACCTTTAAGTATAGGACAAATATGTGATAAAAGTGCAATGTACTTTTTACGAAACCGTAGTAAGATACTAAAAAACGAAATCACCATAGGTAAAGGAATTAGGAAACATTGAGTCTACGTCATTAAAATTGGTAATGAACCTAAAGACAAACTTTGTCTTACCTCTATGGATGATACTTTGACCTTATGGCATCGAAGATTGGGTCATGCCAATATGCGACTTCTTCAATTGCTATCATCCAAAGATCTAGTAAGAGATCTACCAAAATTAAAATATGAACATCACTTTTGTGATGCTTGTAATGAAGGAAAACAAGTTCATTCTAGTCACAAAGTTAAAAACATGGTGTCTACAACTAAGTGTCTAGAATAACTACACATGGATTTATTTGGTCCATCCGCTATCCAAAGTTATGGAGGCAACTACTACACTTTGGTTATAGTGGATGATTACTCTAGGTACACATGGACTAAATTCTTAAAGAACAAAACTGAAACGTTCAATTATTTTGAAATATTAAGTAAGAAAATCCAAAGACAACTAGGAAGTCCTATAGTGTCTATTGGAACAGATCATGGTAGGGAATTCGATAATGAAGTGCAATTTGGAGCCTTTTGTGAGGCTAATGGTATTACTCACAACTTCTCGGCTCCTCGCACTCCACAATCGAATGGGGTAGTTGAAAGAAAGAATAGAACCCTACAAGAAATTAGTCGCACAATGCTAAATGAGCAATCCATAACTCAAACATTTTGGTGCAATGCCGTTGATACTTCAACATACATACTTAATCGAGTCTTAATTAGACCAATTTTAGGAAAAACTCCATACGAGTTACTTCGAGGCAAAAAGCGTACGTTAGATCACTTTAGAGTCTTTGGTAGCAAATGTTTTCTTCTTAACACTAAAGATTACCTTACAAAATTTGATCCTAAATCAACCGAAGGTATCTTTTTAGGTTACTCTCCTAATAGCAAAGCTTACGTCATATTAAATAAAGAAACAATGAAGGTAGAAGAGTCATTAAATGTAAAATTTGATGAAAGTCCACCCAAACCCACTCCACCTCTTGTCGATGATGAGATTGTCGAAAGTGAAGCTATTGTAATAAAGAAAAAGATAAATGAAAAAGAAGAACCTTTAAATAATGAAATCATAAATATTAAAGAGTCCAAAGATCACCCCGTAGATAAGGTCATAGGAAAGTTAAATGAAAGAACCTTAAGGTCTCAAGTCCAAAACCAAAGTAGCCTATTTTGTTTTGTGTCAACCATAGAACCTAAGAATACACAAGAAGCAATAAAAGATGAAAGTTGGGTAATGGCTATGCAAGAAGAATAAAATCAATTTGTTTATGCTGATGTTTGGATACTTGTTCCCCCACCTAGTAATCAAACCATAATAGGAACCAAATGGGTGTATAAAAACAAACTAGATGCAAACGGTATAGTGTCTAGGAACAAAGCTAGACTCATTGCCCAAGGGTATAATCAACAAGAAGGAATAGACTTTGATGAGACCTATGCCCCCGTGGCTAGATTAGAGTCTATAAGAATACTTCTTGCTTATGCCATTGCTAATGATCTTAAGCTTTATCAAATGGATGTCAAAAGTGCTTTTCTAAATGGTTTTATTAATGAAGAAGTATATGTAGCTCAACCTCCGGGCTTCATCGATTTTGAAAAACCTAAACATGTGTATAAGCTAAAGAAAGCCCTTTACGGTCTTAAACAAGCTCCAAAAGCTTGGTATGATAGACTCAAGTCATTCTTAATCAAACATAACTACACCATGGGGTTAGTTGATAACACACTTTTTACTAAGAAAAGAGAGTCACATATAATGATTGTCCAAATATATGTAGATGATATTATATTCGGATCTACTTGTCAAGACATGTGTGATAATTTCTCTAAAATCATGCATGACGAGTTCGAGATGAGTATGATGGGAGAACTTAGTTTCTTTCTTGGTCTACAAATCAAACAAGTAGAAGATGGTATCTTCTTTAATCAATCTAAATACATTACGGAGATGTTAAAGAAATTCGGTTTAGAAGAGTCAAAACCAATTAGGACACCAATGTCATCCGACACTAAACTCACAAAAGATGAAGACGGCGAATCCGTTGATAACACAAAATATCGTGGCATGATTGGTAGTCTTCTCTACCTCACGGCTAGTCAGTCGGATATCATGTTTAGTGTTTGTCTATGTGCTAGGTTTCAAGAAGATCCTAAAACATCACATCTAGAAGCCGTCAAAAGAATATTTAGATACATTAAGTGTACAACTCAATTAGGATTGTGATATCCTAAAGGCACGGGAGTAGAAACAATTGTATATCAGATTCGACCATGCGGTGATTATGTTGACCGAAAAAGTACAAGTGGGGTATGTACTTTTATGGGATGTTGTTTAACATCTTGGTTCTCAAAGAAACAAACGACATTAACAATATCAACAACCGAGCCGAATATGTCTCCACGGCAAAGCATGCCAACAAGCACTATGGATGAAACAAGCATTAGTTGACTGCGACATTCATCTAAGTGACATAGCCATTCTATGTGACAACAAAGGTGCCATCGATTTAAGCAAGAATCCGGTATTACATTCTCGCACAAAGCATATAGAGATCCGTCATCACTTCTTAAGAGACAATGTTCAAAAGCGGAACATCTCTATTGAGAAGGTAGCGTCCGAAGACAACATAGCCGATGTCCTCACCAAACCGTTGAAGCGCGAACAATTCAACATACTTCGTCTTGGTCTTGGTCTCATGGAACAATCGTCGAAATTTCTTTTTAACTCTACAAGGTATGTAACACTAGCCTTCTTCTTTCTGAGTCTAGGATCTCTATTTCAAGCACAACTCACAAGCAATACGGGAATTTTCAAAGCCCAAGATAAGTTTTTCACTTATAACTCATAGTTTTCTCTTATTTTTTCAAGATAAGTACAATTTGCAAACACGTAATTACATACACATTTTCTTTTCAAAAGGATAAACGTTTTATTCACACATAGAAACCTCTTTTCAAAATGTTATCTAAAATGATACCTCTTCCAGTATCACTTTCACAAAAACCATTTCTCACGTCTAGGACAAATTGCTTTCTCATTATTAATACAAAGTAAAAAAAAACCCCATTTTCATTGCATCTCATGTCTTTTGAATGCTAAAGAGGACACATAACTAATATGTGTTTTCGGGTACATTCATTTAAGAAACAATGAATTAGGAGCACTCGGGTTATCTCACATAATAGTGTGCTTTTTCACTTCTAGTTTATTTTTCTTTTCGTTTTAGGAGTCGAGATAACCTCAACTCCAAATGGTTTGCATATAGGCACACACTAGGCACAAATGTTTCCAAAGGAAAATTTTGAGCTACTTGAATCACCGATACCACGGATCCGGCCTTAATCTTTGGACGGATCCCTCAAGGGAAGGATCCGTGGGATCCGTGAGACATAAGCTAGTTTTATCTTCTCTTTTTCTCACTTTGGATAAAAAATCTCAATATTTTTCATCATTTATTTTTTCTTATGGAGTATATTCTTTAATGCTTGTGTTCTCATGGTCACATGCCTTAAATTCATATCTAATCATTAGATTTTAATCCACATTTTGGGTCAAGCATTCATTACAATGCATTATTTTTCTAAAAATAGGATTCCCAAAATGTTTGCATATTCATCTCAACTTCACAAACAAACACCACCATGTCATCCAAAATATCTTCCAACTTAGATGAATCACCTAGTGCAAATAATCCCTTTCAAGAAATCCAAAATTTTGTCCTCCCACCTTCCAAAATACCATAATCAAAATCTAGGAAATCCGCACGGATTAGCATCCGCCTTGTTGTTTAGCAAAACCATCATCGAATGGTTCATAACCAACCACTATTTCACCACAAGATGCTTCCATTATAGCACCTCCTTCATCACCAACAAGTACATCAACTTCATCACCCATCAACTCACCACCTAAGGTCACTCTTTTGGAACTCCTTAAGACTCCAACAAGATCTCAACAACCAAAACAAAAACAAATAGTCTTTTTAACACCTCCCACTTCTCCAAACACAATTTTCAAAGACCTTGAAACCTCACCACCCTTAGCTCCCATCTTGTTACAAGAACATCTAGGTTCTTTTCCACCATTACTTCCAAACATTCCGAACTTTGATCCACTTTTTCCATCTTTTCCACCACAACTTCCGCATCTCACAAATCAAAGTCGTTCGGAAAAATTCCGCACTCATTATCCACATCACTTACATTGTGAACATTGCCAATCCACTAGGGATATTGCAATAGAAATTAGGGAAGAAATGCGAGTCATACTCAACCTCATTCTTGATCGCATCAATATCATTACTCATCAAAACCTCCATCCATAACCTTATGCAAGCATGGAAGGAATCATTATTACAATTTTTATTTTTAGTATCTTTCTTTTGAGTCTTTTTTAAGAACAAGTCTTGTTCTTACTTTTACATGCTTGTATGTGGCATAAATACCACTACATTTTGTTGTTTTATTACAATGCCTTGTTTACATACCTTGGCTCCCAATCTTGATTCTCGTCAATCACAAGATTCTTTATGCATGTTACTACTAACCCTTTCTTTGTAGAATTTTTTTATATTTTTTTCTCACTTGACGCCCCAATCTAGGGGGAGCTACCGTCAAGGGGGAGTAAGCGCTACGTGGACTATTTTTCCACATTTTATTTCTTCGTCGGGTTAACTTTTGTTTCGACAAAAGGGGAGAAGAAGTAAAACTTAGGCTTTCAAAACATACATCTAATCTTAAGTTTTACTCATCATAACATTATGTTTTGTCATCAACAAAAGGGAGATTGTTAATACAAATAAACCGTAAAAACGTTTATTAATATTTAGCGATCTCTTTGTGTTTTGTTGATAACAAATATAATGTTATCATAAGTAAAATTATAAGGATACATGTTATTTTGTAAAGCATTTATATATAGTCATTTAATACAAATTGTTGTAATAAATCATTTGTTGTAATAGTTTATTAGGATGGGTAAAATCACACCCATGGAGTATATCCATAACCCATGGTATTGACCCATATCCATTTGACTAGATGCATTGCATCTATTAGATACATTGTATCTAATGAAATACCTAGAGGTGGCAATCGAGTCATGTTCGTGTTAACCTATTCGAGTTCGCGTGTTGGCGGGTTAGTATAGCCTTTACCCAAACACGACTCATTTATTAATCGTGTCAAGAAACTCAACCCTAACCTGGACACACATAACATGTGTAACCCATTTGTGAACCGTTTAACCCATTTAAGTAAATAGGTCAAGCAAAGTGAACAAAGTCGGTGGTTTGTCGATTTAACTAGTTTAAATGCAAAAATGATATAAGGATTTAAAATATGATAAGAATAACATAGAAATAACGATGCGACAATATTACGAATTATAAGCGTCAATTTTCATGATATCTAAGGTATAAAATTATAATCCACTACTAAGTAAATAACAAAATACATTTAAACCACATACAACATAAAAACCGGGTTATATATTTTATTTTAAGATCTTATATACTTAAACGGGTTCACGGGTTGACTGTTTAATACTTACTCAACCCAAACACGACCCGTTTACTAAGCGGGTTAGACAGGTTGACCGTTTTGACCCAAAACTGTTTATCCTCAACCCAAACACATTTAACTTCGTGTCGGGTTCGTGTCGTTTATCATGTCGTGTCGAGAATTGCCACCCCTAGAAATACCCATGGACCAACCCATAACCCATGACCCATAACCAAAAAACCCATGGGCAAAGAGGAGCGTCCCACGAATCCTTGGCATTACACTAGACGGATCCTTTAAGGGAGGGATCCGTGGGATCCGTGGAACAGAGGCAAGATTTTGCCTATAAATAGAGAATCATTTCTTCATTTCTCTTCACCCCTCTTCTTACTAACTCTCTCATATACTCTTACTCTCTTCTAACAAAAGATCACTTGATCTAGAGAGTTGTTCTTCTTCTTCTATTGTGATTCTCATATAGGTCCATCTCTAAGGCGAGATCACGAGCTTACTACAAGTCATCCAAGCAAGGGGTCCTTGATTGATTTGTTCCTCCACAAGATTTCTGTAGCAAAGATCTTGTACTTGATATTTCAAATAGTTGTTGTGTAATAGTCGTGTTGGTTTGGTCCTCCGTGTTACGGACTCGGTATTTAGCTTTGTACCAGAAAAAGGTGTAAGCAACATTGTGTAGGCTTCTCCGCCAAGTTGAAGGAGTTTGTTGACATAGTGCTTTAACTCTCGAGTAGGTGACTCGGGTAGTGGAGTAGGGCAAGGAAGGTGTCCTTGTAGCCGAACCACTATAAATCGGTTGTGTCATTTCTTTCCCTTGCTTTACTTTATTTACTTTCATTACTCTTAGATCTATACTTTATATTCATCCATACGATCTCACATAACATCGAATCTAAAGTTTTTAGAAACCAATATAAAATCGGCAAAACTATTCAACCCCCTTCTAGTTTTCCACAAGTGGCATCAAGAGCCATTGTGTGATGTTATGGTTATGATGCACGTAAAATTGACCAAAACACGTTTTACATAAGTTTTCTTCTACATTTTTAAACAGCCCTTGGGGTTATTTTTTATGAAAAATCAAATTTAATAAGGCTTAAAATCTGTACTTGAAACCCTTGGTCATTTGGATTTTACGTTTGCAAAACAAGGGATTTTACATGCTTAAGATTCTTCGTCTTTTATTTTTTTCCGCTTTATTTACTTGTTTAAATTGCATTCTATGGCAAACACATGTATGTTGGCCATTAAATTTTGCCAAATCTCTTGTTTATATCATATTATTAATGTTTTGGTTGGTAGATGGTGCAAAACCGATGATGACCTAGTCGTTACATGCTTGTTTGTATTGCATATTATTTTTGAAAATAATAGGTATTTGCATTAAATAATTTATTTCCACAGTTCTCGAGTGAATTAGACCACAAAATTCGGTGACAGTACACTACTCAAAGGGCTACAACCTTTTAGTTTGGTACTTTGAGCGAGGAAGACTCTTTCTTTGAGTTTTCTGGCCCATAAGCGGGCATTTCTGCTCAAACATCATGCTGATTTTATATAGATTTTAGGTTTTAGTTGCTTTGGAATAGGTCTGAAAGCAAGTGGGATCCCTATATTTGGTTATATTGGTTTGTCCCTTAGTTGACTTCTTGGGTTTCGAGATGGCTCATGAACCCGAGCATGTCTTAATATGATTATATGTACATATGTTTCATTTATTTGCATTATATATTCATTGTGACTTGTATATCATGCGAACGATTTTGGAAATTAAATGCAACCATAGATATGGAAATATGATTTAATTAAATTAATGTCTTAAAAAGTTTTAAACAGCATTGGGTTTGGTTTACATAGTAATTTGCTCCAGCAAAAAACTTGCAAGTACATTCATTTAATAAAACTTTAGATATTGACTTAAAGTTTTGATCTACTTTATTATTAACTGAATTTGGTTTAAGAAATATCTTGCAATGTTTTAAAAGCATTTGGTTAGGTTCATACTGTAATTTTCTCCCGCGAAAAATATGCAAGTACATTGTTTTTTAACAAAGGGTCTAAGGTTTGATTACCCTTTAATCGTTTCCCGCGACAATACATGTTTTTGCATTGTTATCAATGATTAAAATATTTGAGGTTTTTAACCTTTTGAGGGTGTCAATCTAGGGTTTGGGTAATTTTTAATATTTTCCATGATAAAATGTGCACTTAAAGTTAATAAAAAATGTTTTTTTAACTTGTGTTACGAAGATGTATGAATGCTTCTTCATGCACGTTTATTATTCACGTGTTTTACCAAAAAAATCTATACCCATTTTAAATTTAAGTCTTTTCCGTTCAATTGTGCAAGAACACTTGCAATTGCTTTTTACTCTATGTTAGACATAAGTGAACTGGAACCCAAGGTGAATATTTTATATAGGTCAGACCTATGATTATTTTCACATGTTCTTGCATTGGATGACTTAATCGAGTTTGAGTAGTCAGACCCTAACCCGAGGCATAAGATGAGACAAAACATGCCACATGACACTAGTATATTGTTCTCAAGAGCTGTAAGTCTCATAAAGTCTAAGAGTTGCACATGTAATGCAATTATCGATCGTTGTTTACCTTTTGGATCCACAAATTACTAGTAGTCAGACTACTGTAATGAGTGAAAGTTCAAGTAGGATCTTAGCCTTTTGTAAAATTAATTGTTTTCTTTAAAACAAGGGTAGTTAATTTTTAAAAGGATTAATTATTGAAAATACTAAATTGTGTTTGAGTCGACAAGGATCAATGGTGGAAAAGAATTCCTTAGAGGCCATGGTACGATAACGCGTCGGCCGACATTATGCCAACATGACAACGCGTTACCAGGTGTTATCATACCGGCGTCGCTGCGTTATTGTCGACGTTATACCACGAGTTATTGCAGTAACTTGGATGGAACGCATAAACGAAAAAAAATCAAATCACTCCCCCAACAACAAGTTGGGTTTAAATTTAAAAAAATGTATAATAAATAAAATAAAACACCCCTTTAAACGGTTAAGATTTTAATTTTTTTTCTTTAAATACCCACCTATATATGTTATACCACTATCTAACCATTTTTCACACAAATAATTCAAACTCTCTTTACAAAAAAAACTTATTCTTTCATAATGGATCTGAATCAAAGTGACGAAGAACGTAACAACGTTTCTGATGTCGATGACGAAACCGTTGTTTACTTTATGATGGACGCGTACGAGTATCACCAACGGTTACAAGAAAAGGAAGCGCAACCTCTTCGATTGACCCGTGAACCGATCAATTGTGAATGTGAGGATGCCGAGTACGTTTGATGGCCGACTATTTTAATGAAGACTGAAAGTATCCGTTATATTATTTTAGAAGAAGATATCATCTCAGTCGAAAACTATTTCTAGAAATAGTCGAAGGTATTTAATCTTATATTTTCGATCCTCTTCCAAAGAATTTTAAATTCTTTCAAGTCCTAACACATGCTACGAGTCGAATGAGTATGATTGTTATTATGAAATGCGCATCCGCCATATGCCAATTGGCATACGACACTACACTCGATCGTTTGATGAATATTTACAAATGGGTGAGCATACCGGGCGTAATTGTCTGGATAATTTTAATATGCGCTTTGATTTGTTCATGCGAAGTTATTAAGAAAACCAAACTTTAACGACATTCAAAATCTATATGCAAGACATTAGTATGTTCATGGTTTTTCGGGAATGCTTGGCAGCATCGATTGTATGCATCGGGAATGAAAAAATTGCCTTGTGTCATGGCATGGCCAATATGGGAGGGGTGATAAAAAAAAATACCCAACTATAATGCTTGAAGCTATAGCTTCGCACGATTTGTAGATTTGGCATGCATTTTTTGGAGTAGCGGATGCGAATATCGATATTAATATTTTAGATAATTCTCCGTTATTCGATGATGTCGCCCCGATAGCTCCTTTTGAGGAAAATCGAGTTGGATTTGAAAAAGGGGTATTACTTAGTTGACGAAATTTACCCACAGTGAGCAACTTTCGTCAAATCTTTTACAGTCGCACAAGATGAAAAACATAGTTACTTTAAAAAGCAACAAGAAAGTGCATGAAAGGATGTCGATCGTGCTTTCGGTGTTCTCAAAGGCGTTGGGGAAAAATACAACAACCGGCATGTCAATACCAGGTTACCAAGATACGTAGAATCATATATTCTTGCATCATATTGCATAACATGATTTTAAAAGATCAAAAGTATGCAATAAGTGAATTAAACAATTTGTTTATTAATCTGGTATGAAATAGACAGCGAAGGTGGATCGACATATGTGATATCCAACATCGAAAGGCCAAAGAAACATGTGACAAAAACACGCATTTTAGTCCCCCAACGAAACGTTATGGAGCATATTTGGCGACACCATCAAGATGAATACAAAAAAGTTTACCCGTTGGGGCGTATGTTTCTTTTTAAAATTTATGTATGTTTTAACATCTCCGCATGTTTTTTTTTTAAATACATGTATGTTTTTTAAGTATTTGTTATTTGTATTATTATTCAATGAATGAAATATTAGTTAAGGGATTATTTAATGAATGAAATATTAGTTAAGGGTTAATTTGTAATTTGTTTTTTTGTAAATGTGGGTCCCAAAAGTGGTGTTATGATAAGTGGTGATTTTAGATGTTGATGTTAAATATTAAAATTGGGGTGACGGTACTTTTTTGGTGTTATTAAGTTATGGTACCCTAGCCTCTTAAAGCGTTGGATGCTTGAGCACAAATAGTGATGATATGATAACAGAGTCATAAGGTGCTATGGCACTATAACACGGATGATGAGTGAATAACAATTAAAAAATACAAATTGCTAGGTAAAACACATGTTTTTTTTAGAAAGCCAACATTTTATAACCAACAAAAACAAAAACAAATAAAGGCATCCCACCTCTCTAACAAGATAGTTAAAAAGACAAGACCCAAGAAAAAGAACAAGAACAGTACCATAGAACACAAGATAACTGAAAAATACATACTCACAAGATCCAAATGACAAGAATATAATAAGTTGTACCTCAACATCTGAATGAAAGGTATAACCCACCATTTAAGTGCCAAACAAATATATAAGTGAACCATAACCATCCAAATGGACCCCAAGTTGAACACCACCTGATGAACATCACCTTGCAGCAACACCTGTAACTCGAGCAAAAAATACATAATTGCCTCACAAGCTACTGTTGAGCTGTGAGAATGTTGACTCGACTATTATTAGGATCTCTTAACCATTCTTGCCAACACCACGAAGCATTTTTAGACCGACGCAAAATTCAATGGAAGCTTTTCAATTGAATATCTTGTACTATCTTGTTTACAATTGTAACCTTATTGTTGAAAACCCGATTATTACGTTCTTTCCAAATAAAATACTCGGTTACCAATATCACCACCGCCACCACTTTCTGCTCGTATTTGATTGTGAATGAAACCCATTATGTCTAAAGAGATCTCCTATTGTAAATACATCAACATTTCTACCCTTCCACCAATCAAAGATTTTGACCCATATACTCCATGCCATGTTGCATAATAACGAAGAATGGTTAATTGTTTCCACGTTATCATTACAATAGGGGCATAGAAGCGTATGTAGGTTGATGCCTCTTTTGTCTAACTCGCAACAAACTGGAAGCCTGCCTTTCAAAACGCGCCACAAAAATATGTTCACCTTTTTTGGCGCAAGATTATTCCACATTGTTTCTTGACCCGACCCATTTACTTGGAGCCACTTCTCATCCACTAGTCTTGATAGATCTTTAACCGTGAACTTTTCTTCCTTTTTGAGTGTCCACCTCCAATGATCCCTACAATCATGAGACAAAGTGATTGTATTTAAGATTCCTATCAATTCCTCAAATTCGCTACTACCACTACCCCTCAGTTCCCTTACCTAATCCTACTCCCATGACCAAACCCCATCGATCCAAGAGCCTCTCTCCGCCACCTTTGAATCCTTTTTCCTATCTAAATAAAATAGTCTAGAAAATTTATCACACAATCTCCATTCTCCAACCCATCTATCTAGCTAAAAATAAGTATTATTCCCGCAACCCACCTTTTTTACAATAGATGATGTAAAGCCTATACCCATTTTATTTATATCAAAACCCACCCATATTATATCATTCCATACACCCCCGCCCGCCCCATTTATACGTGCCTCTACATCACTTAGCCCCCCTATCACAACCGTGAATACTTCTAATTACCTTAACGCATAACGCGTCCCCCTCAATCCAAAATCTCCACCAGCATTTACCTAATAAAGCCCAATTTTCTGCCCTTAAAGAACCGATATTTAACCCCCCCCCGCCCACCCCATAAGAAGAAAGAACGATATCCCATTTAACCCATGACATTTTTTTACTCTCACTTACCCCACCTAAAAAAAATCTCTCCTAATACTCTTAATTTTTTTAATCACACACGAAGGCACATGGAACATCGAGAAATAGTACAAGGGTAAACTACCCAGGATTGATTTCATCAACGTTAATCTACCACCAAAGAAGATCGATTTAGCTCTCCATTCGGACAATCTACTCTTGACTTTTTCTACCATGGGTCTCCAAGTGTGAACCCGTCTTATGCTTGCTCCAATAGGCATCCCCAAATACACAAATGGGAATTCACCAACACACGCAACCTCCACCTCACTCGATGAAACTCCCAACCCATATAATCTACTTTTGTTGAGATTAATTTTAAACCTAATACTTCCTCAAAGCATTTTAGAATGCACATTATCCTAATCTCCAAAAATATAGTGTTATCATTTGTATTGAAGATGTGATACATATACCTTATCTTCACCCTTTAAGATCCCCTTATATATTCCTTTTGAGACCACTTCAGTAACAATTGCATTTAAACCCTCTGCCACTAATATGAATAAAAACGGAGACAATGGGTCTTCTTGTCTCACACCTCTCTTTAGTCCAAACTATTTTGTTGGAGACCCATTGACCAAAATGGACATAGAGACATAGAAGCTGATCTCAAACACGCCTCAACCCACATACACCACTTTTTACCAAATCTCATGCTCTTCATAATGTCAATCAGAAACCTCCAATTTATACTATCATACGCTTTTTCAAAATCTACCTTAAATATCATACCCTTCTTGTTTTTCCTTTTCATGAAATCCACAATTTCATTAGCAATGAGAATACCATCTAAAAAAATCTACCATGGATCAAAATGTGTTTTGAACCTCACCGACCACATTCCCTATAACATTCTTAACCCTTTCTACTAAAATTTTCAATAAAATCTTGTAATAACACCCAATTAAGCTAAACGACGGAAGTCCTTAAGCTCAATCGAATCAATCACCTTAAAAACTAGTGTTACAAACTATGCATTGCATCCTCTCGACACCTCCGTCTTTTCCCAGAACCATCTCACGGCCTTAACCATATCGTCTTTAAATATATCCCAAAACTTTTTTACATACTTAAAACAAAAAGTCCGGCCCGGGTGCTTTATCACCCTCGCAGCGCATCTCGAACCTCCTTTTCTTCAATTGCTATTTCTAACATTTGAGCGTCTCCCTCCTAGAGCTTAGCCACTCTTTCACACTTGAAATATGGTCTTGTCTTGTCTTGTCACTTTGTGTAAATATCGACTTGTAGTAACCAAAAGATTCTTCTTTAATTTTCTCTGGTTTCCACACCAGCTTCCGTCAATCATTAAACCGCGAATATTGTTTTTGTTATTCCTTCTTTTTATCGTCGCGTGAAAAAACTTGGAGTTCTCATCCCCGTCTAAATCCCATTTAACTCTACCTTTTTCTTTAACATACACCACTTTTCTCTATCTTTGTCGATCCATGCCTTTCTAGTTTCTAGCCATTCCTTCATTTTCCCTTTCATCAAGATTACGCACTTCAACTTCTAATTCCCATTCCATAGCCTTCTTTCTAAGGCTATCAATACTCTCTTCCATACCCCCAAACTTCGCCTTACTCCATTCTTTAAGAGCCGTCTTGACATTTTTTAGCTTGTCTCGAAATCTACAATCTGGCCAGTGGCTTCTAACTTCCTTAATCCATGCATCAGACACCACCTGGACTATTGTCTACATCCTCAAGCCACACACCAAAAGCCCGAAATGGCTTTGGTCCAAAATCTGTATCTGTATCTTTAAGTAAAATTGGACAATGATAAGATAGTTTTCGAGCCAATGTAATCACCGCCAAGTTACTCCATTTATTCTTAAATGTATCGGAGACCAAGAATCTGTCCAATTTACTGAATTTAAACCCATCGTCACTGACTCTTGTGAAACGTCTACCACCCATCGTGATCTCCACAGGACGAGCTAAGTTTATAAAGTCATTAAACTCATCAACATTTGTTTCGTGAAACTGTGTATTTTTTCTGTCTTCCTCGCTCCTGACTTCGTTAAAGTCACCTAATAAACACCACGCTTCATTCCCACCTAGCCACCTTCCATCAAATTTAATAGTCATTCCATAGGGTGTTTTACATTGGCTGCATGGGGTCCATACACACACAAAAAAAATATATCACCGTCAACACCCTTCCATTCACCCTTTACGGCAACAAATCTTTCGTCTCCAACAACATTCTTACACACAAATATATTACTATCCCATATTAAAAATAAACCACCAGATCTGCCATTAGCCTCTTTTTGAACATACCCAAAATTTCTGCTACCCCATACTTCCTCAACCCATGCCTCGTCTATTATTTTACTCTTAGTTTCTTGAAAAGCTATCATATCTTATATCGACAACACTCAGATATCTCACATAGATGTAACGATAATGCTAATCAGTAACATAGTTTGTGTAACTGTGTTCCAGGTGTATTGAAATTATATATCCAACAAACTAATGTTCTTAAGAAGGTTTTCATGCAACATTGCATGGCCATGAACTATATTACTTTGGTTTAAGGATTAGTATTCTTCAAATACGGTCATGTGTTGCCATGATGGATGTGGTAATTGTCAATGTTCTTTATATGCCTAGCCTCTTCTAAAGAAAAAAGAAAGACTAAAACAAAAATCAAATATTATATCATGCCGCGTGAGACTGTTACACCAACCCTTTTTTGGGTTGTTTGTGCGTCATTGATTCAGTACTTCGTTTTCAATATTGTGGACCAAAAGAATGAACATTATATTGTGGTGACAACTATATTTGTTAGAATTAATACAGTTACAGGAGGAAACATCCTCCTCTATCCAAAACAAAATATTTGAATACCATGTTTAAGCAATAATATCAACACAATATGGGATTTCCTAATTCATCAAAAGGTTAAGTTCATGGGATATAACAAATGATCATATGATTCATATCAAATCTTGACCTTCCTAGTTTGAGCATAATGTCTTTTAATTACAATTAAAAGGTTAAGTAACATTTAGAACTAAATTTGGCTACAATATTTCATCACTTTCTCTTGTTGGAATCTTGGAGATGCAAAACCAGCTAATTGTGAAGGGTTAACAATGCCCGTATATGGTCTCCAATTTTTAGGAGTTCGGACACTTCAACATACCTTTGATTCTTAGCCTGTTGCGGCTCAGGTTGACACTTATTCTCAATCGGCTTTAACCTAGCTTCAACACTAGTCTTTCTTGTTTCCTTACTAGCTGAACCATGGCTCGACTGCCTCATTGTTCTATAATTGAATGAACTAACCGCAGAATAAGGCGGTTCAGCCATAACTGGAGCAGGATCATATAGTTCACCAAATAATGTGCCTTTACTTAGAAACTCATGAGCCAAGTACCCGCTAAAGCATGTTACCATGACCCGTGGAGAAGCCACACTATTCGATGACTTGATCAAGCATTGGCTCGAGGAGGACCGGCCTGTAGATTGGGCTCTGCTTGGCTAGCTTTGATGGTGGTTTGGTTTCTTTGACGGATTCAAGAAGTCAAATGTTTGATCTCTTTCTTTTCGCTTACGTGGGACAATAGGAGGCAATTGTCTACATGAGTGGTTCATGGTAACTTGCATGAGAATATGCCAGGTCAGCACCTAAAGACTAATTAACCTTTAGAAAATAACCTTAATAAAGCAATCAATTTATGAGGAACGAAAATGCTAAATAAATAACTTCTTTGATGTTTGAGAGAGAATGAGGTATGTGAGAAAAGATGAATGTGTGGTGAGTTGTTTATATAGGGGAGAGGATTAGCAGATTGCCCTAATACATCTTAAAAATTACGGTCAAATTGGGTGGATATTAAAAGACTAAAAGGCCCAAACTTTATTAAACGTCCATTTATTTAATTTGCAACGTAATCTTCAAGATTGACCTAATTAGTTAATGACTTTTGTGGAACACAGATGCGATTTAATATCTAAATATTTTGTAATTAAATTGCTCTAAACAAATATGGATATATGTAATATGCGGCATTCTTACTTTAACACCCCAAAACCACTTTTAGGTGTTTTATACGAAAGTGTATTGAGTAAGTTTTACAGCAATTTTATAAGTTGAAGGCTTTACGTGATTGGTTAGTCAAACCCGATAATCAAATTATAAATCAAATATTATATAAATGGTTTTAGAGTATTATGTGTCACAATTATGAGGAAAAGGAGCTTAAATGACCATAAGTGACAATTAACCAATGATGTAACTAGCTTAAGTGTGAAGTAAGTCCTAGACTTTCTTAAATCTTCCAAAATACTCGAGTATGTTGTGGTGTAGTCTCGTGTGTGTTAAGGGTGACGAACCAAGCCAAAAGGGAGGGAAAACATGAAGTTGTGATGATCAAGTTATGATGAAATAGGGTTTTAATTCAAGGTTTAATCACTAGCAATCTTTCCTCCTCAAGTAAGTATCTCAAATTATTGATTTATGAGGCTATTTTGAAAGTCTTGGGTAAATAGTGATTTGGGTGTTTTCATCATGTGGTTAGAGGTTGAATATGGGTTGTGCAAACTCTCTTGATTTTTAGTTATGGAATTAATAAGTATTTTATTTTGATAATCTTGTTTAAGAATTAAGAGAAGAGATGTTGGTTATGTTCTTGATAAATATAGCTTGGATTCAAGATAAATAACCAAGTTATAATATGTAACTAATCATGTATTCTATGTATATTGATTGTTGAGTGTTAAGTGTATGAAATTAGAGGTTTGAATGTGGAAATGGGACTAGGCTAGTTAGGTTGTAGTTAAGAAGAGACTTCTTGGTTATGTCTTGGAATAAATCAATGTATGTATTTGGTTTATGATTATTTATGATGTGTTACTCTATTGATGTGGTTAAGTTGCATTGTTGTAATAGAAAAAACAAGTGTTCGTAACCCGACGCGCTGCGGCGGGGTTTTCCGGCAATTTTTTTTTCGGTTGTTCGTTGTGACACATATTTTGGAATGTGTTAGCAGATTTGTTGCGCACGATGGTAACTTAGTTCAGGTGCTGGTTGCATACAGAAAATTACACGGCTTAGCGTGTGTGCGTACAACTTTTACAGGCACGTGAGCGTTTCTGTTACATCTGACACTACTTATGGTCTTATGGTCCTAATAGTTATTTTACATATCCTACGATTACATGGTGCTAGTTGCTGGCTACTACCATTGCTACTTTACATTAGGTGCATACAAACCCATTAGTGTCTTATGTTTCATTCCTTTTTCGCCTTTTTGGTTGCTGGAAGTGGGTTGCTACCTTCACCTTCTGGAGCTGCACCGGCTTCTATCTCTGGAAATAGTTCTTTGCGGATTCTTGTTGGTGTAGCCGTGACTGGTTCATTTTTTTTCTGCTGGTTCTGCTGAATGTGGTGGTGGCGTAATAGCATCTGTGGATATTTCAGTTGCGATGTCCATTACCGGAGTCGTAGATGAGGTGCTTTCTTCTATGTTTTCTGGGATCGGTGGTAGTGCTTGGACAGGAATTGGTACGAGTTCGGTTGTGCTCGGCAATTCATTAATTGTCCAGATGAGTCTAACATTTCCACGTCGGCTACCTGTGGCGAAATGCAGTTTGAATAAGCGCCTAGTTTGGTGCAGGTCTCTTATGATTGGTGGTAGGTCATATGCATCAGGTTCAGTTAGGTACGAAAGAAGCTCGCTACATGGAGGCAACAATGAATGCGCAGCGGGACTGAAGCAGGTAACCGCAACTGTGCCAGTGTTGTCTGTCAAGGATGCTTTGAAGCAGTAGCTGTGACATAGCGATGTGCCATATGATTCGATGTTCAGTGTTAAGTGTCGTAAGTATTTTGGAAAAAGTTGTTAAAATATGTAGCCAAAAAACATGTAGTTTGGTGTTGGGACACCTCCTTGTTGTTGACAGTGGAGGTGTGGCATGCCTTCATTGATTTTTGTGTGACATGTACGACACCTGTTAAAGTACCACCCTCTCCTTTCATCTATCCATGTTATCCTAGCATCGATTGTGAACTGTTGTTGCTGAAATCATTTGAAATTCATTGTTTAAGTGGATAGATTATTAGGTTAAATTTTTTGTATTTGGTTTTAGTGGCAGTAATGGGTGTACCTGGTGCGCCTCTGGATTGAGGTCCAATAATGCATTGATGCTTATAGTTGACTGGTGTTGTTGTCCGACGGGGACTGATGGCTCTGCGGGTGGTAGTTGTAGTGTTCTTCTGCGGTACCAGAAGTTGTGGAGCCCTTTTATGACATAGTAAGCGTAAATACTTTGGAATAGACGAAAAATCTCGTAAATAGTTTTGTGTGAGATGGCACTTACAATTCTACGATGTGATCCGCCTACGGTATCGTAGGGTTCGAGATAGTAGCGGTAGGCGGTGTTGCAGATAGTGAAGTCCGCTGTTACATGTATTTTGGTCGTTAGATGAGCATAAAAATAGTTGTCATTGTATACATTACGAATATTGGATACTGCGAACCGCTTTGCCCAACATGAACTAACGGCAATGATTATCGGTTTTCCATTGCCGATAGTAAGTTGACCTCAAATCTGTTACGCCTGCTCCAAAGAGTGAGCGTAATGTTGTTACCATTGCAAAAAAGTAGTGTAGCGGTTAACGGAATGGTATATATATTTGTTTTGAGGTTGGCGGTTACATGTACCTTAGATTACGTATTGTGATGTTCTGCGTGTGATCCTGTTTGTAGTAGTGTCTTCAAATTCCTTTAGATCACTGGCATTGCGCATTATTCCTATGTAATACGTAATTTCGTATTAGTATGTGTATACATAGCGTTTTGTGTATGTGTTGTGTTAGGTTTTTTTACCTGTTAGGATAGAGTCCCTAGTTTCAGTACGCGTGCCAACTTCGTTGTAGGGGACAAAGTCAAAGTAATGGAGTGGGAAGCCGTCGTCTTCTACTTGCGTGACTTTTGTATACTTTCCGAAGAGCAATGTTAGGTTATTGTTGTGATCATTGCCGCGTTCGGTTTTTGCAACCATAACCTTCAATGTGGTAGCAAGTGTTAGTGTCAAACTTTGTTTCAAAGAGCTTCATGTCCCGAGCTTGACATTGGCACGTATCGCACCACCACAGTATGTGTTTGTTCATGTGCATTGGTGAGATCGAGTTTACTATATTTCGTGAAATTGACGAATGTTGTATGAATAACGCTTTGAGATTGTACCTTTTGTCTAGTAACATGTAACACAGCCCGTCGGATTGGGGTCGGGACGTTCTCGACATCCATTTTCAGATACTTTACGCGGAGCGTTTTGCTAAGTCTCGGTGTAAGTTTGGCCAAGTCGGTCTCTCTTGTTCTACTAATATGCCTTTCCTTTGTCTTTTTTTTACGGTTGTTGACTTGATGCGATGGTGCGTGCAATGTAGATGCTACTTGTTGAGGTGGATCGGATCCTCTACCATTGTTGTGCGTCTATTTCTTCAAGGCTGTGTCATGTTCCTCTTTCGTTCCACTTCTAGTGATGTTCCCGCAATTTTCGTTTCGTCTTTTCCTTCCATTGTCGGACTTCACAAGTTTTGTTAGCCATGTATCTATACATTTTCAAATATGTTAGTTGTGTTAGAGAAATGGGTACATATGCAGCAAATTTGTTTGACACATATTTTTTAACCTGGTAATGTGACAATGTCACCATTTATTGCTTCTAAGATGCAAGGTGCAATGGCATACATGAATATTTTTGGGATGGGTATTCATACACCGGTGTATCCGGTCAGCAATGAAAAGCGTTGTCTAGGAAATTGGTTTTTGTAACATAGCCTAATGGATCTGTCCATGCGTATGCAATGAGTGACATGGCGTGTACTGTTGGTGTTTTGTTTAATGACATGAAACTAAACATAATGCATTTAAACAGTTAATAATAGGCAATGAAGCAAGAGGTTCTCGGCATCCTATTCTATTAATGCACATACATACGCTATGTCATGCGTGAGGAAAAATGTTGTATTGGTATTTTGAATCGTGATACGAAGAAAACCCGATGTGTCCTAATCCTATTTAGGAAATCCCGTAGAACGATGTTTTGGTTTCATTTTGGACCATTGCTCACCCCGACCCACTATCATTTTCGGCCTTGACGGTGATGTTGCTCTCGACAAGGCGACATACAATTGGCCGTGTCCGAATCTTGGTTCGGCAAGTAGACCCCTATTTTTGTAGCGATTGGCCTTGACTTTTGTTTATTGTCATAGCATAGCAAACCTTGACTGAAATTGTTTCCTTCGAATATGAACGGCGACTTCTCATCTTTCATGGTTAAAACTATACGGGGTAGGAAAACTTTTGAGATTTTCTTGTACGGTTATTATCTTCACTTCTAGAACCTTTGAAAGAAGTTGTGTAACAATCATACGGTACCATTACATAGACCACCAGCTGGGTTCAAGTTACGTAATAACATGATGGGCGTACCTTTTTCGCTTTTAGTTCATGGGTGGCAATCCTATGGGGTTTAGAGTATTCGAGATAGTCGGTCGGATAAAGGAGCTCTGTAGAGCCACCATCATTCCCGCGGTAGTGCTTGATCAATGCTTTTGTATGTGTGCGTTGTGCTCGCTATCTTTTCCAATACCTCGGCGTTTATAAGATCCATTGTCTCATTCTTCTGACAAACAATGGCTTTGTCTTGGAGGTTGTCGGCTAGGATGTTGGAGCGTTTGTTCATCGTAGATGAAATTGATTAGCTCTCGCTTTCCTATTTCATTATCCGAAGACGGAATCGCTCCGCCATCGTTATCCACGACACGTTCTCCG
Source organism: Chrysanthemum lavandulifolium (assembly GCA_022545495.1). Classification (NCBI taxonomy): domain Eukaryota; kingdom Viridiplantae; phylum Streptophyta; class Magnoliopsida; order Asterales; family Asteraceae; genus Chrysanthemum; species Chrysanthemum lavandulifolium. The sequence continues at coordinate 95,144,761 of CM040241.1, forward strand.
GATCATTTTGATCACGTGTTCCTGTGTTGCCGTCACCTATATCCAGCAACCACTGTGAGAAACTCCTGATTTCTTCCTTCTGTGACACGGTCATTCCTTCCCTTTCTAATCTCATGTTATGTCGTAGTACAAAAACTTTGAAGTACTGCCAAAGGTATAACTCTGATATTGAAGAGGCTATTATTTCGTTTCTGGGTGCCCCTTTTTTAACCGGAAGTGTTTGCCTAAAGTCCCCCCCCCCGAACATAAGTGACTTGCCCCCAAACGGTACGCTATCAATGTCACATATGTCTCGCAGTGTCCTGTCCAACGTTTCGAAACACCTTCGATCGTTCATTGGTGCCTCATCCCAAATCACTAAACCAGTTTGTTTTAACAGGTTTCCTAGCTGTGTGTTTTTCTTTACATTGCAAACCGATTCATCAGCCAATACCAAAGGGACCTTGAATCTGGAATGAGTTGTTCTACCCGCTGGTGGTAGCAATGAAGCTATGCCTGAGGATGCCACTGCAAGAACTATTCTGCCATACGACCTTAGTGTCGTTATCAAAGTTTTCCATAAAAATGTTTTCCCTGCACCACCGTGACCATAGACGAACAATGACTCTTGCTCCCGAGCATCTATACCACGCATAATGATATCAAAATCATTTCGCTCCTCATTTAATTTAGGTATTAGCATATCCCTTTCCGAGCCAGCCCGCATACGATTGTAACATCGCTCTTCCATTATTGCTTTGTTGTTTAGTATGTTTAAAAATTCTCGGGAGGGCATTGGCAGACCAAATTCTTCTAAGGACCTACCATGATGTGATAAAGATGACTGCAACTCATAGAGGATACCAGCTTTTAGTTCAGGATCGTTCACATATAGCAGTTGCATGCCGAATAACTCAGACAACGTTCTAGGAATGTCATCAGACATATGCCTCCAGTACCGGTCCCATAATGTAAGCGGATTACTTACATCACAAAAGAGCAATATCTGTAAACAGAGCACGATTTCAGCGCGGATGCGCCGACAGACGCCTCTTCCAATGCCGTGGACCATTCGCCGTCGTCCTCTAATAGACCCATGGCATCGGCGTTGCTTCTATTTGTCGGGTAAGTGTGGCCGTTAATCAGACGTATATCGTGAAATGAGGTACAACCTAGTTGGTGGCACAATAGTAAACATTGGTAGAACAGTCCCGAACTTGATGTACATATGCCATTCTCCCAATAGATGGCTTGTTAAGGTTGCTTCTAAAACCATTCCTTATCCTTTCTCGACCAAACAAATTGAGGGAATTTTAAATATGTGAGGTGCCGCCTATGACGGTTGAAGCATTGAAGTTAAGCCATTTTGTCAGTGTTGTTTTCCAAGAGTGTGGATTGTTCAGCACCGATTCTAATCGATGGCCTGCCTTGAATGTGATACGTTGCCTGTTTTCTAGGTGTATGGCAAGGAACTGGACCGCTGGTTCTCTGAAATGAATATCAAAACCAAGTATCTGCCAACATGCTTCGTGCGGACCTATGTAGCGTGCATCAACAAAATTTTTGATTTCATCAACAACCGGTGCTGAAATAGATGCAGTTGGGGGAGTGTGGCTAGTGGATGCACCTAAACCTGCGAGCGGTGTACTCTTTCTAGTAATACGTGCCATAATCTTGTCTGTTCCCTTTGATATGTACTTGAAAAGATATTTGATGAGCATTGTCCAACTACAACACTCCACGTTTATGTGGGCATAAAACCGTTTGCATAACTGTAAGTTGTAAGGACAACATAACCATTGTCAAGTTGCATGTTACGCGTGTTGCATCAAACTGTGCATCCCTCCGACGATAGTGGACATAACCGGATTCATCAATAAATGTGGTCGGAGAGTACTCTTTTGGGAAATGTTTCTTACATGTCTGTCGTTCACGCATGCATGGAGCATTTGGGAATGCCCGCCCCAAGGACCATGCATCATGAGTTCAGAACGATCCCGAACCTTCGTGGTCGCCATACTCGTTTGGTAGTTCTGCTGTGATGAACCTGTCTACGTCTGATGGATTCGTTATTTTGGAAGAGGCCTCGTTCCAAAAAAGCAAATGACAGTGTGGCAGGCCCCTTTTTTGAAACTCAACTGTGTATAGCACTGCAGCAAAATTAAGGGATTGAAATTGTATATTAGATAGATTCCAAAATCAATGTATTGACAGTTTTGTGATGACTGAAAAACAAAACATAAAAAACATGCACATATATTATGTAACAAAATCATAGAGCGCTGACCTGCACTAATAGTACCCAAAGGCCTGCTGTCGCGAATGTACTTTATAAGCCTGTGGATCTTGCGTTCGAAAACACGATCAATGACATCCGGTCTATCAGCGGCTGTTAGATGAGGGAATCGTGTCATGTATTCTTCAATCTCTAGCCACCTCACGTTACATGTAAAGGTAACGAAAAAGGTAGGGTTTCCATGAACCCTACAGGTCGCCAGTGCATCAAGATAATGACTGTACATATAACGTGGTCCTCCGATGAATGATGCAGGCAATATGATTCTTGAGCCGACATCAGAACCCTCATGGTCTCCCCTCGCTACCGCATCAAATAAACCATTTAAGAACTCCCCTCTAATATCTGAGTGGTGCTTTCGCACAAAATCCATACGGTCCTGTTCAATAGCACAATAAGCGGTATTCACATATTGTTGGAATAAACGGCCACCGCGTGCTAGAAGTGCATAATGGTTATAACAGTCATGTAATAGGTACGAATAGTAGGCGTTCATAGACATCTTCTTCACCTCATCTGTATTAAGGTTACCCACATTGCGCAGCTTCAAATCAAGATGATAGCCTTGTTCACCATAAACCAATGCAGCTGGAACGAAGGGACATGTAGCAAGGATGAAGTTTATTGATGCGTTACGCCGCGCGAATGTCTTTCAATTACTATGTCAAACTCACTCGGTGGCTCGTCCCGGTTCAAATACAATTGCTCCAATGCAATCTGCGTGGGAAGCTCATGTGTCGATGAACCCACAACACCATAAAGCACCACTTTGAAATCCGGGACATCGTGTACTTGTAACTTATCGCGAGCCATTCTCGAAAAGTCGTATCAAAGCGTTGTTATGATCAAGGAATTCTATCAACCCTTCGACGATGGTACGATTTAAAGACTATTTATGCACCTCTATCAAAATGTAGTAACTGTTCTCAACCTCGTGGTCTATATCATAGATGTATAGTCGCAGAAAATGTGGGTCGTCACCTTGAACCGGGCGCATTCTAACAAGCCGATGATATATCTGACCAGAAATCTTAAAAACGTAAGGACCTCTTCCTGTGGTAACAGTATCGTCAGTAGTTGCCCCTAAAGATGTCATTGCAAACATCTGGTTATAACCACGGATATTGGTCAGGAAATGTGGATCTTCAAACAATTGTCGTATAAAGGGTGGATACTCACGGGGAATTGACACCCGCACTTTGCTTCCCATACAACACCGGTGGTATAACGGGCCTGAGGAATGCGTGGAATTACTCAAGCACTCTTCATACCAAAAAGTGCGCTGCAGTGCCTACAAATGCGGTGCATGAACCAAACCTCTCATATGATGTTTGAGCACCTAAAGTTTGTGAAAAAGGTAGTGTTAGTACATTAGCAACAAAACCGCAATAATTACTCCACTAATATCTTTAAGTAGTCTGAAATATGTGTACCTCTAACAGGAATAGGTACAGCACGACTTGTTGATGCAACGTTTCTCTCAGGTGTAGGTAAACCTGATGGACCTCCGGTCGGTATATCCGTGGAAGAAGTTGTTCCACCGCAAATGTGGTTCGTCATTAAAAAAAATAACATCGAAATAGAGTTGTCACCAGAAAGTGTGAGTAGATTGTTATAATTGCAGTTAACTATACCTGTATAGGCGCGTGAAGGGACATGAGATGGGGTTGCACCAGCATCCTCTAAACATTCAACAGCTAAAGGTCTCGGCGTCGCTGTGTCATAGGAAATAAACAAATTTTATGTTCCGATTCCATGACCCCGTAACTGTACCATCTAAAAAAAAGCAAATAATTCTACATGGTAGCGTCTAACAAACTCAGATCGCCGGTGGCGAATGCCACGCCTAGGCCTAGGAGCGCTGCGGATCGATTTCGACGTAAACTCGATGCGTGATGAGCGTTAGAACACAATTGTAGATACAAAGTATCGAAAATCATCGGCTCAAGCAAATGTACCTCTTCGTCTTACATTTTCCTGTGACATGGCATCAAACAGGCCAACAGCACCAGGAACCCTACACATACCGCTAGGGTTGTCATCACCTCCCGGACTGTCTTGAACCATTGGGACAGCCACACATGTAGCTGCATCCATGTAAAAGGTTTATGACAGTCGTCGCCATAAGCACTTTACAAACATCGTCGCCAACCGAGCCACGAAAAGAAGTCAAAGAGAGCCAACTGACTTACAGTTGACTGTTGTAACTGTCACACCAACCCCGACTGGCTGATTTAACACAGGTATGCTGTCAGACGTGACTGCATGCGCCGAAACAGGGACAGGCTTCCTGGATGTTAACTCAGGTAACACACCTTCAATACATTGAGATCAAGAAAGTTAGAAAAACAAACATGTAACTACAGAAAGGAAAATGATATACAGAATAAATGTTAAAGTTTAACTCATGACTAACATACGTCTACGACTCGAAGTACCACCAAAACCACATGAGATAGTGGCGTGACCAACATCGTGGACAAACATTCCTTCATCTGTAATGGTTAAACAGAATCGCGATAAGGCGTATGAAAGGTATGAAAACCCAAACAGGAAAAAAAAATAAAAGGTGTACTTGAACGGACCCTCGGTCATAGAATCCGCCCCTCTCTTCCTGCTAAGACGTTCCTGTCGTGCAACGTAGTGACCCATTTCGCTATTGTGGTTAGGACCGTCACCGCCACCCGCATAATCGATCCGGTTCCGAAGTCCAAACTAAATGGACCACTACCTGCATAGTCAGACGAAGCATGACCATCAATAACCATAATGATACACATCAACATGAACAGAAAACAAAAAACTCACCGTGAATAAAGTGTCATCACATCGAATTTTTTTTATCGCATGGCAAGATCAAACGATCCGATTCATTGGCACGCCATTTACCAACAACACCGAACCCGCTCGAACCATTCCGGACGCAAGCACATGGATGCATGTATCGGTTCGCCACGGGACATTACCACCCTCTACCAAAGGCTGTATGTCACACGGAGATCCAACACCCGCACCACAATCCAAACCCGGTGGTCCGAAACCACTCACAACCCCACCGAAACATCCATTGGGATTCCTAAACATCCTTTTCTAGCTACAGGTTTTCTTTTCGTTTTCATTTATGGGAAACAAACAATGAACATGAAACACAACAAAACCAAAGGTATTTGAAACGTTGGAAGTGAATATATAATATTTTACTTTTCGAAAAGGGACACCCAAAGATAAAAAAAGGAGTCAGTAATGTATACACTAATGAGATACTAAAAAGTGTTAAAACCAACAAAACCAACAGCATGTATGCAGGAAATCAGAAAAACATCAAACCAAAATACACCAAGAAGAAGGAAAGAAAAAAGTTGACCTAACTAACCATTCGAAAAGCATGCATCAAACATACAACACGGCATATACAAAAAGTCAAAAACTACATGCAATACCTAACTGAGAACCACAAAGTTTATGAATCATACATCAAATATGGAATACACACGACATGCATCATCCAATAAACATAAACCCTAGACATAGATTTGCATGGTTTACCTGCAATAGATGTCACCAAACTTTTCAGAGAAAAATGCCGTGTCTTCTGGAGGAAGGATAACAAAGCGACACATATATTGTAAGCAGTTGGTGAGCACACGTGTGCAGTATGGAAGCAGGCCAAAAGAAAGTGGCCAAAGAAATGGGCTGACATACAGAACTTAAAAAAAGCCCAAAAACCAAATAAAATAATATAGTTTGGATGGCCAGTGTGCCATAGTATCTCTATATAATGTGAGTATGATACGATTGTAATGAGAATGTGGATGGTTAAGTTGAATGAGCATGATGTATAAGTATGCCATTGACTATGTTGTTTATGATGATATATTATGACGGTTATTTACTAAGTTTGAGCTTACCCCTTTTAGTTGTTGATGTCAAGGCTGTGAAGATCACGAGTAAACTCATAAGATTGTACGATCATACGTGCTCACTGGATAAAATCGTGTAGGATTGTATGTGAGGTAGGATTGCGAGTAAGATCGTAGGATCGGAAATAAAATTGTAAGATCGCTAGTCAATCCGAGTTTACCTAAGTCCATATCTATTTTATTTTTTCTATCTTTTAGCCCATAATTTGTGCTTAAGCTCAAAAGTAAAAGTGATAAGTAACTCACTATTGGTTTTCTTATTAAATTATATACAATTATACACTTTTGGTATTATGGGTCGTATGTTTTGAGACGTTTATAACTCATGTTATGTAATATTATTCCGCTAAATCGTTAATTTAATGATTGAAACTTGATTTTTTTGTGTTTTACTAGTACTTCGATGTTTGAAATTTGAACTTTGACATTTTCAAGAGGATATTATATGAATTTATCTTTGATATTGAGTAGAAACGTAAAGCAATTCGACTCCTTTATTCTTTGTTTACAAAACATGACAAATTGATAGGATCTTAGGATCTCGATCCGACCTTACGATCCCAATATTGCAAAGACAAAAACGATCTCAGGTGAGATGTCAATCTCAAAAGCATTGGTTGATGTTTTTGTAGGTAACGCGGATCATTAAGTCTTGGGATAAAGACCATAGATATGACGTAGAAGGTTCAGAAATATGTTATAATATGCTTAGGAGCTTAGTACTAGATACCGAGCTCAATAAATGTTGAACCCCTAAGAGTCGTAAAATGGTTTGTAAAGTTATTGTTAAGTGTCAAGGCCATTTGTTATAGTGTATGCAACGAGTCAAAATAGACGTTTGGCAATTAGTCGTATTAACCCACTTTTGAATGCTAATGGGTCAAAACTTGTATGGAGTCTTTTAAAATATTTACAGGAATGGTACACGAATGTATGGGATGGTGTCTTAAGTATTGGTTTAGTTTATGTTATAGTATTATGTCGGGTTAAGTCTATTTATTAGAAACGTACTTTCTCCAATATACACATCTAGTAAACCAACTTGTTTTATTACTGATATAGTCATTAAAACTTTTAAATTGTGAACAATATTGAAAACTTTCTTCACATACACGTGCATCGTTAGTCATTTATACTAACGCGTTAGTATATAACTTAGAATTTCGTTTTCTTACGTTTTCGTTCGTTTATACACGTTTTCGTCCATTTTTGTACGTTTATGTACGTTGTTGTCCGTTTTTGCATGTTTTCGTCTGTTTTGCACGTTTTCATCCGTTTTTGCAGGTTTTCGTCCGTCTTTACACATTTCCTTCGATTTTCCACGCCGTCCGTTTTGCAAGTTTTCATCTGTTACACGTTTCGTCTATTTCTATCGCCGTCCGCTTTTACATGATTTCATCTATTTTTGAATGTTATCATCCATTTTTGCACGTTTTCGTCCGTTTTTGCACGTGTAAAATAAAAAAAAATGCAAATACGGATAGAAAACGTGTAAAAATGGACGAAAATGTAGGAAAACGAACGAAAACGTGAAAAACGAACAAAAACGTGTAAAAACGAAGAAAACGGATGAAAACGTGTAAAAAGACGAAAACGAGCGAAAACATGAAAAAGAACAAAAACATGTAAAAACTGACGAAAATGTGCAGAAATAGACGAAAGCGTGTAAAAATGGATGAAAACGTGTAAAAATGGACGAAAACATGTAGAAACAGACAAAAACATGTAAATATGGACAAAAACGTGTAAAAACATACGTAAACGTGTAAAAACGAACGAAAACATGTAAAAGCGGACGAAAATGTGCAAAAAAGGAGCGAAAATGTGTAAAAACGAATGAAAACGTGTAAAAACGGACCAAAACATGTAAAAACGGAAGAAAACGTTTAGGGAAATAGACGAAAACGTAAAAAAAGTAGACGAAAACGTGCAAAAACTGACGTAAACGTGTAAAAACGGACGAAAACACGTAAAAACGGACGAAACGTGCAAAAACAAGCGAAAATGTAAGAAAACCAAATTTTAAGTAATTTACTAATGACCGCTAATTTAAAGGACTGAGCTCCAATTGCATCATAGGCATAGAAAAAAAAGAGTCGTGGCAGAAAAGATGAAATATTCTGTCAACTTCACTATTTTAGTTATTTTCATTTTATTTTAGGTGCAAGTGTATGTGAAGAAAGTTTCCGATATTGTTCACAATTTGAAAGTTTAATGACTATATCGGTAATAAAACAAGTTGGTTTACTAGATGTATATATTGGAGAAAGTACGTTTCTAATAAATAGACTTGACCCTATTATGTCTAAGTATATTGAAAATGGAAAAAAGGGATGTTCGGCAAACCACTTAAAAGCATGTTTTCGTGAGTCATTAAAGCACAAATATTTATGAAAAAGAAGTAATATATTGTTGCGAAGAATTTTGAAAAGTTTCGCTAAATTTTGATTCTCGAAAGTTGGTTTTCCGGAAATAGAGCAAAATGTAAAAATATGGCTTTTTGTAATGTTTTCTGTAGGAACCAAACGGCTATATGATATTTTAGCATATGGTTGTATGCTTAGTTCAAAAAATTCTCCACTGAGCATATGACCATATGGAACTTCAGCATATGGTCATATACTTGCGTCAAAATTTTAATAATGGCTTTCATACTTCGGTCATCTTCTGAATTGTTGGATGAGTCCTAGATAGATCTTTTGAGCCTTTAATAAACGGATAGAATACTTATGTAATCACAAGTAAACTATGGAGAATCTCTTATAAACTTATGTTTACGCGGAATATAAACACAAGAGTTAAAGAAGACAATAACAACTAAATACTTTGATCCTCTATTGATCTATATTAATTCACTAAGAATGTTTTCAAGCACGTACAGAACTCATAGCCGCAGGTTTCTTTTATACTATAAGAAACCCTAATACAGCCCATTACAAAACGTGAAGAAGATATGCATTATATCTTCCTAATATAACTCATGCATATCCTAACTAAATACTAATAATACGGATACTACTATTCACAAAAACAATGACTAACAGCAGGAACTGCACTATCAGTAGAAACAACTATAACTAACAGTGGGAACCTATCAGTAGGAACCACTATACTATTACATTATTATTTTAATAATTCCTAACAATCCTCCCCTAAACTTGAATTTGACTGGGTTAACTTCAAGTTTCTAGATAGATCTTTCACAGCAAGAGGATTGAATCTTGGAGCATCCGAAGCAATGAGAGTAACCAAGAAGAATGTAAACCACTAGCAACAATGAAGTCCAGGATCCAAAGAACAACTCCTATAACAAAGAAGATTCGAATCCAAAGAAGAATAAAGACCATGAGTAGATTTGATAAGCCTTTACCAAGTAGCTACTCACTCTTGGGCTAGCTAGTTCTTTGGTGGAATCATGACATCACCCGTGAACTAATAACCATCCAACACTTAGAACATGAATCAATGGTGTGTTGAAAACCCTAATGGTTTTGGCAAACCATCACGCCCATCAACGGATTTGAGATATCTTTACCGGCCGTTAACTCGTGAATATCCATGGTATTCCATCGCTTTACCACAAGCCATGAACTTGTGGGCTAGCCAACTCTTCATCTATGAGGACATGGTGAGTTGAGCACCAACAATTTATTGGCAAATTGTCAACCATCCAACAGATTTGATATCTCTTTACCGAGCGCTTGCATTAGCCCCATGATGAGTCAACTCTTTCTTGTCTAAGACATGGTGACTTGATTACCATAAGTGGGATGAGAAAAACCTTACAACATGATCCTCAAACGGAAAAGTTAGTAAACAAGCAATATATAGAGAAAAATATTTTTTTTTTTTTTTTTTTTTTTTTAACAACTAAAATAAAAGAAAAGAAATAGATAATATACAACAATAATAGCACAAAATACCAGATCCAAGAAGATGCAGCATCATTGGCAGCAATGAGTCTGTCTTTGATTAACTTAACCAACTGTTCTGCATGCAACATGTCATTCCCCACAGGATCAGAAGGTAGCACCAACTGATGCTTTAGCATTTGTTCCATCACCTTCACAGATAGGGGATATTGCAAATCCGAGAACATATACACATAAGGGCCAAACATAGTTTGCAATACATGAACATTTGCCAGAGGATAAAACTTCCAATTCCACACTTTCCAATTAGCCTGACCTTCCCAAACCTTGAACCCTTTACCATCCTGATAAATGGAGTCAAAAAGCACATGAAGATCACCCAACAAGAAAAGACCAGCACCAGTTGCAGTATGAGTCTCAAAATACTTAGTGACCAATCCATACAATTTTAATGAGATCATGTCTATCCACTAGATGTAGAATTTCATTTAGAAAAGTAAAGTACTTGAAAGACCCAACTCTTCTATAAATGGTATTTACTTTACCCATACCACCCACACCAAGAGAAGTTAATTCCCATCCATCAAGAACCGACTACATAATGGGCTCCTCATCGTAATCATCGACCAACTACCTTAATGAATGTCCTCTCCTCACCGTAGATCAAGTAACTTAGGAACTATTTTCTTTGCTAAGATCTTCTGCCTTTTTCTTGGAGTAGAAGAAGGAGAAGAAGAACTAGACTTAGTCATTCCAGTGAGAGACCACCGTGTAGCAACAGAGTATCGTAGCTTCCTTATCGTGGGAATGGCCGTGGAGGTGGTGTTGAATAGCAGAATGGGAACATCATCGCAGAAAGATTCTTAGCTTCATCGGTGGAAATGGACTTATCACCATCGGAAATAGGCTTAGCTGCATCAAGAGGAATTCCCCGTGCACCATCAAGAGAAATGGGCTTATCACCATCTTAGTGGGAACAGTCAGACACAATCGGAAGAAACACTCTTAGGAACATCGATAGGATTCACCGAGTATCATCGGTGGAAATACTCCGAGAAGTTGCAGAGGAATGGGTGTTTCTGGTGTTTCCATAGGTGTTGAGTCCTTAGCAATGTCCTCAAGAGAAACAGGAATGCCTTCATGAGAAACTGAATTTCTTCATGGAATCAAGACTTCAATCTTTAGTCTCGTGTGCTTCTAAAGGTGTTGATGTCTTTTCAAGGTTTATGGGATTGATGCCATCTCTTTCCAAAACTCGAGAAGTCTCTCATATTCTATCTTTAATTGTTCATCCGTTAACTTCCTCACATATGCCATGGTCCACCCAAGGTTGTAAACTGCAGAACTTTGGCATTTTACAAACTCCCTCATGTGCTGTCTCTGCTGAGCTTGAGTTGGAGGTTTATCTCGTTTAGCTTTAGCCCTCCTTTCAACATCTGCTTTCTTCCTCTGATTTTCCAGTGCAACCATCCTTGCAGCAAAGTTATCTGAGTTGAAAGCATCCCCTAAGATAGACTGAGCAAGAGATGTATTGGTAGTTACTTCTCCCACTATCTGTTGCCAAGTAGCTTCTGTAAAATGAAAAGATGCTTCATCCAGTTCTCTTCTTCTTTGAGGAGTCAATGTGGAAGGAATGTTTAAGTTTGTCTTTCAATATCTGCATTCAATTCAGCTTGAACCTTCTTTGCAATTTCCTTGTCACTCTGTGCAATTTCATGAAGTCTTAGAAGCCTGGCCTATTCAGCTTTTAAGTCAGCAGAATTCAAGTCCTCTTCTACCATAGGAGCTTTTCCCTTATCCACTTGTGTAGTAGATACATGTATAGTATCAGCAGGATTATTCTTGGCATCAGAGGGAACATCAATAGGAATCTTAGTAGCAGGAGCCTTATCAGCAGAAATCTCTTCAGGAGGAATCTGGACACTATCAGAAGGAATATCAACCTTAGCAGCAGTGCTATCAGCAGCAATGAATGCAGTGTCAGGAGGAACCATAGAGCTACCAGCAGGAATAGCATATTGGAATTTCTCAAATGCTGGTACTACTGAATGGATTTTGGTCCTTCTCCTTTTGAAAACATTGATCTCTGGAGTGATAACTGGCTCATCTTCAGGCTTAGAGATATGAACTTCCTCTGTTGTAGTATCAGCAACATTAACTTTTCTGGCTCAGACACATTCACTTCCTCTGTTGTAGTATCAGCCAAGGAAGCAGAAGCCAACACATGAAGAGCATCAAGATCAACATCCTCCTCTTCTTCACCCTGCTCATCCTCTGAATCAGAAACCACAAATTTGCTCCTCCTCTTTTTCAATCTATCCTCTAATTCAGTCACTCTTCCAAGTAGTTGTACAACACCCACCAAGTGTCTTCTTAGTCTCCTTAAGCTCAACCTCAAGATCATCAACCTTCTGAACATACCTGTCAAGTAAACTAGACATTTTCATTAGTACATCAGAATCCTCAGCTCCACCAACAGGTTGTCCTGAGGTGTGATGAGCATCATTGGATCTGGGAGGAGAAACATAATCATCTCCACTAAAATTGGTGTCATCCTCAAATGTGTGTCTAGGTGGACTCAAAGGTGGCTCAGGAGGTTGGTCAATATTAACTTCTGGTTCAACATGAGTTTGATCCTGTGTTCCAGAAGCAATGATAGGCTCATCAGGAGCAATAATCCTTGGAGATGGTGGGGGTAACAAGTCTAGGAGAAGGAGGTAGCTGGTCATCAGTAGCAACTGATGCAGTTGCATCAGGAGCATTGGAGGCCCAAATATCAACTAAAACTGATGCAAAGGCACCAGCAGCATCAGGGATATGTGGCATATTGCTACCAGCAGCCTCAGAAATGGGTTGCTCATTGCCACCAGAAGATCACCATTGCACTAGCTTCTACATTGCCAATGGGCAACATAGAAGGCAATAAAGGTCTATGCTCTCCAAAGAAAATTTGTCTTTATGGTAGCAAAGAGTTTGGCAGTCAAATTTCCTATTGGTCTTGGGGTTTGGTCTGAGGTCTTAATGCCTAATATTATCTGCAAGAATCTTTGATACATGAAAATTTTATGCTTGGAATCCTTAATATTTTTAAGCATTTCCTCAAATATGTACCTTGAAAAGTTATAATCTCTACCTTTAGACAAACAAATGATAGCATAAGCAATTGAGCTGGAGAACTGATCCCAACCCCCAGACTTAGGACTAATACATTGGAGAAGGGTATGAACTAAAAATCTCCACTTAGGGCAAAACTTATTTTTATACCATATAAACTTCCCATCAGTGGGATACCCTAAACTGGCCAAACCAGTGATTATTTCCTGCCTATCATTCTCAAAAACTCCTCCTTCATCATGTAATTGCAACCGAGTCCTTATAAGAGACTCAGTAATTACACATTCCTGTCCATCAATTATGGCCACAATCTCCTTGGGTTGACCCTCAGGAGATCTTTCATAAGCATTGGCCCAGAATTGCCTGACTAAAGAGTCATAAACAACAGATGGACAGTGAGTTAGGGCATACCTGATCTTGGAGCACAATAGGAAATTAACCATTGGATCAAAAATATCACTTCCTTCAGCTTTTCCCAAAAACGCAACCTTATTATGATCCCCTTTAAAGCTTAGTGCCGCCATTGCAATGATTTGAGAAGATTTGAATTGGATTTTGGTTGAAAATGAAAGGGAATTGGTTAATTAGGTCGTGGGATTACTGTGATTGGCTATTTAAAGAAGTTACCCAAAATAGCCGTTCAAATTGGCAATTATCTCGCAAAGTGTCTTTGACCAATTTTGACTTTAATTTAATCCCGAATTAAATACCAAATTCCACGCTACTAGAAGATCCAAAAGTCAATCCCAGGAACCGCATAGTCAAACAACAGAAACCACACAATGTTTGACCGCAATTACTATAATGTGCTACCAAGTAGAACCATAACCCATCAAGAGGAATAAACATGTTACCAGCAGGAATGAGGAAAAGTCAACCCTTTTATTATTAATCACAGATTAACACCTCTCAGCCTTAACCCTTATTTACTCTATCACCAACCGAACAATTACTACCATAAATTGAATAGGAGTTAGATTACGTAAGACTTTGACTATAAAAGAAACCTTCCTCATAAACCACATACAACACAAACCCTTCAACCGATAATCTACAAAAGTCATCAAAACACCATAATGAGTAACTCTCCCATTGAATTTCATCTTATTCCTCAATGAGTCCACCGTCTAATGATGGATGGGAAAATTACTTCCCTCCTAAAAACACCACTATTACCTACATGCCCACAAACCCTCCTCCTTCACCAGCACCAGTTGGTAGCTCTTCTGAGGATCTGCCTACTTCACCCTCCTATGTGGATGACTCCAGTTCACTAAGCTCCATGCTTAGCTTTGTATCAGCTTATTCTGATGATGAAACAGGTGGATCCTCCAGAGCTTTGACTGTTGCTCCTCTTGCTCAAGTGCCAGCTCCTTCTGTACAAGTACCAGGTCCCTCCAACCAAGCCCCATGTAAAAGACAAGCAGTGGTTGGTCTTCCCCGCCCAAGAGTGTAGGAGTGGTTGGTAGGAGGGGAAACAGAGTATGCCGGAGTTTGGAAAGAGGAAGGCACCCATGGAGTAGGTGGTGTTAGTAGTTTTCTTTGTTGATGTCTTGGATGTAATGGAAGCTAGTCTTGTAATATCGCATCCGTGAATGCAGATCTTTTAATAAATAAACTTCCATGTTTCTCTTTTAATCTCTTTGCAACTGATTGAGTGCTTGACTTATAATCTGCAAAACTGTTAGTAGAACACAAAATATACAAAGAATATTCACAAATATACAATATGCATAGATATACAAACTATACAACAAAAATCCTCCCTTAATCGTAAAGTTCCCTTAGGCATAATCCTCCTCAAATACAACAATCGGGGTTGATCATGCCAATATGGACAACCAAAATTGAAATCTAGGGCCATCAAAAGCTTTA
This sequence comes from Chrysanthemum lavandulifolium, assembly GCA_022545495.1. NCBI lineage: Eukaryota > Viridiplantae > Streptophyta > Magnoliopsida > Asterales > Asteraceae > Chrysanthemum > Chrysanthemum lavandulifolium. The sequence goes on from CM040241.1 coordinate 95,159,817, forward strand.
GTTAACAAATCACCACATTATCATCAAGATGAATTTTAAGCACTTGAATAAGATGTTTTCATTTGCATCTCGATAAAATGGTGCCTAATTTCTATATGCTTGGTTCTTTGATGAAAACCTGATTTTTAACAATGCAAATGGTACTTTGGTTATCAATAAAGATTTTGTGTTCATAAAATTAAACCCATAGTCTAATAACCGATTTTGTATCCATAGTACCGACCACAACAACTAGCAAGAGCAACATACCGCTTTCAGTGGAGGATGTGGCCACAATGGTATGCTTCTTGCATTGCCGTGGAGATCAACCTCCTACCCAGAAACTGACAACCCCCAGTAGTAGATTTTCTATCAAAATTGGCACCAGCATAGTCACTATCACTGTAAGTTTCCAACACAAATGGAGAATATCTAGGATACTAAAGACCCAATTTAGGCTGGCCCTTGAGATACTTGAAGATTTTCTTGACTGCATTTAAGTGGGAAGTCAATGGAGTAACCTAATACCTTGAACAAGCACTGACTGCAAACATAATATCAGGCCTTGAAGCTGTCAAATACATGAGTGAACCTATCATTGATCTGTAGAGATGAACATTGACAGCATCATCTCGGTTCATTATTTGACTTAGGCCTGGAGGTTCATAAGGTGTAGTTGCATCCTCACAAGTTCCAAATCAAACTTCGTGGAGGATATCTTGCACATACTTTTCTTGATCGATGAAAATACCATTTGGCTTTTGATTAACACTGTAGGCCCAAGAAGAATGTAAGCTCACCCATAGCACTCATTTCAAACTCACTTTTCATCAACTCCTCAAATTCTCTACACCAAGCCTCTTTAGTAGAGCCAAAGATAATGTCATCCACATAAACTTGGACTAAGATGATATCACTGGAGTTCTTCTTGATAAAAAGTGTCTTATCAATAGCACCTCTCCTGTAACAATGCTTCAGCAGGAATGAAGACAGCCTAGCATACCATGCTCTTGGTGCTTGATGAAGCCCATAGAGTGCTTTAACCACCTTGTAAACCAAATCTGGATTGTGTGGGTCCACAAAGCCTTTGGGGTTGAGTCACATATACTTCTTCTTCAATTTCACCATATAGGAAGGCACTTTTAACATCCATCTGATAAACCATGAAACCCATATAAGAGGCAAAGGCTAAGAAGAGTCTAATAGCCTCAACTCTTGCTACTGGATCAAAGACTTCATCATAATCAATACCCTCTTCTTGCCTGTGACCTTGAGCTACCAATCTTGCCTTATTTCGTACCAAAATCCCCCTTGCATCCCTTTTACACTTTAAGATCCACTTTGTCCCAATTGCATATTTCCCATCAGGCAATGGAACAAGCTTCTAGAAATTTTGATTTAAGAACTGTTGCATTTCTTCCTGCATAGCAGCAACCCAATCTGAGTCTGCAAGTGCATGTGCTACACTGGTAGTTTCAACTTGTGACAAGAAACAAGAAAATGTATAATGATGATAGTCGTGTGATTGTTCCTTTGTTGATCCTTAATATAATCGAAATGCAAGCCACCAAATTTAGTCTTTTTCACCTTACTTCTTGTTTGAACAGATGAAGTAGGATCACCAATAATCAGAGATTGTAGATGAACAGTGTTAATCCTTTTAGTAGCACTAGGACTAACATCAATTGAGGTTGGCAGATTATTAATAGTAGGGCCAAAATCATCATCATATGAAGAGGAATCAAATATTCATGTGCTTGACTGATGATGAATACCTTCCAACTCAGAGCTTGAAGATTGGGAATTTGCCAAATCAGATGGACTTGGAAAGCGAATGGGAGGTTCATAGAAACCCAGATAATCAGAAGATGGAGTAGTTGAAGGAACCGCAAGAACAACATTACTACCGTAGGAACGGAACACCGGCGTAGAATCGATATCCGCAAAGAATCGAACTACTACCAAGCAGGATTGACATCGGTAAATCGACCATTACCAACAGAACGGTTGCATTACCGTGACAGTAAATGTACATTACTAGCAACTTCAAGGTTCATGCGGGCTTCAATAGTCGCTTGTCTCAAGAGTTCCTATGTGTCTTTGGAGAATTCAAAACTAAACTTTTCAAGATTATCCTTAGTCGCATGCTCTTGGCTTAAGCTTAACAAGTTCTTCTCGCATACCCCGAATCACTTGAGTCACAGCAGAAGAATCCTCATGCTCGCACTCTAAAAAGTGGTTAGTAGGAAAGAGGAACAACAATAAGTTGTTCATCACAATCTGAAGTCGAATCATCATCCGAGGAACCTACAATGTTAGTTTGTGAAGCTTGTGGACCGCAGATTGATTAGATTTGTAACGAGTATAACCTAAATGATCGCTAAATAGTCAAGATCAAAGTACCATTCATGACCACCCCTCGAACATTAGGTTTATCCTCCGTAAATCTCGATTCGGTGTTTCTTCTATCCTCTTGTCGATATATTGTACACCTTGTAAGCCTTACTATGAGCAGAATAACCAACTATATACCCCTCATCAGCTTTCCCTTCAAATTTTCCCAAATGATCACTGGTGTTCAAGATAGTTACATGACACCCAAAAGGTTTAAAGCAACTGATGGTAGGAACCCTCCCAGACAGTAGTTCATAAGGTGTCTTATTGTGAGGTCTAGTAATCAAAACCCTGCTCAAAACATAACAAAAGGCCGATCGCTTCACCCGTAACATGGTTGGTAATTTAGAGTCACAAGCATAGATCTTGCTACTTCTATAAGGGTTCTGTTCTTCCTTTCAAAGAACTACATTTTGTTTTGGAGTCCGGAATTGATGTAGTCCCTTTTATCCCTTAGACCCACGAGTTCTATTAATTTAGCATTTTTGAACTCGTCCCATTGTCACACCTTATAGCTTTAACCTTTTTATTCACCGGTTTTCAATCGTGGTAATAAAGTTTTGAAGAACCTAAAAGTTTCATCCTTAGTCCCCAAAAGAATACCCAACAAAACTGTAGTAGTCATCAAGAACCACTATACAATAGTACTTGTGATCAATGCTTCGATAGAGGTAGGACCAAAAGATCCATATAAAGAAGTGTAGAGGCTCGATCCGGTGTCGATCGCAGAATGCCCTTGTAAGAAGCCTTGTGCCGCTTCCTTTGTTGCAGGCCACACAGTTATGCTCATTAGTGAAGACTTTGGAAGGAAGCCCATGGACCAATCCATGTTTTGCCAGCTTGTTGATTGTTTTGAAGTTTACATGTGTCATCCTTCTATGCCATTTGTTAGATTCATCCAAGGATGCTTTTGCTACCAAACAAGCCAAATCACCTTCAGGCTGGACATCATTTAGATTGAATGTATACAAATTGTGTCTCCTTGGAACCTTCAGCACTACTTGACTTTCATCAGGTATCTGAAAGTCTTTAGAAAGCACAAGACATTCATGTTCAGTGAATAGAACACTTTTCTTCTTGTCACATATTTGTAACACAGAGAATAGATTGAAGTTTCTGAGTTCTTTCACATAATACACATTTTCAAAGTCCAGCTTGGAGGTCCTAATGGTTCCTTTCCCAGTTATCTTGCCATCTCCTCCTCCAAAAGTAACAGTGCCTCCATGTATGGACACAAAATCATGCAGTCTTTCTCTGTTCCCTGTCATACTTCTAGAACATCCACTCTCAACAATACCTAAATCTTTATTCTTATGAGGATCATCCTACAAGTTAGAAATATACAACAACATTAGTATCAATGGAGACCCAAGTCATGACCGACTTGGGCCCGCCATGGATCATAGATGAAAAACACAGAGATTGATGAGATCCACCATTGTTCTTGGATTCCTTTCCTAAATGTGGTTTGCATTGTCTCCAAGAGCAACTTGTTGAGGACTTAATGTATATCCCATCTTGCCCCTTTATACAATGGGTCACAAGAAATGTGCCTATATCCATTTTGAAAATAAGTGCTTGTAGGTCTTATTGTTGGGTTCAAGAATACCCAAACCCTTAATCTAGGATTTGAATAGAAAATAACCTAAGTGTTTAATCCGTTAAACACTATCGTGTCACCGAGTGCATAGTCTCGGTGAGCCATCTTCGTGTTACTCAAGACGTGGCGAAGAAGAAGCCTCTCCACTCGGAAGGCGGAACTTAATGGGTGAAGACTAAGTCAAGAAGAAGATGGTGGATTCAAATGAGTGATGACAATAACTCATCGAATCCCTAAGACTCCTCTCCAACTATTAGCATCAAGACAAACCAAGGAAGAGATCAAGGCTTTCAAGACCAAGAATGAGCGGGACTAGGCGGAAAAGTTTACCCAGATAAAACTAAGCCCCAAGTGCTTTACCCGATAAAACTAAGTCCCTATCTACTAAAGCCATATCTTCCCATTTATAGTAAGCGGTGATACTAAAGGATTCTCTCGTTAAGAAAAGAAGTCACTACCGACTACAAATAGCAAAGTAAACATGAATCGAATATATCTATATTCGGATTCTGTGATCAATGTTTTGTCTTCTAGGTTAAAGTTAAATATCCATACTTGTATAAATAGATAGAGAATGAGTGAAAAGTTAATGCTTGTGAATTGTAAAAACACACACACAAGCCAACTTTTCACTCTTAAATACAACTTTATCCTTGAGATAGCTCGATGGGTTCTAAGAGTTGTGCTCGTGACTTAGCCCGAGCTAGAGAGGAGTCACCCAAACTTTGTCATTTCAATCCCAAGAACTATTCGCAAGTACTGGGTAACGATTCTTTGATTTATTTCTAATAAGAAAATGATGTTGAAAATTACTTAGTGTGTTTTACTTACGTTAATTTCACCATTATTCACTATTAAATTGTTTTAAGTACTTAATTGTTTTTAAACTATAGTGAATAGGGAACAACAAGTGGTATCAGAGCAAGGTCGATTATAAAACCTTTAAGCCGCTCTAAAACGCTTTTAAATCGTGATGGTCAAACCGATGTACCCCAACTAGTCGATAAAAGGGTGGAGCTTATTCAGATGTTGCCCTAGACTTGAAGTTGGCAAATTTAACAAATGGAAAAAGCGTATCCTTTGCTATTTGATCGATGGAACCTTATTATATCAAGTGTATAAATGAAGGTCCATTTATCCCAAAGATCGGCAAGGTTTGCCCAAACCCGAAGCTCGATGGACTCAGATGAAAGGAGAGTGGTCAACCAGACCAAAGACTCAAAAGTATCATCATATCATGTCTTCCGATGATATAATGGAGTCGCTTATAAGTCGAATACGCCTAAACAAACTGGGATGACCTAGTCCATAGCCATGAAGGCCCATCTAATACCAAGGAAAACAAGATTATGGACTCAAACTTGAGTATAATACCTTGTGGCTAGGGACTCAAACTCTCTCACAAACTTACACCGATACAAAACTCTTTAAATGAACTCGCTAATGATGGTGTTAAGTTGTCCAAACATGAGATTAATGTTGGTTTTGTCAATTGTCTCCTCGAGAAGTGGTTGAACTTCTCGTGGACTTAGAAATGCAATGACATTCAAAATCTTGAACTTCCCGAATTTATGGAAATTTGTCTTTGAGGAAAACCTCATCAACAAACGATACCCCGACTTAAAGAAGTCTCGTGAAGTCAAGAAGTCCCCACCATCACCTCACCTATATCAACCGCCTTCTTTTCTAACAATGTGGTTCAAGATTTTCAAGAAAATTCAGATGATGAGCCCGATGAGAGATCAAGTGAGGAGTACCTAAATGACCGAACGTTAAATTTCGTGAAAGGGCACCTTGCAAACTCTCAAGGTTTATTAAAAGAAACAAAGGTTTTTCAACTGCTAAAGCAAACGAGGACACCGAATGCTTTAAGTGTCACAAAAGAGGCCATTTTGCAAAGGACTTTTTCAAAACAATTTTGAACCTCTTCTGCACCATCGTGGTCAAATCGGTCCTCGTGCTTTAGCAAATTTCAACCTAAAATCTATCGGCCTCATCAAAACTTTCGTAATAAATCGACCGTAACAAAACAATAGATTTCAAGCCAAGTATAGGAAGATCAAAGCTAAGCTTGCATTACTTGAGGCAGGTCCCCTCGTAACCAAAAAGTGTTCAATCATGCAGGGTAAAACAAAGGTCTTATTGTCGAAACCTTCGATCGATGAAGAGCGGCCTCATCGATGATGAATGGTGCATGTCAACAAGACCGATGGCCCTCTCGAGAGGAAGACAAGCTAGTTGTTGGAAAGAATTATGCCGTAAATGGAGAATGGGTCAACATCACAATGAAGAAGGTAAATATTCTACTTTCTATGGATGATGATTCGATTGACATCCTATATGAACTATATCAATGTTGATCTTAAGTTTGTAGAGGAGCAAAGACTAAATCTTTTTCTAAGTACAACAAGCTAAGTTTTGAATTGAACAAGTGTAGGGATGAGTTACTTGTGTTAAAAAACAAGCTTGAGGCTATCACCTACAAATTCAAAACACCGAATTAGTTAAAAGAAATCAAGCTCTTCAAGATGAACTTAAGAAAGAAAAAGAAATCATTGATAGTTGGACCGCCAAGAATCCAAGAGTCTTTGATGTCTGGTGCCCCCAAGAGCAAAAAAGAGAGTCATAGGTGAACATCATCTTTCCGACTCTCACAACAAAGACCGAGTCCTAAACCATTTGTGTCGGTGGCATGATTACCAATATGATGTATGTTCCCAAGCCCAAGTGATTGGATTGAAAGACTTAATCCCGAGAGTAAGCTTCCTAACTTTGACTCGGAAGAATTCTAGAGCTCGAAAGTCAAGCTCTAAAGAGCATACTTGATTCCCGGATGTGCCCAAGAGCACCGAACACATCTCTCGAGTCTCAAGATGAATCTCAAGCACCACTTCCACCTTTGAACCTCTTCGTAGGCCGATCCTAGCTCGAGCACTCCATTACAATACAATCCACACTCTCCAAAAGAAAGGTCCGGTCTTGGTAGAACCATCTGAAAAGACCATCAAAACCAACTCAACAAGAATCTACCCCACTAAAACTTCCACATCCTCTCGTCCCCACCAAGTCGATCGATTCCGAATCGATCGAACTAGTGAGGAAGCTAACCGACAAAATGGAATCCATTGAAAAGGTCCTCGAATCAATCAAGGAAACTAAGTCACTTCCTCAAGTTCCTCAAAGTCAAAAGCCACCACCAAAACAAGGTAAATGTGATCCGTGCCACTATACCACTCATACCATCGAAATCATTATAGAATCCTTTTTGCATGATTCGCAAAAGGATGATCACAAACCATCGACCACTTGCAATATGTAAGTTCTCTCAATCAAGCAAACTACACCAAAGTTGGTCATCAAGATGCTTCTTCATCCAAGTCGCCTTAAAAGTCGAGAGCTAAGCCTTTTCCTCCTTGCCCACACCGTGGCTTTAATGATCATCATACGATGATTGTCTTATGAACACATGCTATGATATTTGCAGAACACACGGCTCATAAGACATCCCAAAGATGACAAAGGTCATCCATGCAAGGAGAAGTTCAATGTAACCCAAATCCACCGAGTCATCCTCGCCTCTAAATGCAAAACCTGTGGTAGCTCATTGCACTCCACCACCGACCATGAATCAATTTCTCAATTCAAAGAGACCATGAGACCCAAACCCACTAGTAAGTGGGTCATGAAGAGAAACTAATTCAGTTTACTACTTGTGAGAGGCATGCCAGGAGCCTATCCGCATCTAGACAAAGGATGCTCAAGAAGCATGGTGGTGTGAAGGAATATCTCGCACAAGTATGTAAAGGAACCAGGCCTAAGGTAGTATTTGGTGATAACTCATCATGTCCCACGAAGGTTATCGCTCAAGAACCGCAATGGAATAGTTTTCTAGGATTGCTTATGTCAATGGTCTCAAATACAATCTCATCGATGTCATCACCTATGTGATGCTAAGTACATTGTACAATTCAATGACAAACAAGGTACCATTTTCAATGCCAACAAGGAAGTTGTGTTGATTGCTCCTAGGAGAGACGATGTTTATGTCTTAGACATGTCAACTCTCTAAAGATGGAACTCGTCTCTTGCCAAAGCCACCAAACTATCAATTGGTCGTGGCACAAGAGACTCTCACACTTAAACTTCAAAACATCAACAACTTGGCAAAACAAAACAAGGTCCTTGGCTTACTATCACCGGTTTTTAAAGATAAACCATGCTCAAAGATGTGAAAAAGGCAAACATAAAAGAGCATCTTTCAAAACCAAGCAAAATTTCTATCAAAAGTCGCCTTCACCTCTTGCATATGGATCTCTTTGGACCGCTTAGTCCTAGATCAATCCAAAGATGAGAAGTATACACTTGTCATTGTTGATGAGTTTTCAAGATACACTTGGGCATACTTTCTTCCGAAAAGAGTCAGTAATGATACTATAATGTCATTCATCGTGAACATTGAAAACCGTAATGACATTACAATTGAAACAAATCGAATCGACAATGGTACTAAATTTAGAAATGTCGAGCTTGAGAGTTTCGTGATGAGAAGGAATCTCCCAAAATTTCTCATCTCCTTATACCCCCGAACAAAACGGGTAGCCGAAGGAAAAGCAGAACTCTCATTGAGGTCGCAAGAACCATGTTAAATGGCTCACCCTTTCAAAGCATTTACGGATCAAGCGTTAAAACAACTGTTACACTCAAAACAGTCAATCATTGTCAAAAGACATAATAAAACCCCATATGAGATATTCAAAGGTAGACTTCGACATCGCCTACTTTCATGTGTTTGGATGTCCGTGTTTATTCATAACCACAAGGATCATCTAGGAAAGTTTGATGCTATAGCTGATGATGGATACTTTCTAGGTTACTCATTGATCTCCAAAGCCTTCAGGGTATTTAACACAAGGAGACAACAAGTTGAGGAAACTTTTCATGTCACCTTTGACGAAAGTGTAGAAAGCATCAGGTTCACCAACACTTTAGTGGAGGATATCGGAATTGACAACCCTGATGAGTACAACTCATCAAGATATCCTCCTGATGAGTACAACACTGAAACCAATTCCTCATACCAAGCTGATGCTGACATCTCATATTATGTCTTGCCTCACAACCCGTCACAACCAACTATCGTTGAATTCATTGATAATCAACAATCCTATTTGGGATAGGTAACACCGATCCAAATAATCAGGATCCCGTAACTCAAGAACCTCTACCATAACAAGACATCTCAACAGATGATCTAAATGATCTTATGGCTCTTGCACCTGAACTCACACCTGAACTTCCAGTGACTTCCTCAAGCTCAGAACCTAGACCACAAAGTAAGTGGACAAGAACTCAGGACATTGAGCTTGTAAACATCATTGGTGAACCCATTGAGGGTATGCTCACTAGAAGCATGGTTGCTAGTTTAACTGCAGCTTCAGTCAATGAATGTCTATATGCTGATTATCTCTCAGATATAGAACCCAAAAGTATCACTGATGCTCTAAAGTATCCAAGTTAGGTTCAGGCCATGCAAGAAGAACTTCAACAGTTCAACAAAAACAAGGTCATGACCTTGATCAAATGTCCTCGTGGATGTCATTGTCATAGGAATGAAGTGGGTTTTCGTAAACAAAAGCGATGAAAACGGCTTTGTCATTAAAAACAAAGCCGCACTTGTAGCCAAAGGTTACAGCCAACAAGAAGGCATTGACTATGATGAGACATTTGCTCTGTTGCAAGAATGGAAGCCATCAGATCTTCCTTGCATATGCTACCTACATGAACTTCAAAGTTTACCAAATGGATGTAAAAGTGCATTCCTAAATGGTGAACTCAAGGAAGATGTTTATGTTCAACAACCTCCGTGCTTTGAGAGCAAGTGAATTCTCGACTATGTATGTAAGCTTGACAAAGCCCTTTATGGACTCAAACAAGCTCCTGTGGCATGGTATGAAACTCTCTCACCTTTCCCGATACAAAACAAGTTTTTCAGAGGAAAGATAGACAACACAATCGTTTGTCTATAGAACACAAGCAGATGTGATCATCGTCCAAGTATATGTTGATGACATCATCTTTGGCTCAACAAACTACAACTTTGCAAACAGTTTGAAAACCGATGACAAAGAAGTTTGAAATGAGCATGATGGGTGAACTCACATACTTTCTTGGACTACAAATCGTGAAAACTCAAAAAGGAATTCCATCACCAAGAGAAGTATACAAGAAATCTCTTGAAGAAATATGAGATATTTGATCGTGCCTCGTTGAAGACTCCAATGGTCCCACCTAACAATCTTGGACCCGATCTCACCGGAAAATCGGTCAATCAAACCCATTTCGGAGGATTGTTGGCTCACCGATGTATCTAATCGCCTGCACTGTACATACAATTCTCACTGCCTAATAGCAAGATATCACCCAATCCCAAAGAATCCCACTTCACCGCAGCCTAAAAGAATACTCAGACACTCAAGGGCACACCAAGCCTTGACTCTATTATCCAAAGTGCTCGTGGTTCGACCTTAAAGGTTATTCTCGATTCGATTATGATGGTCGCAACATGGATGAAAAAAGTACCTCGTGGTCCCGTCAATTTCTTGGGGAAAACTAGTTTGTTAGAGTGCTAAAAGCAACAATCGGTGGCTATGTCCTCACCGAAGTCAATATGTAGTCAGCAGCAGGATGTTGTGCCAATGTATTATGGATGAAAAGTCAACTCAATGACTATGACATCCATTACAAAATGGTGCCCATCTTCGTGATAACACCGTGCTATTGCAATCTCCAACAACCCCGTCCTCCACCAAAGAACTAAACACATTGATATCGATATCACTTCATCGTGATCACATAATGAAGCGGAGACATTGAACTTCATTTCATCCCTCGAATATCAATGGCCGATATCTTCACAAACCCTTGGATGAACCTACCTTGAGACCGAAAGTCGAATTGGGAATGCTTGACATTGAAAGTCGTATCTCGAAAACAAATCTCAAGAAGTTCTCTCAAATGGTTCATCCTCCCGAACATCCAAAACAAACCTCTCACCGAATGAGTAAGACTCACTGTGGTCCCCGATGTAGCATTGATCGAGTAACTAAATGCTCCAAGTATTAGTTACTTAAATGTCCTAGGTTGGTAATCTCACCAATTTAATATAGGAATATATGTCTCACCGTCGTGGGTCTCATCACTTACCCACTTGGCATTAAATGCCCTCTCATACATAAAATATCCAATGGATATTTTAACGCAAAAGTGCACTCATGTGCATTGCAACTGCTCCTTGAAATACGGGATTTTACGCGGGTAGTGGTGGGTGGCATTAAATGTGGAATTTCAAACGCTTTCAAAATTGTCTTTATATATCCACGCTTATGCAAAACCACCCTCTCACCACTCTATAAATACCTCCTCTCAACCAAGAAAACACACACAAATTATTTTCTCGCAACAAAACTCGTCAAAATCCTTTCTCAAATCCAAAAATTTGTGTGTTCTTAAAATCTTTAAACCTTCTTTTGAAAAACCTTCCTTGTAAACATTTACAAAGTTTTCATCACAAACTTGAGAGATCTTAAATGTTCTAGTCAAAATATTTCTTTTCAAACCCTAAAACTTTTATATGGAAATGGCTAGAACACAATCTCTCCGCTTGCTTCTCGATGGTAGGAGATCTTACAAATGTTGAATTTAAAACTAATAATGTCATAGGCAAATTTGAATACCTCAAACTGCCCCGACCTACAAAGACATTATGAAATTTTTATTTAATCGCCCACCGAAACGGCCTTTATTCGGTGTCCTCCATTGTTTACCAAAATCTCCTCAGGAGTTTTGGGCAATAGCCAAGGCCTTTGACCCGACACCCCATCGATGAGAACAACCTCGGACCTCTTAGGGAATATCTCATCGATTCGGCCTTCATGGGGGCAACAACAATTCACCCTAGACTATAAAACGCTTTGCACTTCAACAGTATGGATTACAATAAAGGAGTTTATGTCGCCCATCCCGAACCTTCCACAAGAAAGGATGGGTTAAAACAAATAATTTTAGATCCAACTTTTTGGACAAGACCCCAACCACCAAAAGCTCTTTTCCCATGGCTCGAGGATCCTATTCACTTTCGTGATTCGTGTCCTCGGCGGGAACCACTCATCCACCGAACAAGTTAACTCTATTCGCTTGATGATGGCATACCGCTTGATGAATGGGGTCATGGTCGACATAGGGGAGATCATTTACAATGATCTCGTGACCAAGCTACAGAGCAAAACTAGGACGAAATACGCTTCGTATCCTAGGTTTGTCTCTTGTGCTTTGCAAGTGTTACCGGGTACAAACTATCCTCGTGAAGAAAAATTTGGTGCATTACCAGCATCCCGAGCCAATCAAATTTTCAAAAGACCCATCCCTTGTCACTCTTATTGAATTGACGGCCCACATGATTGTCAGAACAATCGAGTGGATCTGTCTCCAAACCCCGCTCCCAAAAGAGTAAGGGAAGTCTCGATCGACTAAGACTAAACCAAAGTCTCAGGCCCCGAGGCTTCAGAACACCGCCTAAAAGGCACAAAAGCCCGAGACTAAGCAGACACCCACCCACTGTGCAACATCCACCCCGTGACAACGAAGGACACCGACACATCACGGCCGGTGCCCTTGGTCACATCTACTACTCCCAAGATCCGTAGGGAAACAAACAACCCGCCGGTAGGGGAGAGCCTTCCACTACCGATGATGACATTAACAAATCCAAGTCTTTGTCTCAAGGCACACCGATCAATCCCAAAGACTCGGGAAACAAACAACCCACCGATAGGATACAACAATCACCGACCGCTAAAGGCACTGGAAACACCCACCAAGGTCTCGGGGGTCAATGGGGACAAAGACTCTGAGGAAAGAAACAACCCGCCGATACGGAACCCAAAACCAATCCCGACTGAGAAGGCACTGGAAACTCCCACCAAGGTCTCGAGGGTCAACGGGGACAAAGACTCGTAGGATATATACCACCACCGATATGGAACCCATTACCAACCCCTTACTCACAATTGCCGATGTCACCGGTATTCTATTCTCGAGGATGAACTTGTTTGGCGAAGATGAAATTTTATCACCGGAGAAGAAATGGACGCCGAGGTTCAATCGAACAAGAGCCTCACCGATCCAAAGGAGCATACCGAGTCACCATTTCATCCAAGATAATGACTCGTGACTCCTCATCATCCAAACTGGGAATTTAACCGCTTTGACAACATTCTTCCAACATCGAAAGGCGGTGGTTCGGTGGATCACTAAAGCCTCAAGGAAGTCAGACATCGGGTTACTGACAATTTTGGGATCAATACATCGAAGCGGCACCACTCACCGATCTTCAATCCGATGTGCTCACCTTCAATGAAAATGTTCATGAGCATAGAGATCTCATGTACCAACACCTTATCGATCGATGAAAACCGGTTAAGTTTCTCAAGCATCTTCACCATGTGGAGTTAAAATTGATGAAATCGGGGATGTTTGATCTAAGACCCAAAGACTCAATGCCAAAGTGCCGGAAGCCAATGAGTGTATGTGAAAATTCATCTCGACTCACCGAATCGATTGAAATGCTACAACTGCAAATGTTCGTGGTCTCCAATCTTCGCTCGATCTCTTCAAACCTCATGGACTCTTTGAACACTGTGTAGTGCTATGGCTCAGCCTCATCTTCTATGGCTCGGAATCTTGGTCCCCGAATGATCGATTGAGATCTCAGCTAACTCGATGCAAAGGTCACTGGTCTTCAAGCAGATATTTAGATTAAGGCCATGATCACCAAATCTATCAGCCTTCAAGGGTCAAGGGCCCGTCCCCTCAAAGACTAACTCCAACTCTTGCCCTCATCAAGTTCCGGCAACAGTTGAGGGGAGAATATCAAGAAACTCATCTTCACACTAAGGGGAGCAAACACCACCAGCCCTTGTAGCTCCTACGCCATCCGCACTCAGCCTCAAAGAATACCCATCTCCTCACTACCACCACAAACATCTACAACAACAACATCGACGGTCACAACATCAATCATGACAACAACACCACCCCTAGTTGCATCATCTTCCTCGTGCCATAATAAAGGCAAAGGCAAAATGACAATCACGAGCTCGAGAAGATTCCCTATAAAATCATGACACCAATACCGCTCACATCACAACAATCGAGTAAAAATCTTGCTAAAGAAGAAAGAAGATTGAAACTAGCCGAGGAAGAGAAAAGAAGAGAAGCACCGCAAAGGTTGTCGCCAAGAAGCCGAGAACATGGGATTAGATCCAAGCAAGCTTCAAAAGGGTCAAGCAGGCAAAGTTCAAGGATGCTCAGCCGCCGATGGTCGCAATGAGAAAGCGGTTTGAAGCAAAAAAAGAAAGCTAAAGTCAGCAAGAACGAATTGATCATTACAACTCGACAATGACAAGTCAAGGAAGCTCGAGAAAATCATCGATGTCAAAAGCATCCCCAACTCCAAACCACTAGCAATGAATGTCTACAGGGTGATAAGAGATATTTGAGATTCATGATCCCTTAACTTTTGTTGATTTTGGGATCATCGAACTCGATGAGCTTGGTCCAATCATTGAAAAGAAGCAAAATAAGGTGGCCAAGGACCGATGAAGATGCTTAGCAAAAGATATGAAAGGTCGAGAGATGCACCACCCCAACTGGAATTCACCGCCTGACCGCACCTCAAAGATCTCAACCACAAGCATCCACCGGCAAAGGAAAAGAGTTGAGTTCCACTGAGATCAAAGTGCTCGGCTTAGAATGCAACAGAGTTGCTGAGGGTGTGAAATTGTGAACTGTCTAGTGATTGAAAAGCACGAAGAGGGCTATTTTTCATTGATGTCTACGGAACCCAAAGATTCCAAAGGTGGAGTGATATCGATCAGCAGACTCGGGAGTGGCTACTATGATCGCTATATTCCAATGGCCTCTCGATACAATCCTCAAAGAAACATCGTGTTTTGTCAAGACCGAATGCTAAGATAAGAGACCATCCCGACAGTGGAAACACTCATCACCAAGAAAGTGAAACTTGAAGCACGGGAATCCATCGGGACCGACATCATGTTATCTTTTCTTTGTACTAGTGATAGGAACCATGTAAGATGATTAATAAAGATGTATGTTTTGTTAAAATACTTAGTGTTCCATATTGTATTCATTAGTACATTCAAGTAAGAAGCCATTTGCTCACTTACACCGATCAAACACTTAGGCTATTTGTATATCCAAATAGGGGAGACCGCTGGGTTCAAGAATACCCAAACCCCTTAATCTATGATTTGAATAGAAACTAACCTTAGTGTTTAATCCGTTAAACACTATCAGTCACCGAGTGCATAGTCTCTCGCTGAGCCATCTTCGAGTTACTCAAGACGAGGCGAAGAAGCCTCTCCACCAAAGAAGGCGGAACTTAATGGGTGAAGACTAAGTCAAGAAGAAGATGGTAGATTCAAGTGAGTGATGACAATAACTCACCGAATCCCTATGACTCTCTCCAATGCTAGCACGTAAAACAAACTGAACGAAGAGATCAAGGCTTTGAAGATCAAGAATGAGGGACTAGGCGGAAAAGTTTACCCAGATAAAACTAAGCCCCAAGTGCTTTACCCGATAAAACTAAGTCCCTATCTACTAAAGCCATATCTTCCCATTTATAGTAGCGGCGATACTAAAGGATTCTCTGTTAAGAAAAGATGCTTCGCCGCATGACTACAAATAGCAAAGTAAACAGTAATCGAATATATCTATATTCGGGATTACTGTGATCAATGTTTTTTTCTTCTAGGTTAAAGTTAAATATCCATACTTGTATAAATAGCATAATAGAATGAGTGAAAAGTTAATGCTTGTGAATTGTAAAAACACACACACAAGCCAACTTTTCACTCTTCCAAATACAACTTTATCCTTGAGATAGCTCGGTGGGTTCTAAGAGTTGTGCTCGGACTTAGCCCGAGCTTAGAGGAGTCACCCAAACTTTGTCATTTCAATCCCAAGTACTATTCGCAAGTACTTGGGTAACATATTCTTTGATTTATTTCTAATAAGAATATGATGTTGAAAATTACTTAGTGTGTTTTACTTACGTTAATTTAGGTCATTATTCACTATTAAATTGTTTTAAGTACTTAATTGCTTTTTAAACTATAGTGAATAGGGAACAACACTTATTAATGGCCTATCATCATTTCTTCTCCAATATGGTGGAAAAGGTTTACCAACAGAATCGCTTACCAACAGAACTCGGTTTACCAACAGAAACTGCTTACCAACAGGAACTGGTTACCAAGAGGAACCGGCTTACCAAACAGAACCGGTTTACCAAAGAGGATGAGGTCTGCTGGGTCCTCACATGTGTTCCTTTAGGAACAAATGGAAGAATATTATTCACATCATTTCATATTGGTCTAGTCTTCTGTTGGTTAGTACATACATCCATTCTATTCTCATAAAAATCACAATTTTTAATAAGATGATAAGTACTACCACAAACAAAACAGGAATTTTTCTCAAACGATTTGTTCATAACATGAGATGTCTTATTACAAACAAACTTATTAGAACTAAAACCAGAAATTGAATTGTTCTTAACAGAATTTAAAGAACTGTTTTAAAAAAAGCTGTCTTTGAAGTGGATTCATCAGCAGCAACTTTTGGGGTAGGGTCAACAGTCTTGGGTGAGGCAGACTTATCACTTGAATCACAACTGGCAAAATCATTGGAATGGGTCTCTGAGGTCTTATCACTGAAAGAACAAGACACAAAGTCATTAGTTTCACTGCCAGTTTCAGATAAGTCATTAGACTTTTGGCCATAGGTCATATGTGATTCATCAAAGTCTATGTGTGTGGAGGGTGGCTTAAACGTTCCTGTTATTGGTGGAGAAACTGAACTCATTTCTCATTCTTTTAGAAACTTAACAGGCTTTTGATAAATTTCTTCCTCAGCATCAGAGACATGGTCAAAAGTACTATAGTCATTAGGGTCATAAACTTCATCTAGCCCTATATAATCCTTGAGTCCCAACCCAATCTTAGTTTTTACAGACATAGAGTTGTTAATCAACTTAGATAGATGCTTAGATTGTTCTTGCCATTGTTTATGTCTAGCCACCTCACTGTCTAACTTAGCCTTTAGATCCTATTTTTCTAAGTTTACCTTAACATTTTCATTCTCAGTATATTTTAACAAATTAGCAGTATTTTCTAACTCTCTTTCTAGAACCCTAATCTTCTCTTCATAAGCCAATTGATTATTTTGGTACCAAACCTTTTGTTTTTCCAAAGTTTTAACTGTATTTTTATAGGCTTGTACCTGAACATAGTAATCTTTATATTGGCCTTCAATGTCATCATATTCCATTTTAAAGGCAGCATATTTATCATTACAACCAAATATACAAGTATTTACCTGAGATGATATACCTATTAGAACAAATTCCTCAAGAAGATCTCCGGCCTCAAGAAGCATTCCAAACCGATGAGAAGAACCACCTTCCTTATCTTCGCCTCATGAGCAATCTAATCAAGCATTGAATCCACGTACACGTGGCTTTAGGTTCCTTATGTTCTTTGAGCTTGAATGCATAGTATCTTTTCTTGTCACTTCCCTTCTTTTCGTGGCATTCCTCGCAAAGTGACCCATTGATTGCATTCATAACACCCGCCTTCTTCTTGTCAAACATGGTCGCATCCCTTCCCTCGGAAATTGATCTTTCTTCCGCACTTCTTCTCAAACTGTTGACTTATACATAAAGCATAGCCATCCGCCACTTTATGTCCAATTCCTCAAGTCCCACTTATCCACCGATCAAAATCTTCATAGGCCACCGCTGAGGTTCACTTTCAAAGAACAAACGAATAAAGTACTTCCATCACATGACTAGACTTTGAGTGATTACTTGGTCCGTAAGAGATGTATGTGGTCGATGTCGATGATGAGGTGGGACTATCAAGATATGACATCTTGGTATTAGCACTAGTAGTACTAACAAATGCCGAAAGTTAGTTGGAGTGAGAGAATAACTTGAGTGACCCTTGATATCAATTTCAAGAGTTCCGAGCTTGTTGTATAAGTCATCAAAGCTTAAGTACTCAAGGCCACCCTTTGCCTTGAGAGTGATGCAAACCTACCTCCAGGAAGAAGGTAGAGCCCTTAGGAACTTGGTGTTGCATTCTTCATTGTCTGGTTTTGACTGCATCTGATTAAGTTCGCTCAAGATCTTCTGAAACCTATCATACCCCTTGTGTATGCCTTCTTCTTCAGAGATCTTGAACTCCTGGAACTCCTGCTTCAACATTGTCTTTCTCATATTCTTGGATTCGTCATTACCTCCAAACCTTTCCTTGATGGCCAGCCATATTTCCTTTGCATCATCAAGGTGATGAAAATCACCCATATGATCATCTGGAAGTGACTGGAGCAAGATTGCCCTTGCCTTGGTTTCCTCTCGCATCGCAATATGTTCATCGTGTAATTTGGAGGAAGAATTATTACATTCCCTTTAGTATCTCTTCCTGCTTTCTTTTCATTGTTACCTTCAGACAACATTCCGTAGATGGTAATCACTATTAGTGATCCAATTTTCCATCTTCATTGCCCAGATCTCATATTCGCCCTTCTTAAGATA
Organism: Chrysanthemum lavandulifolium; assembly: GCA_022545495.1. NCBI lineage: Eukaryota > Viridiplantae > Streptophyta > Magnoliopsida > Asterales > Asteraceae > Chrysanthemum > Chrysanthemum lavandulifolium. The sequence continues at coordinate 95,178,470 of CM040241.1, forward strand.
GGGAAACTTAGCATTATTGTTTGACATGGTGGTGGTAACAACATGTTGAATTGATTGAGTCCGAGTCTCGCCTCGTGGGTTTCCAAATCATTTCCTCCTTGTGACATTGTTAGAGAGTTTTAGGGTTTAAAGAGACAAAAGTGATCTTCTTTGACAGAGATTCTCACCATGTTCTGATACCACTTGTTGGATCATTCCTAGATAGATCTTTTGAGCCTTTAATAAACGGATAGAATACTTATGTAATCACAAGTAAACTATGGAGAATCTCTTATAAACTTATGCTTACGCGGAATATAAACACAAGAGTTAAAGAAGACAATAACAACTAAATACTTTGATCCTCTATGGATCTATATTAATTCACTAAGAATGTTTTCAAGCACGTACAGAACTCATAGCCGCAGTTTCTTTTATACTATAAGAAACCTTAATACGCCCCATTACAAACGTGAAGAAGATATGCATTATCTCTTCCTAATATAACTCATGCATATCCTAACTAAATACTAATAATACATATACTACTATCCGCAGAGACAATGACTAATAAAGAGAACCGCACTAACAAAGCAGAACTCGCACTATCGCTAGAAACAACTATAACTAACAAGAGGAACCACTATACTATTACATTATTATTTTAATAATTCCTAACATGAATTTTGTATAAAATCAACTCAGAAGTTCAGAGGAGTCGTGACACCTGTTATTTTAACAACATTTGAGTCTACTTTCATTTAAAAATACTTTGTGAGTTGGTTCTAAATAAAATATATCATAATCCATGATTTGTAATGTAAGGTCTTTTCCGGTCAATTCGCTTATGCATAAATTTTAGTCAAATTGGAAAAGGGCGTTTCAATTAATTATTATTTCAACTTTTATATGTGATTGTCAGACTACGATGGTGCAAGTTTTAAATTTATAAAACACGATTTAACTGTTTAACCTATTAACACATACGAGCAAGTATACTCGTCCGTAATAGCAAAGTTTGGTAAGTCGAGATCGTCCCAAGGGATTTGTGTATGAAATTGATTTGTTTGAAAAGATTCCAACAAGAAAGCTTGTCAAGGCTTCCTCAAATAATTATGTTCTAGTGAAATTTAATAAGAAATATATATATTGTGTGTAGTCTATAATCAATCATAAATAGTATTCATGAATGTTTGGTGTATACTCTTAATATGATGCACAAATCATAAGCAAATGATTCCCCAACCATGGTATATGTTTGTAAAAATCATTCTAAGAACAAAAACATTTAGGTAATCCTTCGGTCCTTATCCCAATGATTATCCTATAGAAATTCCATTTGTTTGCAACATGTTCTTATTAAATTTGTTCTACGAATCTTTCAATTCTTTCGTGATGAAAATGTTCCTAGTCTTGTTTTAATAAGCAAACATGGTGGTTGTCAATCACCATATCCCCATACTAGTTTGTCACTACACTTTTTGGAATAAAACACAAGAGAAATCCTTTCGGTCCTTTTTCTTAAAACATGTTTTATCGACAAATCAAACCAAGACTAGTATTTTTCCAACAAACTCATTTAAACAAGATCATATGTACATGCATCACATTTTGAGAACACTAATATGATTAACTACATCCCAACACACAAGTATATCCCAAAACTACTCCATGATAATAATAATAATAACTAAAAACAAATAATAACAAAGTAATTCCAACAATTCAAGAGAATAGAATTCCATAACAAAGTTCATAGAATACCTAAACTTTTGTGATTACAAGAATTAGAATCCGTGGATTGTAGCAACCACGCCCCAATCACCTAGATTCACCGTACAACCCAAACTACCAAAACTATGGATGAGAATTGTTCCTCCTTGCTCTCGGACGCTTTTCAAGAAGAACTAAGCTTTTGGGCTGAATAATATGGTTGGTATTAGTTTTGGTGTAAATTAATACAATTTTGGTTGTGTCACACCTAGTATACTAGGACTAGGTTCTTTATATAGCCAAATGTGCTTGCTCAATCGACCAAAAATGTTCCCAACAAGTAACTATCAAGAAATGATCTGACTCCAATGATTATGGGAGTTAAGGCAACAATAAAGGCAACATTGTGTAATCATAGCGTGAGAAACCGGATCGGTTTCTACCCAACCGAATCGGTTGTATTTTGACCATTCACCAGCCGGATCCGGTTACGGGTTGTGACCGATCGGGCCGGGTTTGTGCCGCTTTTGACTTTTGTTGACTTTTCTCCTATACGCTTCATTCTTTGCTCACCGATGATTTCCAAGGCAAACTTGATCTTTCCTTGTCAGAGATACTTAGAAATCATTGCGCTTCCCAATCATTGAATCCAAAAGCTTCCTAGCTCGACTTCCTTCCCGAGAATCTTCCAAAGTGCATAAAACTTCATTTCTTCATTATTTGTGATACCGCTACATATACATACACACACGATCTTTGCACTATTGCAACAGCTTATGAGTAAATATAGCCGATTATTATGCACAAAACTAACAATAACGCTACTAAAACATGTTCATTTTAGGCGTTATCAAATTCCCCACACTTAAGCTTCCACTAGCCTCGAAAGGTGTCTAACATTTGCAAAATTGATTTCAATGGTCTTTGACACCATGGTTCCAAAATGTAACAATCATCCCAAAAGAGATAATCATCGGTTTGCTCATAATATGTGAAAATTTTAAAAATGAACCAAACACTTTAGATAACATAACTAGAACACCTCACGAATGATTTTAAGAATTCACTCAACACTCATATATTGGTGGGTATATGTAAATCACTCAATGCCTAGCCATGATCAATGTTTTTTTACCATAAGCTTGTACAAGTATCAAAACAAAGAAAATAAATTCATTAAAGAGGGCTTTAAATCGGGTTATAACGATAGGCTAAGGGTTCATAAAAGGTATGGATAAGGCATGGGATAGTGTATGAAATTGGTGTTAAAATAAAAATAAAATCAAGTCTAAACCTCCATGTTGCTAGCCATCATACAAACCACAATCCTAAAATGATTATTTCACCTCTTCACATATCGATCTCCGCAAATATGTATAACTCAATTTAGCTCATTGGCTAATCAATATCCTTCATATAGCTCATTGGCTATAACCATTTTTTTATAACAAAGTTCCCCACACTTAGTGTAAGCATTACCACAAAATACAAATAAGAAGGTGCACTCTTCGCCTTTGTCGGAATGGCACACACGCACGGCAAAGCGCGGCTAACTCATAATCATAAAAAACGATCCAACATTCCAAACAACTAGCAACAAACCAATAGACAAGACAAGGGTTGGCTAAAGCTTAAAAGTGTAAAATATTTTTGTAATTTTCTGAATTTATCAAAACGAAAAGATTGGCTCGGAAGGGTGTACTAAGGGTATCTAGCGCTAAAAATGAGCACTAACAAATGGGTCCATATGGGTGGTTAACTAACCGATGTGGTTAGCTAATATATCATTAGATGTAAACGGAAGGCCATTTGGTTTTATTCCTAAGTGCCTCTTATCATTTGAACATATTTAGACCACTGAAAGTGATTTTTAACCGTAATGCATAACTAGTACAAGTTCTAGAATCGACATAATCACCGCACGCCATAGCAAATATAAAACAAAAGATGTGTTTTATACAAAAAGAAACCTCACAAATGTGTGGAAAAGGCTATTATGCATGCTAGAAAATGCTATCGAATCCAAATGAATTACTTCCGTAATTTGGTTCAAACCAAAATTTCAAAACCCTCATTTTACCATTGAAATTCCAAGTTATATATTTTAAATATCAATAATGCGTGAAAACAACTAGACCATCAAGGCTAATTTCTTCTAATCACTTGCATCCAAAAGTTATCTAATAAAAAATATAAAAAGCGCATCATTTTTCCTATTTTCTTCCCTCCCCATACTTAAGTTTTGCATTGTCCTCAATGTAATAAAATGAACTTTAAAGTAAAGAAAATGGGAAAAGAAATAGTTAAAAGATACCACGGATAGAATATGCAATATGCATATTAGGTCATAAGAAAGCATGTGAGTTATCCAACTCCAAATATTTGACCATCAATAAGCTTCCGACACATCCATCCTGCAAACAAAAACTGCAACACGCAATACAAAACAAACAAATGCAACTAAAAACTAGATAAAACCAAGCAAAACATGTTAATCATCCTAAAAAGATAAAAATAATATTGTTTAACACATCATAACCAATGTCTTTGAAACCATAATTCGCGAATGATCCATGATCACTCATCATCCTCGCTCATGTCATCTCCTTCTTCATCATCATACTCATCATCATCACTTTCAGTTACGTAGTTTTCGTCCACAATCTCCGAACGAACTCTACTCTTCTTCTTCTCGCCTTTGACAAAACTTGTAATAAGCGTGTAACACCCCAATTCGGATATACTGTGTAATTCAAACTGGTATTACTTGATGGCACAACAATATAATAATAGAAAACGATCTCTAAAGGAGTCGTTTTAAAAGGCTTTATCATTCAAATATATCGAGTTTACAAAATAGGTCCCGCTTGGTTCCATTGATTACAAAAGACATCAATATAAAGTTTTGATGCTTTGTGAATGATAAATTATTTATGTATAGCCTTCTTGATCTTGCCCTTCCGTGCGCCTTCCGACTTTATGGACCGAAATACATGCTTAAAACCACAACACAAAGGTTGAGTGAAATTCATAGAGTTTGTTTAATGGTTGAACACATTATGTTGGTAGTGTGAGTTAATTAGACTCACACCAATGGTTTGAAAACAAAGCAGCTTATTTGTGAAGTTTAAAAGTTACGCGATTTATGCAAAAATGTAGAACGATAAGGTTAATTCCTTTATGGTCAAAGGAGGAGGGAATATGTTTGACTTTTCCAAAAATGTAAAAGCGTCAAAAACATATTAGAAACACCGTGCGAGAATCGTTAAGTCCGGATGTAAGTAGGTTTGTTTAAAACGTAAGTTTAGTTTTTCAACAAGAGGCTTATTTGGTAACATAAAAATGAATTTTAAAAATTCTAAAATTAATCATGAGTGATCTAAGAATTTATCGATGTTAGGAAAATTATCGAGTTGATTTTCGTTATGCTGCGTGATGTTTAAACGATGGACCGTCCAAAATGAAACTTTATAACGATGTTTTCTTAATAACTTTTGCGAAAATGATCTAACGATTGTCAAACTCTCGTTCATTACTAAAATAATTTATCTTACGAGAATGTGAAATAAAAATTTTACGGATGAATAGTGAAAATGAATAGTAAATGTAAATAGTAAAAGTGAATAGTAAATTTCGAAAATGGAAAGTAACTCAAAATGCGGGTGGTTACAGCCTCCCCGTTGGAGAAATCACGTCCTCGTGATTTAATTGTTTTGATGTTGATGCTCCTTCAAAAGGTGAGGGTACTTTGACGCATTTGGTCTTCTCGCTCCCATGTAAATTCGGGCCACGTTGGGAGTTCCAAATGAACTTTGACAATTGGTATTCGACTGCTTTTAGTTGTTTGACCTCTCGGTCCATGATCTCCACAGTTGTTCAATGAAGTGTAGATCGTTGCTTAGTTTGAGTTCATCGAGTGGAATAATGTTTATTCATCGGATAGACATTTCTTTAGGTTAGATACATGAAAAGTGGGATGTACATTCTTGAGTTCGATGGGAGCTCAAGTTTGTATGCCATGGACCAACCCTAGCGAGGATTTTGAATGGACCTATGTATCGTGGGTTTAGTTTTCCGTGTTTACCGAATCGTATGACACCTTTCCAAGGTGAGACCTTTAGCATAACCTTGTCTCCAACTTGGAATTCCAAGGATTTGCGTCGTACATCGGCATAACTCTTTTGTCTATCTCTTGCTTTTTGTAATCGATTTTGACTTGTATGATTTTCTCGCTTGTTTCACGAATGAGTTCGGACCCGTGAGTTGAACATCTCCACTTCGCCCAGCCAGACAGCGATCGGCACTTTCGACCGTAGTGCTTCAAAGTCTTGCCTTGATACTCGCGTGATAACTGTTATTGTAGGAGAATTCGACCAATGGTAAATGGTTATCCCATCCTTTTCCAAAATCGATTATACAAGCTCAAGCATGTCTTCCAGCGTTTGAATGGTTCGCTCACTCGACCATCGGTTTGAGGGTGATACTGTACTCATGTCTAGGTTTGTTCAAGGCGCCTTGGATGATCGCTGAAGTTTGAGGTAAATCTACCATCTCGGTCGATATGATAGAGATCGGTGCACCATGTTTTGAGACTATTTCCTTTACGTATAGTCGAGTCAACCGATCCATCTTGTAAGTCTCTTTGATTGGTATAAAGTGTGCGGACTTGGTGAGACGATCCACTATGACCCAGATGGAGTCATAACCTTTGGATGTCTTTGGGAGTTTAGTGATAAAATCCATTGTGATTCGCTCCCATTTCCATATCGGAATCTCGGGTTGTTGTAAGAGACCTGAGGGTTTTTGGTGTTCAAGATTTACTTTGGAACAAGTAAGGCATTTATCGACGAGGTGGCAATGTCGGCTTTCATGTTTGGCCACCAATAGAGTAGTTTTAGATCATGATACATCTTATCGGATCACGGATGTACGGAATATTTGGACTTGTGGGATTCAAGCATGATTAAATCTAGAGACCACCATAAAGTGGTAACCAACTTCGTCCTTGAAGCATAACGCCCGCCGAACGGGTTTCAAATTTCTTCAGATCATGCCATCTAATTTCTCCTTCTCAATGTCTTGTTGTTTTACCGCTTGCTTGAGCATTGAGTATTTGAGGGAAATTTGAGTTAATGGTTAGGACTAAAGCTCGAACTCGTAGAGGTTTAACCCTTTCCTTCCGGCTCAGGGCATCCGCTACTACGTTGGCTTTTCCGGATGATAGCGAATGTCGCAATCATAGTCACTCAAGCAATTCTAGCCATCGTCGTTGCCTCATGTTTAATTCCTTTGATCGAGAATGTGTTGGAGACTTTTGTGGTCGGTAACACAAAGACATCTAGTACCGTGATAGATAGTGTCTCCGATCTTTAGTGCAAAGACTACCGCCCTAACTCCAAGTCATGAGTATTGTAGTTTTCTTCATGTTTCTTGAGTTGTCGTGAAGCATAAGCCATGACTTTTCTCGCTGTATGAGCACGGCTCCTAATCCTTGGTGCGAAGCATCACAATAGACTACAAAATCTTCGATCCCATCCGCAAAGCTAGAATAGGGCACTACAAAGTTTTGTTTTAGGATTTGGAAAGCTTCTTCTTCATCTTCGCTCCGTATGTACTTCTTGTTTTACGAAGAAGCGTAGTCAAGGTTTAGCTATTGAGGAAAACCCTCAATAAACCTTCGATAATAACCGCCAAACCTAGAAATTGACGAATTTTCTGAGGTGTCGAGGTGTTGGCCAATCCTTGATAGCCTTAATTTTAGTGGGATCAACATGTAGACCCGTGTTATCGATAACATGCCCAAGGAATTGTCTCGATCGAATCCGTAATTCACATTTAGAGAATTTTATGTACAACTTCTCTTTCTTGAGCAAATCTAAAATCGCTCTCGGATGATCTTTATGTTCTTCTTCACTTTTGGAGTATATGAGAATGTCATCGATGAATACTATCACAAACTTGTCCAAGTATGGTTTACACCGATTCATGAGATCCATGAATATTTGGTGCATTGTTAAGCCAAACGGCATTACTTGGAACTCGTGATGACCATAGCGAGTTCTAAAGGTCGTTTTTGGAATGTCTTCTTCTCGAACCTTAACTTGATGGTAACCCGATCAAGGTCTATTTTTGAATAATAGGTCGAACCTTGTAGTTGATCGAATAGATCATCGATTCTCGGCAAGCGGTATCGGTTCTTTATGGTTAATTTGTTTAGCTCACGATAGTCGATACACATTCGTAACGATCCATCTTTCTTTTCACGAACAAGACGGAGCTCCCAAGGTGAGGAACTAGGTCGGATAAACCCCTTGTCCGAAAGTTCTTGTAGTTGATTTGCCGTTCTGCATCTCGGATGGTGCTAGTTCAGCAGGGAGCGCGGCCACCGCGCCGCTCCCGGCACTAAATCAATGTGAAACTCTACTTGGCGTGATGGTGGAAGTCCGGTAAGTCTTCGTGAAAACTTCGTGAAATTCACGAGCGATAGGAACGCCTTCAAGTCGCTTTTCTTTGGATTCCTTCGGTAACATGAGCTAGAAATGCGTAACATCCTTTTCAATGTACTTCATGGTTTTCATACATGAGATGATGTTTGTTTAGTTCCACTTTGATCACCACGGATGACCAAAGTTTCATTGTTACAAGGAATGTGAACAACTTTTCGCCACAAATGATGTTGGCTCGACAGTTTGACAACCAATCCATGCTAATAACCACATCGAAACTTCCAAGTTCGATTGGCATGAGATTGATGTTGAATGGATGATTTAAAAGGTTGAGGGTACAGCTTTGGAGCACGGATTGGTGTTTACTAAGTTTCCATTGGCTAATTCAATACTATAATGAGTATCCATAGTGATTGGTGCAATATTAAGTAAAGGTGCAATTTTGGAAGATATAAAGCTCATATCAAGACCGAATCGAATAAGACCTTAACAAGATGATTATTGAGTGAAACGCATCAGGATTTGACGCTCGGGTCTTGTTGAGGTTCACCGTTGCCCATAACATAGGCTCTACCACGAGCATCTCCGCCTTGTAGGCCACGGTTTTGAGGACAATTGGGTTTGACATGTCCTTTCTCCCACACCAAACATGTAACTATCGGTTGAAGGTTAGCTCCCAGAGCCACAACTTTGCTTCTACGGTCTTTAGCAAGGTGTCCCGGTTTTGACACTTGTGACACTTGGCTGGGCAAGGACCCATATGGTGATAGTTGCATTTATTGCACTTTGGGTAGGTTCCACCATAATTTCCTCCAGCTGGTGCTGCAACATAAGCCGTTGAGACTTCTTGTCTTTTGTTTTGTTGTTGATGGTGTTGGGTGTTACGATTTTGGTTGTTGAAAGTGTTTCTTTGGTTGTTATCCCATTGTCGTTTGTTGTTGTTGTTTCGGTTGTTGTTGTTGTTGGTATGGTTGTTGTTATTACGGTAGTTGGTGTTGTTGGTGGTAGTGTTGAGATTCTGTCTTTGGGTAGCTCCTGTTCGAACCACTTGATCCATGAGACTTGAGACATTCGTGATAGCATCATCAAGTGACTTTGGATCAAACGATGTCACGTTTCCACGGATGATAGGCGAAGTCCCCGATATATCTCTCTAATGACTTTTCATTGTTGGAACCATTGATGGACATAGTATCGCCAATTCTTGAAATCGACGGTTGTAAGTAGCAATGTCAACACCTTTAAGAACATGGTTCCGAATTCCACTTCCAATTTTCAGATCTCACTACGAGGGCAATACTCCTTGATCATTAAACCCTTTAGAGCAACCCAAGAGATTTGATAAGCACTCATGATGCCTATTGGTTGAGCAACCGAATTCCACCATGATAATGCCCGATCCAAGAGTGTACAAGTGGCATATTGAACTTTGTCATTTTCAACAAGATTTGTTGATTGAGAACACAGACTCCATTCTTTCAAACCAACGAGTTAAACCCCGACTCTTACGAACCCTTGAAATTTGTGGGTTTGCAACTCATAAATTCTTTGTATGAGCAACCTCTAGTTGCATTAGTCATGCAAGCCTAGCGACTTCTGGGGCCGGGCAGCATAGCCAGCGGCAACAACAAGGGCAATGGTTGCGGCTTGGGATGGGCTGCTGGCCTCGGTGACCTCGGCGGCGGCCTCGGCGGCAATGGCGACCTCGGCGTGCGGCCTCAAAGAATGCGGCGGTTTTCAATGGTCACCGGTTCAAGGTCATAAGGCTTCAATTCACGGGGTCCAATTCAAGATTTTCGAGTGTTACTTTTCATTTTAGAATTTACTATTCACTTTTACTATTTACATTTACTATTCATTTTTCACTATTCATCCGTAAAATTTTATTTCACATTCTCGTAAGATAAATTATTTTAGTAATGAACCGAGAGTTTGACAATCGTTAGATCATTTTCGCAAAAGTTATTAAGAAAACATCGTTATAAAGTTTCATTTTGACGGTCCATCGCTTAAACATCACGCGCATAACTAAAATCAACTCGATAATTTTCCTAACATCGATAAATTCTTAGATCACTCATGATTAATTTGAGAATTTTAAAATTCATTTTATGTTACCAAATAAGCCTATATTGAAAAACTAAACTTACGCTTTAAACAAACCTACTTACATCCGGACTTAACGATTCTCGCACAATGTTTCTAATATGTTTTGACGCTTTACATTTTTTGGAAAAGTCAAACATATTTCCTCCTCCTTGACCATAAAGGAATTAACCTTATACGCTCTACATTTTGCATAAATCGCGAACTTTTAAACTTCACAAATAACTGTTTTGTTTTCAAACCATTGGTGTGAGTCTAATTAACTCACACTACCAACATAATGTGTTCAACCATTAAACAAACTCTATGAGTTTCACTCAACCTTTGTGTTGACGGTTTTAAGCATGTATTTCAGGTCCATAAAGTCGGAAGCTGGCACGGAAGGGCAAGATCAAGAAAGCTATACATAAATAATTTATCATTCACAAAGCATCAAAAACTTTATATTGATGTCTTTTGTAATCAATGGAACCAACTGGGACCTATTTTGTAAACTCTGATATATTTGAATGATAAAGCCTTTTTAAAACGACTCCTTTAGAGATCGTTTTCTATTATTATGACTGTTGTACCATCAAGTAATACCCAGTTTGAATTCTGCTGTATATCTGAATTGGGGGTGTTACAAGCGGGTTCATAGGAATTGCCTCCTCGCTCGAGCTACCTACAATAATTCTCTATAGAAATCACAAATATAAGACCATATGAAAGTGTTAGAACAAACAAGAAGGTTCATGGAACCTCCTAAGATCCATTTCAAAATTTCAAAAATTTCTAACACAGAAACCGTAACCGGACTCGTTTTGTGAGAAACCGAATCGGTTACTCAAATGACCAAAATCCAACTGCTCGTTGCAATGCAACCGACTCGGTTAGCACTCACATAAGGCTTTGCCTTTTAAAACTCTTCTACACTCGAGTTTTCTAAGTCCAAACCACTCCTAAGTCGCATTCTATCATCCTTAATGATTTCCACATCCTTGAATTACTCTAAACACGCTTTTCAAATCATCATACATTCATTATCTTAGAACTCAACTTGATAAACCTATATCCTTCAATCATTAGTCCTAATCAATAATGTGGCATCTATCACTCCTAAAAACGCATCATCTATCATAAGGAATCACCAATTGCAACTTATCTTGATTCAATAGCACAACCCAATTAAATCCAAAAATTCAATCATCTATTATTCATCCTATGTTGAATCAATCAATACAATTCTTCTTGCAATGCACTCCTATATCAATTACCCACTCAATCCTAAAATATTACAACTTAATTCGAATTATAACAAAAACCCCCAAATTGGCGACCTAATATTCAATTCGAATCAAATGCTCTAATTAAACATTAATTGAGTTAATTGATTGTAGATGCTTACTTGTTTAGATGCCATGATATTTTCCTACAACTTAAACAACCTTCAATCGACTTCGTTGGAATTAATTTTGCAAACCCATCGGAGAATTAGTGTGTGTGTGTGTTTTTCTCGAAAAGTGAATTTTTGGTTTTTATACTCAATTGCAACCGGTTCATCAAGGACACAACCGCTTTGGTTTTGCAATATTTGCCAAATTTTATGCTTTTACATGTTACTTAGGCATTTACCTTCCAAGCAACAATTTTACTCAAAATCACGCTAAAAATTCACACAACATTCATCCACCATATGAAATTTTGAACAATCATCCAATCTAAAAATCTCAACTCATCATACTAATGAACTAAACCATAATTCAACTCAAAACTCATAGTCATAATGCATTAACCAAATTACTTCAATCATAAAAAAAAATGAAAAATGAAATAAGAAACAAAAATCCTAAATGCATCAAATCAAAAAGAAATAGTTCATGAAATTCAAGCAAATAATTGCTTGTTTATTACGGTCTCATATCTTCTCCTCAAAATTCCTCAAAATACTCTTGTCTTAGAATATCCTCGCTTTGAAATTTTCCGGTCAACTCACGGAACGTTTCAAAAGTTTTGAATTTTCTCATGAATCTTCGCCCGTCCGGACATAGTATATCGAACTTAACATGCCATTCTCCATCTCCGGTTTGTCTCTTAGAAGTCCCCGACCCTTCTGTCTCCACTCCAAATTCTTAAGTTGCACCTAAAGAACCTAAAAAGTCGGTCAACTTTTGTAAACTAGTATGTTTTTGAATGGGTTATAGAAAGCTTCTACCGCTAACGCACGTTCCATTTCGTCCTCTATATCAAAATAAGGCGGAGCTAATGGTCCGTACATTGGGTTACCTTGGACATCACGTCCCACTTCAAAACACGTTAAATCATCATCTGCTTCTATCCATTCCAAATCCTCCATAAATTCCAAAGTTGGTCCTCTTGGTTTTGGGTAGTATGTTTGCCTCAAATCCCATCATCAATAGTCAATGTGCCTCTTCCCATGTCTATAATCGCACCACAAGTTCGTAAGAATGGTCTCCCCAATAGTAGTGGTAAACTCTTGTCCACCGGAATATCTAGGACAAGGAAATCTGCCAAATATGGTTGATATCCAATTTGTACTCTCACATTCTTTACATCTCCCATTGCCTTCGCTTGAGAATTATCCGCCATAGTAAGCTTCGAATGATTAGGTTGCGGATTACTTAGTCCCAAAGTTTTAAACAATGGATACGGCATCACATTAACACTGACCCGTGATCGGCTAAAGCATAAACCGGTGTAGTCCCATTCACTTTGATCGGCAACACAAAATTACCCGGATCCTTTTCCTTCCTTGGCATGCCTCTAAACAAAATTTGATCTCGCCTCCTCCCGTGAGATTCTTTTCTTCCAACCTAGCCCTTGCTAGCATCAATGCATCCAACTTCTTAAGGTAAAGCACATAATCTTGAGTACTTCTATCACGGTTTCTTTTCATTAAGCTCAAGAAACTTTTGTTCTAGGTTCTCTAAAATAGCTTCTTTTTGTTTGTCGGTTAAGGGTTTGAAAGTAGTGGTCGGTGATGATGGTGTGGAGTCATTTTGGTGGTGGAGGTTGTTGTTCAGTTAGTTTGTTTGATGTCGGTTTCTTCCGATTTGCCTTTCCCATCTTAACTACTTCCATGTTTGCACAAACTTCCACTAGCATCTCGTTTACTCCTTTTCCTTCTTCCAAATCAGTTATATTAATCCTCATTTCTCCCATTGCAAAATCTACTTGACACTTGGTCGTGACAAGAAAATCTCGACCAAAACACACATTAGGTTCATCCACATTCCCCTCTTCTAACACAACAAAATCAGTTTCAAAAATGTGTCCATGAATATTGACTTTCAGATTTTTGACCATCCTTCTTCCATATGCTTCATAGTCCAAACGCATACATGACCAATTTCACAAGAACCTTCTCCAAATGTAGTTTTCTATAAGCCATATTGTCGCTGGCGTCCCAAGCACTTATTCCTTTCACACCGCAAGACATTCCAAACCTCATTAGCGGTGAATCATACACCGTTAAAGGTGCTTGTGTGAACACTACGACTCTTCCTTCTTGGGTAGTTGAACCTTATTTTCACCAGTTTCCTCCATATTACCCGTGATCAATTCCCAAATCTTTCTTACTTTCTTCCAAGATACCTCCAATCTTTTCCGGTGAACTTCCGTATCCTTGAACATTTCATCCAAAGTACGAAGGTATTCCGAGATTCCGCTCAAACTATCCATATTACTAGACAACTTGACAAAGCAAAACAAAACAAAATCCGAATATATAGCGTTAGAGTTAGTAAAAACAAGAACAAACTATAGAAACATAGACTAAACAATGTAAGACGCTTAACAAAACTAAAACACAAGTTAAAACTCAAGACCTAAAATGATAAAATCAACACGTAAACACCAACCAGATTCGGTTGGCTCACCAACCGAATCGGTTGGTTGAAATAACTAAATCGAAGGTCGAATCGGATCCGGTTATGGGTTGCAACCGATCGGTTTGATCAATTTTTTTTTTTTTTTTTTTTTAAACGGAATTTAATGTAATTAAGGAATCATTAAAATGTACTAAACTCTAGTTAATAAAGAAAACTCTTCATAAACCAACAATTTAATAACATAATAAAACTCATTAAACTAAAACTAAATAAAACTATCAATTAAAATCTATCATTAAAATAATTAAACTTATAACTGAAAAATATTACTATCTAATCATTAACCATAAAAACTATAATTAACTAAAACTTAATTAACTAATAAATAACAAATGTAAAGAAAATGAAAATAAATCTAAGAAATAATTAAACTACAAGACATAATCTGCAAATAAAATCTAAAATTACCAGAATTACTCTAAGAACCATAACACAAATAACTAAGAAGACTAGAACAATAAAATCGCAACTAAAATTACACAGAAACTTCAACCGGATTCGGTTGGATCACCAACCGAATCGGTTTGTTTGTAACCAAAACTATTTTTTTTTTTTTTAAAAACAAATTTAATTCCAATCGCCAATTTTACGTAAAATCAAAGAAAATTAAAGAAAATCCCAAGCAATGCGCCAAAACTTGATGTGCTACGATGGTGCAAGTTTTAAATTTATAAAACACGATTTAACCGTCTAACCTATTAACACATACGAGCAAGTATACTCGTCCGTAATAGCAAAGTTTGGTAAGTCGAGATCGTCCCAAGGGATTTTGTGTATGAAATTGATTTGTTTGAAAAGATTCCAACAAGAAAGCTTGTCAAGGCTTCCTCAAATAATTATGTTCTAGTGAAATTCAATAAGAAATATATATATACTGTGTGTAGTCTATAATCAATCATAAATAGTATTCATGAAGGTTTGGTGTATACTCTTAATATGATGCACAAATCATAAGCAAATGATTCCCCAACCATGGTATATGTTTGTAAAAACCATTCTAAGAACAAAAACATTTAGGTAATCCTTTCGGTCCTTATCCCAATGATTATCCTATAGAAATTCTATTTGTTTGCAACATGTTCTTATTAAATTTGTTCTTACGAATCTTTCGACCCTTTCGTGATGAAAATGTTCCTAGTCTTGTTTTAATAAGCAAACATGGTGGTTGTCAATCACCATATCCCCATACTAGTTTGTCACTACACTTTTTGGAATAAAACACAAGAGAAATCCTTTCGGTCCTTTTTCTTAAAACATGTTTTATCGACAAATCAAACCAAGACTAGTATTTTTCCAACAAACTCATTTAAACAAGATCATATATACATGCATCACATTTTGAGAACACTAATATGATTAACTACATCCCAACACACAAGTATATCCCAAAACTACTCCATGATGATAATAATAATAATAACTAAACACAAATAATAACAAAGTAATTCCAACAATTCAAGAGAATAGAATTCCATAACAAAGTTCATAGAATACCTAAACTTTGTGATTACAAGAATTAGAATTCGTGGATTGTAGCAACCACGCGCCTCCAATCACCTAGATTCACCGTACAACCCAAACTACCAAAACTATGGATGAGAATTGTTCCTCCTTGCTCCCGGACGTTTTCAAGAAGAACTAAGCTTTTGGGCTGAATAATATGGTTAGTATTAGTTTTGGTGTAAACTAATACAATTTTGGTTGTGTCACACCTAGTATACTAGGACTAGGTTCTTTATATAGCCAAATGTGCTTGCTCAACCGACCAAAAACGCTCCCAACAAGTAACTATCAAGAAATGATCGGACTCCAATGATTACGGGAGTTAAGGCAACAATAAATGCAACATTGTGTAATCTAGCAGCGCGAGAAACCGGATCGGTTTCTACTCCAACCGAATCGGTTGTATTTTGACTATTCGCCCACCGGATCCGGTTACGGGTTGTGACCGATCGGTACGGGTTTGTGCCGCTTTTGACTTTTGTTGACTTTTCTCCTATACGCTTCATTCTTTGCTCACCGATGATTTTCAAGGCAAACTTGATCTTTCCTTGCAGAGATACTTAGAAATCATTATGCTTCCCAATCATTGAATCCAAAAGCTTCCTAGCTCGACTTCCTTCCTCGAGAATCTTCCAAATGTGCATAAAACTTCATTTCTTCATTATTCGTGATACCCGGCTACATATACATACACACGCATCTTTGCAATATTGCAATGCTTATGAGTAAATATAGCCGATTATTATGCACAAAACTAACAATAACGCTACTAAAAACATGTTCATTTTAGGCGTTATCAGTGATGTGTGTAAAAGCTTTTGTTTGTAACATTGAATCTCATCGTACTGTTAGACGCCAGCTACACATCAGAGGTTGGAGGGCTTACCTTTTAACCCAACCTTGTCAATTTTCAAGTATTTGTCACAAAAAAAACCACTCTTCTTTCATATTTGGAATCTTTTCAGCAACGGTGTCTAATTCGCTAAGTCTTTGCAGATATAGCTTCGTTTACACACCTATACCTAGGGAAACCTTCACCACTCTCTTGGGTCGTGTCACTTGCATTGGGTTGTGCCGTCGTCATGCTTACAAGTTAGTTTCGACACCCGGTTTTCAAGAATCTATTCATGGTTGTTTCAGTGTCTTCGGGTAATTTTTTTCCTTATATTTGTGGTCTTTGTGTTCAGTGAGTAATTTGAGCTTGTTGAGTTATTTGAAAGGAAGTTTACCACCTTTATTTTCGGATCTATGTTTTGCCATCAAGTTCAACTCAAGAAAACGAGAAACGTCCTTTGTTGATGATGAAGGTTCAAGATCTTTGACGGATGAAATTTTTTGTTTTTTTATTTATCGCAGTAGTCAAGTTTTTGGTAATTCGTTATTTGTTTCTTTTTCAATGAGATTAAAGGGAGGTTTCTTTTTCACTTATTGAATGAGCTTAAACCTTTATCTTTACTCTTTATAAAGCATTTAGGACTTTTATTTTTAGAAGTCTTAAAAATTTTAAGCTTACACACTTGCTATTATTAGTAATTTTTGAAATTTAATTTTTAAAAACACACTAATGGCACATTAAATTATGACATTAAATTGGATACATGTTACAATAAATAAATATAATTAATACAAACTAATTTAATATTTTAGATTTAAAATTAATAACTTTTTGAATTTGCATATATAATAATATGTCATATTAATTCTTTGGCCTCACAACACGAAACACAATTTTAAAACTATCTTTACATAAAATCGTTAAATAATATTCGCAAAAACGAAATCATAAAATCATAAAAACATTCGCCCGAATCACTTGCTGCTTGGTACCATGCTAGTTTCATCTTAATAAAGAGACTCACAAAAACATCTCGCTTCATTAAAAGGCTAACATAAATATCTTTCCACACCAGTTAATTTAAAGGTGAAGGCTGAATATACGTAACAAAATTTTCTCAAATTACCCAATATACGTAACGTACTTATTTTAATCTTCACATACGTAATATACTTTCAAATATTTACCAATATACGTAATATTGACGAGTTACCACTTTAAAAGTTACAATAATGGTCCCTGCCGCTTATGTTGGCTTTCACCGTTAGTCCTTTGACATTTTTTACTTAAAAATTATGAATGGTCCATGTGGTTTGCTTTGACTTTCACCGTTAGTACTTTGACTTTCATCTTTTTCATACACATTTTTATACACGTTTTTAAACATGTTTTTACACACGTTTTTATATACATTTTTTACACGTTTTTATACACGGTTTTATGTACGTTTTTTTTACACGTTTTTATACACGCTTTTTAAAAACGTTTTTATATACTTTTTTTACACAATTCTATGCACGTTTTTATATACGATCGTTTATACGTTTTTCACACGTTTTTATACACGTTTTTACATGTTTTTATACACGCTCTTTACACATTTTAATATACATTTTACACGCTTTTTACACGCTTTTAAAAACGTTTTATATCGTTTTTACACAATTCTATGCACGCTTTTATATACGGTTGTATATATCGCTTTTCACGCTTTTATACACGTTTTTTACATGTTTTTAGACACGTTCTTTACACATTTTTATATACATTTTTACATGTTTTTATACACGTTTTTTACACATTTTTATACACATTTTTTTACACGTTTTTATGCACATTTTTATATAGGGTTTTATGTACCTTTTTTTGCATGTTTTTATACATATTTTTAAAAAACGTTTTTATATACGTTTTTTACACGATTTTATGCACGCTTTTATACACGATTTTATACGCTTTTATACAAGTTTTTACATCGCTTATATATAAGTTTTTACACGTTTTATACATGTATTTTACGTCTTTATATACGCCTTTTACATGAATATATGCATCGCTTTTATATACAATTTATATATCGTTTTATACACATGTATAAAACATGTATAAAATGTGTGTGAAAACGTATTAAAATGTGCAAATAACGTAAAAAATTATAAAATCGTGTATAAAACATGCATAAAATCGTAAAAACGTATATATAAAACGTGTGTAAAAAGGTGTATAAAAACGTGTATAAAACATGTAAAAATCATGTATAAAAATGTGTAAAAAATGTGTATGAAACAGATGAAAGTCAAAAGACCAACGGTAAAAGTCAAATCAAACCAAAGGGACAATTATTATAACTTTTTAAGTGGAAAAAATGTCAAAGGACTAACTATGAAAGCCAACGCAAACAAGAGGGACCATTATTGTAACTTTTAAAGTAGAATCAATAATATTACGTATATTGGTAAAGATTTGAAACTATATTACGATGGAGATTAAAATAAGTATGTTACGATATATTGGCAAATTAAAAAGTTTATACGTATATTCTACCACCATTAATTTAATAACCACCTCATAAGTTTTATTATCAATTGGTTAGCATTATGTAAGCTTTTAATTTTACTCGCAAGATCATATATTAATATGACATCAATATCATTCTTATCTCTCCAACGAAGAAAGTACCGACATTTATTCAATTGTTTACTAGATACCGTATTCAATATTAATATTTTTTGATTAATTATTTACCCTCCTGATAATGAAACGACTTTTCTTGCAAAAGAAATATCAAAATGATGACGATAGTCCGTGTCGGGTCATAAACCCGACTACACCCGATACTTTCGTGCCCGCACGAACCGGGCCAATATTAATACATGTTTGGGCTCACGAAGCCCAAGCCCATATCTATTTACGGAATAGATATCCGATATCTTCTAAAACAAGAAGATAATCATTCCCAACCGACTTAGGCGGATACGCCGAAGGTGGGGAACACGGAACCAACAAGGATTCCGCGATATAAAGGAATCATATCCTCGCTTAAGGTACGATCTCATAACCCTAAAACTCCTTAAACCCTAAACCGATTACTCACTCACGCCGGAGGATAATCGTGGGAGACAATCCCACGGTAAGCCTAACGGTGTTTTTGTCTCTTAGCGCAGTGTCTCAAGCAGCAATTCTCAATTGGTACGAGAACCGAGCTCCAAATCGTGAACGCCCAACTTTGTATCAACAAGTGGCGCCATCCGTGGGACCCTACACTAAGAACCGACACTAGAATGACAAAGCACGGCAATCGCCGATCGCAATGACCTTATGGGAAGAAGTCGCAGAGTGGACTAATCCCTGCAAGGCACTGGGACAACCAAATACGCTAAAAGTGGATCAGTCAAGACTTGATCTTCCTCCGTGGAACCGCACTCGGAACAACCCAAGCCACTACAACCACCACGAGTGGAGAGACCCATCACAAGACCGCCTTTACTACTCCCTTCCAATCGCTAGAAACCGACCGACAAAGGTACCGGAGGCACCAGCCGGATAAGGGTAAAGCAAAGAAACAAACGCACTCACCCCGAGGAGTCGCTACCGAATTAGCACCGTAAGTTTTCGTATCCCAAAACTACGAAACATTAACCGCCTCATGCAAGAGGAAGAGAAAGAGATCGTGCCGGAACTGAAGGCCCGACTCAACTTCGATTCTCGAATACGAACTTCCCCACCGCGCTATCGTAAAGAAAAGCGGAGAGATAGCGGCCGACCCCAAGATTCAATGTATAGGAGGAGAATCGAGGATGATGAGACATCTCACCGCAAAGACCGAGTGATAGTGATAGAAGAACCGCGCCAACAGATACGCTAGATTGGGTAGCCGCAGCACGCGACAGTGGGGGCGAAAGCATTCCCAGTGAGAGTCCTTCGATCCGCATCACGAGTCGACTTTGAGGACAGCGGCGAAGCGCCCGTAAGAAGGTAAATTCATCTTCGACAACTCCTGACAACGAGGATAGTGATACAGGCATTGAAATCCGGCGACGCGATAGCCAAGAGGAAGACATGTCTCTCCCATGGCGCCGTCAGAAGTGGATGCGCTCACCAAACGCATTAGTGATTTCTCCGAGAACAAGAAAAGGCGCATGCCCGCAAATGTTAAAACCTATGATGGGACAGTGATCCCGACGATCACCTAAAAATTTTGAATCACCGCGACCATTGAAAATCGCCACAACCGCTTGGTGCCACATGTTTAATTCCACACCGTGGGAAGCGCGAATCGGTTCAACAAACTCCCACGAAGGAGCGTGAATGGTTTTGAAGAGTTAAGAAAGGCGTTCGCCTAAATTTTACTCAACGCAAAAGTGTGCTAAAAATCCCGCCGAACCAGCTGTGGTAAAATGTAACCGTGGAGAATCCACGAGCGCATTCATGGAACGCTTCAAAGATGAATGCATGCAGTTAAAGCATGCCTCAAGTCTTAAAGATCTCGGGTTTCATGAATGGGATTAATAACCCGTAACTCATCAAGAGGTTAAACGACAAGATCCCCGAGACCTTTGATGAACTCATGAAGCGCCTCGGTCTTTTGTCCAGGAGAAGCCCGCATGCGGATAGCAAAAGAACCATTCTAGTTACCGGTCACAGAACAACCGGGAGACAATCCAACGACCGAGGTAATAACCGTAATAGAGCTATCGCAGCGTGAGGAGCGGCAGAGACAGAGATAATGATGTATACTCCCCGATTAAAACCCCAAAGGAAATACTCGCACAGAAGGAGCGAATTTCCCAAGACCGCCCAGATGCGCACACCGTAAGATCGGCGACCGAAATGGATACCGTGACTACCACGCGCAAAAGGGTCACACCACTAACGAGTGTGTCCAACGCGCCAACTCATCGACAAGATGGTCAAGGAGGCGATCGACCACCTAGTTAAAAACATTAAGGAGGAAGAGATAAGCAAAAGAATGGAAGCAAGAAGGAGACACCCAAAGAGAAGGCCGACACAATCTACATGATACGACGTGGCAACGAACCACTAGACAAAAGGTCACCAGAGTTTTCCAAAAATGAAATCTCTTCCCTACTTTAATGCGGACAACGCAAAGCAGAGCCCTCACCATTGAAATTAGTGCGGGTGGTCACGACATACACCGCATGTACATCGATGGTGGAGCATCGGCAAATATCATGTATGAGCATTGCTTTAGAAGACTACGACCAAATACGTAGTCGCTAAATCCGTCAACACAAAGACTCACCGGTTTCACAGTGAAAAAATATGGCCCATGGGACAACAAGGACATTAGTCGCGCATGCTATAACGCAGCACCACTCTACGACAACCCGGATGGATTTCATGGTGATCAAATCCCCTCGTCATACAATGGCATTATTGGGAGACCGTGGATATCGCCCATGCGCGGTACCATCAACAACGCACGGATGCTTAAATTCAAGAGAAGGGGCATTGTCACTCTACAATGCCACGGTACCAAACAGAGAATGTAACACGTTACATGCGAAATGGAACCAATCCCAGCAAAGGCGCGCCAAAGTCCCCAACTTGAAGGTCGCATTCACCCGTAATACCCGCACTGTGAAATAACCATCGAGGGTCATTGTCGGACAACAGCAAAGCAATTGTGCGCGCCCTACAAAGAACGTGGATATCTTCGCGTGGGAGCCCAAACACATGATCGAGTACCACGCCGATCACGAGCATAAACTTAGAATCCGACAAGGATACTCACCGATACGCCGTAAGAAGCGTGGCCAAGCTCCCAGAGGCGCAGTACCGGGCCGAGGTACGTAAATTGGTAAAGGCGGAATTATGCGTGAAGTCTATTACCACGACCGCTTTCTAATCCAAGAATGGTCAAAAAGCGATGGTAGTCGGCGAATGTGCGAGACTTCACCGACCTTAATAAAGCGTGCCCGCAGGATCGCTACCCATTACCGAGATAGATTGGAAAATAGAGTCCTGTGTGGATACCCGCTGAAGTGTTTTCTTGACGCTGCATGGGGTATCACCGATACAAATGGCCCAGAAGACGAGGAAAAGATGACTTTCCACACAAGCCAAGGCGTGCATCGTTACACAAAATGCCGCTTGGCTTGAAGAACGCGGTGCCACCTATCGTTGGTAGACAATGCCTTTGAAAAAAAGGGCCGCAACTGAAGTCTGTGGATGACCGGTCATAAAAAGTCATAACGAAAATGAACTTGTGCGTGACATAGAAGAAACATTTAAGACTCTACGAGATCAACATGAAGCTAAACTTAAGAAATGCACCTTCTAGCGCCATCAAGGCATGTTCTTAGGGTACTTGATAGAACCTCGATGGCATAAAACCTTGTCCGAAAAGACAAAGGCAGAATAGAGCTTCCTCCCACGCACGTCAAGGAAGTCCAATCCTCAATGGAAAACTGGCCGGCCTCAACAGTGTTCCTGCCTAAATCGCAGAAAAGTCATTGCCTCTTTTCAAAACACTCAAGAAGTGTATAAAAAGGGTGACTTTCGTGGACGACGGAGGCGGAAGAAGCCTTCACCACACTCAAACAAAGATCTAGCAACACTCCCAACACTCGTGGCACCCGATCAGGGAAGAGCCGATCATGTATTTATCAAGAACTCATAAGGGCCAACAGAAGGTTACTAATGAGATAGGGACTCCGTGCAAACCCCTATCTATTTTGTAAGCAAAGCGCTTAAGAAGACGGAAGTGAACTATAGTGCCATGGAAAAGCTGGTCTTGGCATTAGTGTTTGCCGCCAAGCGATCGCTACGGTACTTTCAAGCGCACCCGATAGCGGTAATCACGCATCGCCATCAAGCGCATCATCTCCAAACCCGATGCGTCGGGACGACTCCGTAAATGGAGTGTATTGCTAGCGAACATAATATCTCTTACTGCACCACGCACGCAATAAAAGGACAAGTTCGCGGACTTCATCATCGAGAAGCCGACATCGACGAGGTACCTACACCAAGCGAGAAAGCACTACAAGATCCATGGATTTTGTTTACGACGGGTCCTCATGCGTGGATGGCTCAGAGTCGGCCTTATTCTCACAAACCCGTAGGAATGGAATTCACTTACGCACCGCGCTTTGAATTTACCTCGACAAACAATGAGGCGTAATATGAAGCCCCGATCACCGGACTACGATTGCAATCGAATGGGTGTACGAACTTGGAAGCAAATGTGGACTCGACTAGTGGCCAACCATGTGTTGGGTGAATACGTGCCAAAGAAGAAAATATGATTCAAGATCTTGAGAAGACTAAGACATCGATCAAAAGCTTTGATGATTTACTATCAAGCAAGTCCCTAGAGGAGAAAATCGCAGCGTATGCACCGAGCAAGATCGCTCGACAAGCTTCGCACACTTATCAAAGCAAGTGCCGGTGGAAACACCGAAAAGCAAGTCAATATCGGAGATGGAAGTCTCCGCAATATAGAGGAGGATGGTCCTACATGGATGACACCGATTGCGTAATTCTTAAGCAAAGGGACATTACCCCAAGAATGCATGGTCATAGAATACGCGCACGCCGCAGTAGATTCGAATGCGCGACAACATATCAGATCGACGCTCTTTCCTCCAACCATGGCTTCGGCGCGCCGCCCCTTACAAGCAAATTATGTGTCGCGAGAAATCCATGAAGGTTCATGTAGCATGCACGCAGACCACGGTCCGTTGTAGCACGCGCCATGCGATCGGATACCATCGCCAACCATGCATAAAGATGCGCTGGATTTGATAAGGAAGTGCAATGATTGCCAAGTCCACGCACCCGCATCGCGCCAACCACAAAGATGAGTTAACGCCAATCACGGCCGCGGGCCATTCTACAAATGGGGCATTGATATCGCAGTCCTTTTCCAATAGCAAAGAAGCGGTCTCAAGTTTTCATAGTAGCTATAGACTACTTCACCAAGTGGATCGAGGCAAAAGCAGTGGCGATACCATCGGCAACCGTGTGAAACGCTTTGTCGGGACAACATAGTATGCCGCTCGGATTACCCGGAGAAATCATCTCGGATAACGGAAACAACCGTGACAACCCTTCAAAGATTGGTGCGAAGTTAAACATCACCCAACACTTATGCGTCGGTTACGCACCCACAAACCAATGGTTTAGTCGAGCGCAAATCAAGTCCGGGTGAAGGAATCAAAGCACGCTTGGACAAGCACAAAGGAAGGTGGGTTGAAGAACTTTCACATGTACTATGGGCGCACCGCACCTCGCTTAAAACCAAAGACGGGATACCCTTCTCTAGTATACGGATGTAAGCCGTTATACCAACCGAGATCGGCATGCCAACTATCCGCACCGCGGAGATCAATGTGACTACAAACGACGACGAAAGACGGTCGACTTGGACCCACTGGAAGAAAGACGCGAACGCCGCCATACGGGAGGCAAGGTCAAAGTCAAAATGAAAGGATACTATGATGCCAAGGTACGCAGTGTTTCATTCTGCATCAGCGACTTTGTCTACCGCG
The DNA here is from genome assembly GCA_022545495.1 of Chrysanthemum lavandulifolium. Lineage (NCBI taxonomy): Eukaryota > Viridiplantae > Streptophyta > Magnoliopsida > Asterales > Asteraceae > Chrysanthemum > Chrysanthemum lavandulifolium. Next base: position 95,203,458 of record CM040241.1, read on the forward strand.
CCAATGAGGCAAGCCACCAAGATACGGTGTAAGCTCGGACCAAAGTGGGAAGGACCTTATGAGGTTATCAAGCAACGGCACAGCGCTGCATCGGCCACGAGGTTTGGATGGTCGTGACTCATCACAAGACATGGAATATCAAGAACCTCAAGAGGTGCTACCTATAAGCATAGCTACCAGACAACACTACAGACGCTCCGCACTTTCAAAGGCTCAATAAACATTCATGTACCCGCTTTTATTTTTAATATTTATCGCTTTCTTTGTTATTTCTTGATAAACTTGCAAGTATTATAAAAACGTCGCGGTTTCTAGCTAACTCACGACACATTTTAAGTTGTTATCTCCATATACCGTATGTCTTAACAATTTTTATTTCTTGCCCACGATGGCGTGCATGCACCACAAATAAACCCACGATGGTAAAAGGATAAGTTGACCTACTAACTAACTTGTTGAGTAAGAGGGTTGCAAACCCATCAATACTGGATCACGCATCCTTGTTAAACACCTTGTTCTCAAGACGTTGGAATAAGATATGTGCGCACCCCATGACGGGTGCGCAGCAATGCACACGTGCATGTTTAACAACTTTGGAGCCAAGACACTTGCTTCCTTAATACGATATTTACAGTACGCTGTGAACCATAACATACACGATTATGATTAAAAACTTAGAATTATTTTCCAAGTATACTATAATTTTCATACACGACTATGAATTTCCTACATTTGCAGTGGCTTACACGTTTGTTTCTTCGGCAACACATACATCTTCCACAACAAAGACAAACAGATAGGCTTACATTACACTTTTTAGTTATATCCACAGCGGCAAAAAGACCTTTATTTATAACTACGAGTTATTACAAAAGATAGCAAACATATCCTCTACAAGCTATTACAACGCCTAAGTGACGACGGCGCCAACATGACTTGTCGATCTTTCACTTCACCGATACTCTTCAACACATCTCGCATCTTGATGCGACACGGTGGCCACACCGACCGGCACTCCATCGACCTGGCGTGGGCCGCACCAACCCCACACAAGATAGCTTTACCCGCAATACCTTTTTCTTAGCAAGGCGGGTCGCATGCGCCCAAGACCCCCGCAAAGATACCTCTTTTCTAGAGCAAAGGATTCGACTATCCCTAGGTCGCGCAAACATGTGTACCGCAATGCGACTCATGGGGTTTCAAAAATAGTCCTACTGTGTGTCGGCATCCTCAAAGACGATGACGCGCCAATGTCAACCCCGCCATAATAACACTTATCGGATAATCTTGGTCGCGCTCAAGCTCCGAAATCATTGGGAGCTCTAAGTCTTTCATTCTCTGCATGGCAGCGACCAAATGATCATATGATTCAGCATCATAACCCGGTACCTTATCAATAGGTGTTTTCAACAGTTCTGCATCATGGAGTTGTTCAACTGCCTCTGATTTACCACGCTCTAGAGCGCACTGCACAACCTCTCCGAAGGCATTCACCACCTCTGGCGATTCCAGGGTGCTAAGGGCAGCTAGGCGAAGACCGTGGCCTATGAGCCACCTGCGCTCCGCTATGGTGGACATAAGCTGAGGATACAACTCCTCGTCGTACTCAATGCTCATCTTGCGCAGTTTAGCCTCCCGCACCTCCAATGACCAACTCACAAGGGCCCCAAGTTCCCCAACTGCAAACAAACTTTCCTTGCCCCGCCTAGATGCTTAAGAGCCCAGTGGCACACACGACTTGTACACTGGCAGCCTCAACATGATCCCGACTTATTTGACACATTAGTGCCATCTTGTCCTCGGCTGCTTTTAAGATATGCGCTGAGATCACTAGCCTCTGCACGAGCGCCATCCAGTTGCGCTTGGGTACTTGCCAGCTGCGCCTCCAACAGAGCTATTGTTTGGTCCTTCTTTGTACTTTGGTCCTCCCCACCAGATACTCGATCTTTCAGCTTCACAATTAACGAAGCCTGATGAGCGGAGACTTGAACCAATTCTTCAACTAATTGATCTAGGGGCACATCTGCATCAGCTTGGTTTTCATTATCCGGCTCGCGGCTCGTAATGTGCCGATCAGACGGACTCGCCTGGGAGGTGACTCTATGACTGCTTCCACCGCGAATGATCCCACAGAATGTTAGAATTACAACTAGCACATTCACCAACTAATGTAAGGTTATACATATATGGTTTTACTTACTTTGGCTCCGCACATCGGCAGACGGTGCGACGACGCTTCATCGCTGGAGGACAACTCCACAATCGAACCACGGACGTTTCTTCCTTGAAGAGCCCGCACCATCATCTCTTCGGGTCCTTTTGCGACTAAGCGCAGCCTCTTCTTCTTCTTCCTCTTCAGATGAGCTACGCTACGGGCGCTGCTCGCGCTACAACCGGGTTACTTCGTGATGGGACGGCTCTGCAGAGGCGTTGCCTCCACTGCAACTGAAGAACTGGTCCCTGTATCCCCAGCATTCAGTTCTATGACACGCCCTGCAGTCGCAGCTAGAATGGGCTCCTCATCATCCTTCAGCAGCCTTACTCCTGTCTTTACGGAAACGGGCTTCGCTAGCTGTACGACGGTGAATAGATCCATTTCTGCACAAGACAAGACATATATGCAAACAAAGTTATATAATGCGCAACATAGATGTAAGATTGTTCTTACATTATTTACACACGTAGGTACGGAGGAATAAGTACCCACCCCGCCATTGGCGCCTAAAAGATAGGGATCTCATCTTCGGGCCAAAATAATTGCGATCGATTCCATGTGCACCAAAATCCCTCAGATACGACTAATGGGGATGCGGTTAGCATTTATCGCCCGCATCCTCGACGTTATAAGACCCGTGCAATGGGCACTCATCCTCTCAGTAGCGCTCCCCGGTATAAAAATCATAATCCTGTGGAAAACATGTATTATCTACCCGTAAGAAATACTCCTCCAATTCCTAAGGGCATCTAATTTATCCGTATAACATCTGCAGTCTACCAACAAGGCTTGTAAAGACACCCACCCATGCGCCCATGTGGTGTGATAAAAGGCGCGAATAGGTGGATGGTGGGGTTAATCCCAAAGATACGGCAATTTACCTCAAAATTGGTAATTTTAGCCGCCGATACAATGCAACGCGATATGTGTAGCGATAATAGTTTAACACATCGCACGTAAAGCGTGACAGGGCACACGTTGATTCGCAAATTAATAACCGTGTATACACCCACTTTCCTTCGGGAAATCCGCAATCGTGGCTCGCGATCCGGAACCACCGGATGCACGCCCCGGTATAAAGTAACCGAGGTAAATTCCATCGATCGATCAAATTAAGGTCAAGTGAAGTCGACAACCGCTTAACCATGATGATATACTTTTTGCTATATCGCACGCGCGGTTACCTTTGTGGTTGGTTACTTTTGGGGATTATAGCTCTTAAACTGCTTTAGAAATGGTGGATGGCGTTTTTTACTGTGAGGAATCCGGTGAAAATGACTCGCCAAGTTATATACTTCTCTTCTTTCACACGATTGGCGACACGTGGATTCCACTAGTCTTCATTGTGTGGTCGAGATGGCTTGATGTGACAATGGGCAGTAACTTTCCCCCGATTAACGAGGTATTGACTATTCATATAGATGTCTCGATACATTGCACCTACGGGTAGGTGTATGGTTTCTTTCGTACGTTTCGTACGTTTTTTATTTTATTATTACGGTCATTAGTCTAGCACCCGCAGTTACGCACTGCGCATACTAGACTGGGGGGACATGATGACGTATAGTCTGGTGTCGGGTCATAAACCCGACTACAGCCCGATACTTTCAGGCCTGGTACGAACTGGGCCAATATTAATACATGTTTGGGCTCACGAAAGCCCAAGCCCATATCTATTTACGGAATAGATATCCGATATCTTCTAAAACAAGAAGATAATCATTCCCAACCGACTTAGGCGGATACGCGAAGGTTGGGGAACACGGAACCAACAAGGATTCGTGCGTATATAAAGGAATCATATCCTCGCTTAAGGTACGATCTCATAACCCTAAAACTCCTTAAACCCTAAACCGATTACTCACTCACGCGGAGGATAATCGGGAGACAATCCCACGGTAAGCCTAACGGTGTTTCTTGTCTCTTAGCGCAGTGTCTCAAGCAGAATTCTCAATTGGTACGAGAACCGAGCTCCAAATCGAGAACGCCCAACTTTTGTATCAACAAGTAAAACAAAATTTAAGTCTATTTGGACTTTTTGAATACAACTTTGATCTTAAATATTTTTGTGTATTATATAATACTTGATGCAAAATATATGAATGAATTGTGTTTTAAATTTATTTTTTATTGATATAATTTTCATCAAGTACTCTATAATACAAATAAAAATATTTAAGGTCAAAGTTTGATTCAAAAAGTTAAAACGAACTTATATTTTGAGACAGAGGAAGTAAATGTCAAAAATGAGAAAAAAGAAAAAACCAAAAAGGTCGGTGTGGTTTGTAAAAGTTGCAGCGTTAAAACTTAAATTAAGAAAAAAAAACACAAAGTATTCCTTTTCTACACTCGTTCTTTCAAAAACCCTAATTTGATTTTCAACGAGGTTTTGAAGCTCGCATATTGCGGCGGAGCATCCGTATACGATAGTAATTTCGCTACTATTCATAAGTCATCATTGTGGAACAGTACTGATTACTCACTTTTTTGGGTGGCTTGGGAACAATGCTTTTCACACTTTTTTCCACTAACATCTTTTTGGGTAACCATGGCTTCCGATCTTTTGGCCTATTAATCCACAGGGTTTGAATCCACCGCCGCATAGACTCAAACCAGGTAAAGCACTCCATTTTCAGAATGTTCGCGTGACCACTTCAAGGTTGTTTGCACCTAACAGAAATTGACCTTGAAACCTCACATATTTTAGAGTGATAGTCACAAGCCTTTTTGACACTAGGCCACCCTTGAGTGGTTCCACTAAACTTTCGTAAGCAGCCAAAAAAAAATTAAAAAAAAAAAAAATAAAAAGAAAATAACCAACTTTAACATTTGTAGAATAAGAAAATACTAAAAAAATGGTTAGCATTAGTGAGCCCGTTCCGTAGCTAAGCCGGCTTCCTTTTTGGCAACGACCGCTTCGCAACAGTACCGGCTTCTCATTTTTTGTTTGGCAATGTAATATATTTAGCAAACAAATTATGAGGCAAGTCGCAATTGTTCCCAAGCCACCACAAAAAATTAGCGGCTTTAACATTTGTAAAATAACTCAAATTTTTTGTTAGCTTTTGAGGAGGACAGCTCAAATGGCTTAGCTTTTTATGGCGGCTTATGAAAAATACCATTTTACTTTTCCAAATGTTTATACTGATAACATGTAAAAGAATGGACATAGTGAAATCCAGATGAAAGATAAAGGCATTGTGTTTAGTGTTTACTGTGTTGGACTTTGTATTCAAGAGACATGTATCTCTTTATTTGCTTATTAACCGGCTTGGCTTGGCTGGCTTGTGAACAGTGTCAGCTAAAGCCCCGACTTCACAATACACTCGGCTTACCCTCCTCCTTCGAGCCACTCGCTTTTGGCGGCTGCTTGGGAACAGTAGAGTCTCTCTCATTTTTTGTTTCGTTTTTTTTAAAAAGAAACATGGTAGTTAAAAGCATCACTCCCGCCTTTATATCTTATAGAAAAGAGAAGACGTCTAGTGCCGATCCTATAAAGCCAGTTATGTAACTGGCGCTGTTCACATGCTTAGCTAAAGTGAACCCCCTTTTTTTCTCTCCCATATGCGTTTTCCTCTTCAAAAGCTTCCTCCACTTTGTTAGTTTTATAGATATAAATTAGTAGTCGTGAGTTAGGATCGAACTCGAGACTACGGGATTGCACGCTTTACGTATGAGAGTTAAAGTTAATAATTAAATGTAAAATGTTATATTTATTTATTAATTACACGAAATATATAACGAACGTTAAGTTAATTAAGTGTAATGGACTAACGGTCGTTAAATGTTAATTGGAATGACTAAATAATAAAGTAGAGATTGGGAAGGTTCCGGAATCCTTGGGGATTACTCAATCCGATCGGCCAAGGGGTTCCAAAGCCCAATCCATTGCTAACTTGGTCACCAAGTTACTTTGAGTATAAATACAAGGCATAGGGTCTTTGTATTCCATCTCAGTACTCATTGTCTAAACCCTAAAATTGTTTTGTGTGTTTTTTGTTCCAAACGATCGACCACCTCAAGTAGGGGTCAATACTTTGTTTTTCAAAAAAATATTTTCGTGTGATTAAAACTAGCATTACTTTAATTTGATTTAGTATATGTGTACAAGAACGTGGTACTAACATACTTTTGTTGGTATCTTGGATTGAATTACAAAATCGGTAAGGGGTAATTCTTATAATCCTATAAACCCTAATTAGGGTTCATCACTTGCTAGTTTGGTGGAATTGATTCTTGTTCGGCTAGAATAAAAAAGGTACGCATACTTTATGCTTATTTATGTTAGTCAATTATTCATTATTCGTTCTTATACACTTCCGCATGTTTCTTTGATGTTTTATGTGTTTTATATATGATAGTCATGTTATATAATTCCAACACACTTCCCACCATTCCTACCAAAACTCCACTGCTATTGTTAGAAACGGTGAACAATGTAGATATACTTAGTTTGATGCTGGAAATGATGAGTGAAATAAGTGAGACTTGTGTTTGGATTGTGTTTATACGGAACCGATAATTTTTCTCATATAAATTTTAAAAATACAACAAATAATCTAAGCACAACATCCAGTAATATGAGATTAAATGCATAACTAATGCACACGCATTTCTTAGCAATTAAAACAACTAAAAAAACAATCTAGGAATTTTGGTTGTTGCATTCCTCCCCACTTCTTCAACGCTCATGCTTTTTTGACATTTGAGCTACCTTTCTTTTCCCGCATCATTCTTTACTCATATGCAAGGACGGACCTTCATAGAGACCCGGGGGGCCGCGGCCCTCCCAAAATTTGCGGCACCTGGTGTAAATATTATATGTTTTAGGGGTAATTTAATTGAGGTTACAAACAAATCTCCGATTCGGCCCCCTCAAAAAAAATGTTCAAGTTCCGTCTATGCTCATATGGACATGTTCCGTCGAGTTATTTGAGTATTGTATGAAGTTGCAGAGTTCCTCCTTTTTTAGTAACAAAATGAATCAGAAGTAAGACAAATGATTGATCAATAGAAACAACAATTAATCAGGCTTAGGTGGTAAATAACTGAAAAAGAGCACGCATCCTCCACATATAATCTCACCTTTGCTTGAAAGCGAATACATGGTTTAGCATTTGCGTGAAAAAATAAATAAATAAATAAATAAAATAAATGACATATGTTGACGCAGTGGTTGGTGGATACTAGGAGATGAACAAATATTACTCTACTTGAAGCTTTGAAACTTTAAAGACAAATGATAAGTGATAAGGATTTAAAACGTACGCTTTTAGGTGTCATTTAAGTTTTAAATCGCCATTTGTATATCCGTTACTGATTAATTTCGTTCCTTTTTACTTTTTAGGTCTTTTGAAAGCAAAAATCGTAATAAAGCATATTTGGACGAAAAGGAGCAAATACATGAAGAAAATGGCAAAGTCAAGATCAAGCCACTCAAAGTCGATCAACAGATTACGACGGGTCTAATTAAAGGCGTCATCCTCTATGATGACTTGATCAAAACATGCACGCGATTTCGGTGGAAATTTTGTTCACATAACCCGACGACGCCACGCTATAAAAAGAGGCGCCACTCACGGTTTTCAACCCGCACGCCCGGATCTAGAATCAAGACGACGTCCCAACTAAAGACCGACGGCGTCACAACTCTAAGGTGACGTCGTCCTATTGATGACTTGGCCCAGACGAAACCCTAATGACGGCGAGCTGACGCCGTCCCATGCAAAAGGTGACGCCGTCGCATTTGTAAATCTATATATAGAATTTGATTTTTCTGCATTTAGGTAGGTAGACTTTTGGAGAAAAAACCCTAAATCGTTTGTAGTCCGATTTGGACAGTATCTTAGGGTCCCATACCCTATTTTACACATCGAGATAAGTCTTTTAATCCAAAGTAACATTATGTCTATCCCTTATTCGATTGATTGTGTGTATGCTTGCTTGTTTACCATGTCTAGCTGAATTTCTTGTGTGTTTGCTTAGATCTATAAAACCTAGTTATTGATTATTGTTAGGTTGTTTCCTATCTTAATTGTAAATTGGCTTAGGAGTGCAACTAGAAATCATTCGTTGTATTTATTGCTTGAGTATGCTTTATGAGGATATGGTCTATGGATGAAATAGCCAAGGCTTGCCGATTCCGTAGGTTGTATAAGAGAGATAACCTCAAAGAACTATGGACTACGCATACCCTACGATCTTAGGAATACAACGCGTTAAGATAAGGTGTGACAATTCAACCGACCAATAAAAGATAACGAGGGAGTAATAGTATCTAGGTAAACACATTTTTAATCATCATACGAGCACACTTCAATTAGACATAAGACTACTCGTAGTAATTAGATAAATTAGATAATTAGATAAGTAGAGTAATCGGTAGAAGTACCACCTCCAAACCAATTGCCCCGATCTTACCTTAGCTTTCTAAAAAAAAACCATAAAAAGATTAAAAAAAAAAAAATCCTCAACCCCCACCTTCTCGTCATACATTTCTTACTAGCATTCCTATTCCCTTAGAGGACGATATCAATCCCCGAGGCTTACCCAATACTACAATACAACGATTAGGTTCACTGCCTAGGAGGTTGAAAAACTTGCTCGACGAAAAGAAAGTTTCCTTTGACCCCGAACGCGCTTCGTACGCGCATCAATAAGATAGGTAAACAATCAACAAAAGAGGATACATTTGCCATGGCTGCAAATTAGTAAGCTTGCCTCGCCAAGATGCAACAGATAATCTCATTTTGGCATAATCTCATTTTGTTCGAATTTACTCAGAAGCACTCAAAATCTATCATCACAGCCTCTTGCATTCTCATTCTTATCATTGACGCTCAATAAACTGTTTGAAAAGCGAAATGACGCTTTAACGTTTGCGTGAAAAAAATGCAACCCATCTCAGTGACTTATCTCTAGTTTGCTTTATTATGTTAGTTTTACCGTCTATGTAACGAGCTGAGATATGAGATTTCACTCACATCCTTTGTACCTACACGTTTTTTTGAGTAATCTATTCACCGGGTATTACAACCCTTTACCCAAACTTAAAAAAAGGATGGCTCTCCTTCTATTGATATGAAATTTACAAGTCATGAAGGAACAATGTTTGGCCTAATTGTATGTGGTCTCGAGTTTTGACCAGTGTAAATTGTTTTTCTTGTTCTCATTAACATTCGTCGGCAAAATGCTCGGTGAAACCTGGATAGTTATAAAATCATGTCCGTGTGAAGTTTCATGTTCTTTGTGCGTGTGTACATTGGGTGATTTATATAAATACATTTCTTTTATAATCTATGTTTTGTGACAAATATAATGGGATCGGCAAAATGACTATAGATTCATGATATGAAAATTAACAAGCTCATTTTAACAAGGGTTTTAGTCGTACAATAATAACGAACTTTTTCAAATGTACCGATTTGGTACATGAATTTTTTTGTTCCACTTAATGTAACAGACTTTTTTTTATGTGTTAATCTGCACCATGAAACTTGTTTTACCGGAACCAGCTACTTTAATCCTACATGAACATCCCACGTAGGATTTCCACTAACTTATTTAAATTATTAAGAGTAATTTACATGGATCGTCCTTGTGGTTCGTCAAAAATTGCATCTACAATCCCTAATAGTTTTTGTATCACAAAACTTTTTAAAAAAATTACAAAATTTTTAAAATAAAATAGAATTTTAAAAATTGTATTTACAAAATTGCATCTATTGTCCCTATAAAAATAAAAATGGAAATTTTGAAATTATGAAAATTTTTAACTTAAAAACTATTTTTATTCTATTTAAATAAATGTTTTTTTAAATATTTATAAAATATAACTAATTTATTAAAGCTGTTAATGAACTCAGAAAAATTTGAAAAATATTTTTTTGTAATAACTTAAACTATTCATAAATTAAAAACTCGAAAGATTAAAAACTAGTTAAGACAGTTTAAACTTTTTATATATTTTTAGAATATCTAAAAGCAAAACTAAAATTTATGGCTAAAAGTTAAGACTTTTTCAAAATTTATAAAAATAAGCAAAATGAATTTTTTTTGTATTTAATTTTTTTAAACTAATAAATTCATTTTGTAATAACTTAAGTTATTCATAAATTCATTGCTTTTAAGTATTTTAAAAAATTATAAAAGTTTCGGCTGTTTTAACTTGTTTTTTAATCTTTCAAGTTTTTATTTTTTGAATAGTTACAAAAAAAAATCAAATTTTCTGGGTTCATTAATTGTTTTATAAATTAGTTTCATTTCATAAAATTCAAAAAGTTTTATTTCTTAAATAGATTTAAAACAGTTTTAAGGAAAAAAAAAGTTTATAATTTTTTTTGCAATTTTAAAGTTTTTGTTTATATTTAAAAAAAATGTTTTCCTAAGCTTTAGTTATTGTAAATTTTTTTGAATTTATTTCAAAAAATTTAAAGTGATACAAATTTATTTAAAAATTATGAAAATTTAGCTAAAATATTATTCCACACTTATGTGCATGACACATGAGGGATTTAACGGAGCAAATTAACGGATGTTATGTCTAAGGACTATGGGTGTAATTTTTTGCAAAGTTAAGGACTGTCAATGCAATATGAAACCATCAGGAACAGTAGATGCAGTTTGGGACCAACCAAAAGGACGATCCATGCAATTTACTCTAATATATTAAATATGTCACGTAGGCTTTTTTTCTGGTTTTATTTTAACAGGTAGTGTGTAAACGTTGGTGTAAATTAGAACAAAGCATGAAAGAACGTAATATTAAGCGGAACGAAAAAAAGTTCACGTACCAAATTGGTACATTTAAAAATTTTCGTTGATATTGTACAACTAAAACATTTTTAACAATGGAGTTATGCCTAGCATCTCTTTGAAAAGCTCATTTTCTATTGGGGAATTTTTCAAAAAGCCACAATTGTGATTTCGAAGAAGTTGCTCTCCAGGTGCAACATATTTTAGTGATCAAAACGATCATTATTGTTACAAAAGTCTTACTAAGAAAACACGATAAATAAAAACATGAACATGATTTTTGTAATATAAATTTTAATAGCTATTCAATGCTTGAGAGTTGATCAGTATTGTGTAAACGAGTACACAATTTGGAGACTCCTTCAAGATGTCAAATTATATTAGATCAACGAACGAATGAGATGAGAAAAATGCTTATTGGTGGTGAACTTTAAGAGAAAATAGAAAGAAAATAATAATAATAATAATAATAATAATAATAATAATAATAATAATAGTATCACCCTCGTAAACTAGTATGGTTGATTTTATCTTACGGTCGTGCGGTGATTAATTTTACAACGTACAACGAACGTCAGACGACGCTATGTCTTGTGAATATTGGATATGAGTTCCGCCTTCTCTTCTCTTCTTTTGGGAGCTTGAGAAGATGCGATGGCCTTACTAAAACGAATCCAAAGTTCTCGATAACCCAAGCGTTCGGAAGACGTCACGCTTCATATCTTTAGTAGAATTACTTTTCTATTCTTTAGAGGAGTGAGCCAAGTTAGTTCTGGCTCCCACTAAATTCTTGTAAATTTTAAGGGTTTCTAATAAAGTGATGATTAAAATAATAATAATAATAATAAATAAATAATCTTTATATAATAAAACAAAACCTCTAAGAGGAATTTTTATTTGAAAAAATCAATCCATACCTTAATAGGAAATAATTAAATAATTATAATTTTTTATAATGATGTTTTTAATATAAAAACCCTTTGATATTTCCAGTTTTGGCAAAATAATTTATGAAAAACGTTTTCTATACTTATATGTATCAAAAAGTGTTAAAAACACATGTACTTCATGTCTTCATGGCTTATAGTTAATAGTTTTAGACCAAAGTGTATATTAAAAAAAAAGTACCCTCCATGTACTTATTCCTCATACATGCGACATAATCCAAGCTCCTGTGTATCTGATCCCACCATAAGCAACCACCACGCACAGCCACAATTCTCGAACTCCAATGTATACAGAGTTAACGTGCACATTTACAATTGTACACATATATTACAATCTTTTTCTTCTCTAAAACCCTAAATCAAAGGAAAAACAACCAATCGAAGGTATAACTTAGCTTTACTTTTTTATTGTCCTTCTCTTAAAAAGAATCGATTTATAAAGTTTAATAGTTTCTCTGATGAGTAGGATCATTGGTAATGTTTTTTGTGGTTTTTATGTATCACTCCCCCTCAGATCCAATCGCCACCTCCCAAAGCTACTCGAAAGCGTTCGACCGACTCTGAATCAGATTCGAGGCTTCAGTTTGCGCTCGAATACGCGATCGGCGAGTCTGAAGAGTTTACGCACGCTGGAACGTTTACTGCCAGGCTTAAAACATCCGCTTATGGCGGACAGGTATATATTGATTGTCGATTAGCGAATTTCGATTTTAGATCGGTTTTGAATAGATGAGTCATGATTTGTTTTGAATTGTATTGTGATTACTTATAGCGAAATTTTGAATAATTATGTTTCGTTATTCTTCGGTAACTGACTGAGTATTAATTGAGACTTATAGTGAGGAATTAGTATTTTTTGCGTTGATAACCGACACGATGACGTTTATAAACATTGACTTAAGTGATGATTTAGAACTTTACGCGAAAGGCTGACCGTGTCATTGAATTTGTACTCAATTTTAATTTTTATATGTTAATCTGTTTTGGATATATATATGTTTAATCGAGTTTAGTTAGTTCGAGTCTCAGTTTATTGAAATTGACTCAAAGTGATGAATTAGTACTTCATATTTGAGTTTCGTTATGATGTACAATGACTGTATTGTGATATTGTGTAAAGCTATTTCGGATATACAGATGATTGAGTTTAGTTGATGTTTTAAATTCGGTATGTAAGATTTGACTCAAGTGATGAATTAGTACTTTACGCAAAACGTAAATAACCGAAGACGCTGACATGTCCATGAGTTTATCTTTGAGAACTATGAAGTATAATGATTGTTAGGATATACGGATAAGTGTAGTTGAAGCTTTAATTTCGGTATATTGAAATGGAAGTGACGGAGTAGTACTTTAAGCTAAACTTTGCTGTGATTCTGTATTGATTCATTATGATATGAAGTATAACTATTGACCATATTCTGATAGTTGTGATTGTATATGATTGACAAATTGTTGATTGTGATTTTGTTTGAAGTTGTTTAGGTGATACTGATAATACAGTTTAGTTATAGTTTGAATCTTAATATATTAGAACTAACTATACTTTGAGGACGTAATTAGTACTTGATTTGATTTTGTTATGAAGTATATCGACTGTATTCCAATAGTTGATTGTGTGAATTTTGTTAGGAGATATGGATATTCGAATTTACATAAAGTCTTTATCTAAGTATATAAGAGTTGGTGAAGTGATAAAATTCTTACTTAATATGAATATGTTATGAATTATAATAATTAATACTGTCTTGTGATCGACTTTTGTTTTTGTGTGAAGTTGTTTAGGAGATAGGGCTAAACGTTTTTTATTTTTGAAACTCAGTATTTATAAACAAACTTTTAATGACAAAATCAGTTCTGAATTTCATTCTGAAGCATTTTTGGAGTTCCATGAGAAAGGTTAGTCTCCAAAAGTTAGTTTAAAGCTACAAATGAAATAATCAATGAATATTCATTCACAGTTTGTGGTTGGATCTATAAAAAGTTTTATTCAATGGATAAGTAGATGGAATATTGATTGTTAGTTTTTGTAATTAGTGTCAAGATTGACACCAATGAAAGGTTCTTGATAAGGGGGAACAACCTACGCTTATCGCCTTAGCTGCTGGTCATGCTTTACATGTTTTCATCAACGGTCAACTATCAGGTTATAACAACTTCCATATATAATTTGAAGAAACTTATCATTTGGTTTCGGGAAATCTGACTTTAGTTTATTTTTAATAGGAACTGTCTATGGAAGTGTAGAAAACCCGAAAATAATTTTTAACGGCGTTATTAATCTAAGAGGTGGCCTTAACATGATTCCGCTGCTAAGCATTGCTGTTGGTATCCCGGTATGTTCATTGCTCCTCAAAATGGGTTTCTTAACGGGATTTTAAAACATTACTTGAAATAACTCATGTTTATTTTCATTGATCTGTTAGAACATTGGGCCGTATTTTGAGATGTGGAAGGCCAATGTTCTTTTAAGTGTTTCGGCTGTTCTTGAACTTTAAATGATTGATCAAGTTGGGCTTAAAGGAAAATTTCTATGTCTACGCTCACTTAGTGGAAGTTCATATGTCGAATGGGTTCAAGGTTCTTATGTGGCTCAAAAAACAACCAGTTACTTGGTATAAGGTACGTGATCACACTAGCAATAATCACTTTTTAGTGTTTGGATAAGCCGGCTAATAATTTCTTTCAAGCCCTCAAATTCTGTTTACTAATTGTTTGACCTTATAGTACTCGCCTATGCAAATGATATAAGTATACTAAGACAAAGTGTACTAAGATGAAAAGAAGCCAAGAAGGAGCGTAAGGTTAGAAAGGAGCAAACTGTTACTATGAATTGACTTCATATACTTTGGTATGACAAAACATTACTTACTATCCACACCCTTTTATACATGACATTATTTAGGCACCTCCACATCTATTGAAAAGATCGTAGAACCGATTCGCATGAGATGGCCCAGGGTAAGTTTAAGAAAAAAAGGATCTTCTCTATTTGCACCACACAGATTGTAACAATTCAATCTTATTCAGTCAGAATAATGAATATCAAAATATAAGAATTTGGACTTCATAATTTAAATCTCATTGTATTCGGGTGCTTTTATATTAAAGGGTATCTCAGGTGTTGATAAATAGTCAAAAACAGTTACATTAAACTAAGTACAAACTCAAACAATGTTGCAGTTTTCATGGGCATATATGAAATTCTTTGAAGGGGATAACCAAGTAAACAAATGAGGACATAATGTGTTGTGCAGGAAGGAAAACTTCGTCTCAAGTTGAAGGAATTACTGAAAGGTTATGAGGATGTCCATTTTGAACCAGACTTTGCTACAGGTTAAGGCATTAATGTTGCAAGTCTTCAGCTTTTTGTAAATACTCTTCTTACATTTATGTAGGAAAATGGGTGTAGTTTATTAGGCGTTTGAATCAGAGGTGCTAATATTGACGCATTCAATCACGAATGGATCAACTCGAGTAGTTTGAAAGGGAAAGTCCAAATTGCTCGAACGCCTTGAAAGTTGCCAATATATATTTTCATCACACAGCTTTTAAATCCTTTTTATTAAAAACACCAAGATTTTTATTGAAATGTGAACAGCCAAATTAGTATATATACATGTATAAATGCAAACTGTATAATATCAAAATGCGAACACATCTATTAGGACATGTGTTGTTATTTAAAGTGTTTATGTTATTCGAGAAACAAAACCAAATTAGGTAGCTGAAATGTTCAAGTTTATTTGGAGGGATTGATATGCTCGCTTTTGTGTGCTTTTGATTTGAGTTGTGCATGATGTTGACACGGATTATGTGATAGTGTCCTTTGTTTACACTTTTAGTTTTGGAACCTATTCGTACAAGAAGTGACCCAACAACCAAACGTTGAGGTATACATTTGTTTTACAATGCTTTATAAAGTATAACTGTTATATCAGTGTTGTTGTGCTGCAGGCAATGAGCCAATGACACCATCACAACATACGCAACCAACATTAAGCGGAGGTGAAACAAAACCAAAATTAAGAACCGTTTAATTAAAAGAAAAAGAGGAAAAAAAAAAGCTATTTAATTTTTAACGAATAAAATTATAAAATTACATTATTAAAAAATTAAAAAAAAAACCTCGTGCGTGCACGGGCATTATAACTAGTAATAATAATAATAAATCCGAGTTTTTTTTACCAACTAGTTATTTAAAAAAAACTTATTTACTATTGTATGGCTTCTTCAAATATATTGACAATTATATGGTCTTTTCCTTGACTTTTAAATTTTGTCAAAAGTGTATTTAAAAGTTATCAAACAAAAAATAGATACGTGCATAATATATCACACAAAAGCAAACTGAAAAGGTAAATTGGTTTCAAAACACAAAAACCAACAAAATTCAAAAAACAATTCATGCAAATGATAATATTCAAAATTGTCTGTAGCAACAATTTGTCATCGAATTATCGTGCCTAATCTCATCTTTGTCCATATTTAGTGCTTTAATTTTATCTCCAACTACGTCTCTAAAACTTCATCTATTCATCAAAAAACCATCATTGAGTTCAATAAAATCAATCCGCAACAGTACGCTAAAGTCAACATTACGAATCATATCCAAAACGACATTCACATGACTCGTCCTTCTTCTTCTTCTTGAGGCAAACCTATAACAATAAACGAACAACTAATCTCGTAGTTAAAGTCATAAATATAATAAAATATCAATAACAAATCAACTAAACAAGCATAAATGTCGTTAATCAACTAAATAAGCACCAAAGACAAAAAATATTGACAGCATACGGGGCGTTTAAATAAGGGCAAATCGAATAAAAATGTACTCAACTTATACCAATTTCAATTTAATGACTCAACTTTTTTATCTCAATTTAGTGATCAAACTTTTTTTGATCAGAATGTAGCACCACTCACGGGTTCCAAGCTCACTTAAATTGTTATCAAATTTTCCGACGACCTTTCCGATGACCCACCACCACCACCTTCATTTATCACCACCACCACCATAACCACCACCAATACCTTCATTTATCACCACAACCACCATAATCCACCACCACAACCACTATCTATCACCACCTAATGGGCTTAGTTTAAAATTTATTTGTCTCCCATGAAAAACAGATGTTGGTTCAAATTTAGCTTCATATGATGGAAGTGAATGAATGTAAATTGAATATTGACCTTCATGTCCCTTAAAGAATCTCTCCCATAATGGAGCCAATGGCAATGGCCCTTTAGTTAAAAACATAAAAGCAATCTTTGGAACTCTTGTAAATGGACAATTCTTCAATTATGGCACCAATGAAAACAGCTCTTTATCACTCATTGTATGCATCAGGTTTAAAGGAGACTCAATCCAATGATCAAGATTCGTCTTTGGCTGTTCTTTGAGATGGGCACATGGTTGTGAAATCGGAACGGATGAAATTAATGTTGTGGTGGTAACCAGTGGCGGAGCCAGAAGTTGTGATTACAGGGGGCATCGCCGGATAATTTTTTTTTAGTGTGACTTGAATAAATCGGGTCAGGTTCAATAAATGGCAACAAAAGTCTTCGATCTTTTCATGCATATAACACTACTTAGTAAACTTTGAATTTTACTGATTGTTAAAACCTTAAATTCTTAAATTACATTAAACATTATACAAATGACATGTTAAACATATAAGAATTGATTTGCACACTTTTAAAAATGATTAAAACACTCAACTCTTTGCATTACATAGTTGTACTATATTTACAGTGTGCTTTATATCCTTATACAATTGAGTATCCAATCATTTTAAAAAACGTGCAACCTAAATATATACATACTGAATTAAGAGATTACAGTATTGAGCAAGACAAAATTTTGTCATGTGAAGAAAATGGAGAGTTTAAAGAACTACTCCAAAGGTACATTGTTGTTAAATAACTATATAACTCCGTATTATTTGTACTATTTGTAAATAACTAATCCTATTAATTAAATTATTTTTGTTGCCTAGTCACGCCATATTGGCATATTTCCATTCCCAATCACAACCCCACATCCCCACTATCCACTATTCCTCTTCCCCATATTAACTCTTCTTCTTCTCTTTATTCAAAAAAGAAACTCTTATTCTCCCATTTTTTCCGATGAACCAATTCACCAGAGAAGAAATTTGCATTAAAAAACAGTATCGTTTTTAGAAACTTGAGAGAATGTTGAGGGCACTCAGGTTATTTTCATGAGGGCACCACAATTTTTTTCTACTAATTTGACTTTTTTTCCTATATAGTTTGTGTGTCCGCAAGACTTTCGTTGGGGGCGCCGCCCCCCGCTGTTATACACGTGGCTCCGCCCCCGGTGGTAACTGAAAACGAAACTCTTTCAATGAAACACCAAATAAAACCAGAAACCAAGTGATAGGAATTTTGAGAATATTTTTATAAAGCAATAATATTGAAGACTTCTTAAAAAATAAGCACCTTAAAACCAGAAACCAAGTGATGAAATGATCATACAATTATTCTTGCACCCTAACGTCTTAATAAAGGAAAACAAAAAGAGTGATAACAGAACCTCTTAATTAAAAATAAATTTTAAACTAAGCCCATTAGGTGGTGATAGATGGTGGTTGTCGTGGTGGATTATGGTGGTTGTGGTGATAAATGAAGGTATTGGTGGTGGGTTATGGTGGTGGTGGTGATAAATGAAGGTGGTGGTGGTGGGTCATCAGAAAAGGTCGTCGGAAAATTTGGTAACCGGCTAAGTGACTTGGAAACCTGCTAGTGGTCTTACATCGAATCGAAAAAAAAGCCAGACACTAAATTGAATAAAAAGTTGAAGACTTTAACTCAAATCGGGTATAAGTTAAGATAAGTTGGGTACACTTTTATGCGATTTGCCCTTTAAATAATGATCCATACTAATAAAATGATACTAATGATCATCTAATTAAACACAATACATGCGTGTAACATAAAATTGTATCTTTGTTTGTAAGAACTTTTTAAAGATGATGATTCAGTACAAGTAGCAGCGATGAGGGGTTGAAGGGAATAGGTTCACGTAGGGGGTTTTTATTTCTTTATTATCTTAGGGCTTGTTTGTTTTTGAAAAAAAATGTCTGACTCACTCTGACATCTTACCAGTCAGACGCAGTCAGACGCGGTCAGACGTTTTTGTTGTTTGTTTTTTCATAGCGAGTCAGACGCGGTCAGATGTTATAAATCTGACTCAGTAGGAGGTGGTGAACATCTCTGACTACCTCTAACCCTATTAACACCCTTCATCAAAACCCTTCTCCTCAAAACCAATTCATCTTCAAAACCTTCACCCCACCACCGACCACCTCTCGCCGCCTTCTTCTCCACCTCTACGTCGCCTTCTTCTCCACCTACACGCCTCTCCACCCACAAACCGCCATTTTCACCACCTCTAAGGTATTTTTTTTTTTCTTTTTACTGCTTATATTGTACTTTATTTTTTTGTTGGTTTTAAGTAATTTTATTGTGGGTTGGTTATAAACCGATATGGGTTTATCTGTTTTGGTCAACTATGAGGTTTATGATGTGTGTTTGTGTTTTACATTTATGTATGGATCATTTATGGGTAGATTCTTGTATGTTTATGGGTTTCTCTGTTTTTGTCAAATGCTGTTATAAAGGCTGTGGCTTGGTATCTATATGTTTTGGTCAACATGATTCAATCCTAAAGCAAGCACCAACACCAGGATCCCTGTCTTTATAGTATTTTATATGCACAAACCAACATTATGTTGTTTTGCTTCTGTTCCTTTGGCTTGTTATCTATATGTTCTTAGTGGTTGTGTTGGGAGCATATTAGTCATTGGTTTGGCGTAAATCTAGTTCAAGTGTGTTCAGCGTGGCTTGATTATAAATGGCTGGGTTTGATATAGGAACAAATAGTTTAGGCGTTGAAGTATGTTTGTGAAGTCGATTTGATATTGCAGCATGTTTGTTGCAAACTGGGCGGGCACAATAATAGTTAATCCTTGCAAACTGGGCGGGCACAATCAGGACTGTAGTGTAGAAGAGTAGTGCAGTTAGAATGTGCGCAATGTGCAGCAGTGGCACTATAGTAGAAGTGATGATGAATTGCATTCTGTTTTAGATAATTGGGCCATTTTTTATAAGCTCGTAAGCAACATATAAAGCTTAAACAAACACCCCCTAATGTTCACTGTAAAAGGAAAAATAATTAGGTGATACAATTATTTGATGCATAACTCAAAACATATTAGATTACCATTAAATATAATCAAATTACTATCTATAATATATATAAAAAGACACCTTTTTTGATCATCATGTCTGCAAACAAAGAAAGAAGGATGAAATTGACAAGCAGAAGAGTTATTTAAAGATGGTTTATAACTTTCTTTACATCTTTTGCAAATGATCATATGCTCACTCATTTTATTTTCTGCTGACCCATTTTCCACCTTCTCCATTGCTTATGTCTGGTATCCTCAACCTTTGTTTTTCGGGGACTCTCCTTAAAGGAACATGTTTGTTAAAATGCGAACCTGAATATTTGTTGCATTATTGTGGAAAACTAGAAGGGGGGGTTGAATAGTTTTGCCGATTTTAAGTTGATTTCAAAAACTTTAGATTCGATATTATGTGAAATCGTATGGACGTTGAGAACGTATAGATCTAATGATAATGCAAGCAAATAAATAAAGATAAGGGATAGAAATGACACAACCGATTTATAGTGGTTCGCCACAAGGACACCTTCCTTGCCCTACTCCACCCCCCGAGTCACCTAATCGAGAGTTCAAGCACTATGTCAACAAACTCCTTCACTTGCGAAGAAGCCTTCACAACGTTGCTTACACTTTTCCCAGACAAAGCTAGATACCGAGTCCGTAGCACGGTGGACCAAACCAACACAACTATTACACAACAAATATGTGAAATATCAAATACAAGATCTTCGCTATGTAAATCTTATGGAGGACAAATCAATCAAGGACCCTTGCTTGGATGACTTGTAGAATGCTCGTGATCTCGCCTCAGAGAAGGACCTATATGAGGATCACAAATAGAAAGAAAGAAGAACAACTCTCTAGATCAAGTGATCTATATGTTAAGAGAATGAGAGTGTATGAGAGAAGAGGGTGAGTTAGAATGAAGAAATGGCTCTCATTTATAGGCAAATTTCTCACTTTGCTCCCACGGATCCCACGGATCCCTTCCACTGGGATCCGGCTAGCACAAAGCTAGGGATCCATGGAACGCTCCTCTTGCCCATGGGTTTTTGGTTATGGGTCATGGGTTGGTCCATGGGTTATATCTAGATTCAATGTATCTAAGTATACATTGTATCAAGTCTCTTTGGTATGGGTTAAGATCCATGGTTTGTGATTTTACCCATCCTAATTAACTATTACAACAAATGCTTTAATTACTATGTTTTGTATTTAAAAGATTATATGTAAATGCTTTACAAAAATAACATGTATCCTTATAATTATACTTAAGACAACATTATATATGTTATCAACAAAACACAAAGAGATCGCAAAATATTAATAAACGTTTTTACGGTTTATTTGTATTAACAATTATTATGGTAATACATTGCAGCATAGGTTGTTTAAACTTAAAGGGTTGTCTAGCAAATGTGAAAGGTGTTTTGGTTCAGCAGCTTGGGAAAGAATTGAATTATAAAGATGAAAACTTAGGTTGTTTGGTATTTGTTGTGTTTAATTGATTGGTGGATATGTAAAGTTTGATGCTTTTTGAGGGTAGAGACTCATCAAGAAGTTTAGGAGTGAAATTAACTATATAAGAATTGAAATTGATGTAACTATAGTTGTTTATTGTTTGTCTCCTTTATATGGTTTTAATAGATCACCAGGCTGTTGTATAAGCGCAACGAATCTTTGGAGTTCATAATTATGTACGAACTATCATACTTATAATGTTTTAAGTATTTTTAACATAATCGTATATGGTGTGATATTCAACATCTTGTCAGAATATCATAGTAAGGAGCCAAGAGTCTTGATTCTCGGTTTTGTTAAACGCATGGTATGCATTGTTGCGCATCCATCGTGGAATGCGCATTGAACTTATTCCAACGCCTTGAAAATAAGATGTTTAACAAGGATGCGTGATCCAATGTTGATGGGTTTGCAACCCTCTTACTCAACGAGTTATTTAGTAGGTTTACTCATCCTTTGACCATCGTGGGTTTATTATGTGCATGCGCGCCATGTAGGCAAAAGATAATATAACAACAATGTTGAGATATGAATAATACGTAAATAACAAATTAAAATGTGTCGTGGAGTTAGCTAGAAACCACGACATTTTATTAATACTTGCAAGTTTTTGTAAAAAGAAAAGAAAAACATCTGCCTAAGTAAACAAAATATAAATACACGATATTTATTGAACACTATACTAAAGTGCGGAGTATCCGCACCGGGCGAGTGATTCCTAGAGATAGCATCATTTGAGATTGCAGATGTTCCATGCGTGGTAATTCACGGCCATCCATGTCACGCAACTGACGCCGCCTTTTCCTAATGCTTCAATGACCTCATAAGGTCCTTCCCACTTTGGTCCAAGTTTTCTGTATCTTCTGCGCGGCTCACATCATTGGCGCGGTATACAAAGTCACCGGTCTCGAATGAAACACTTCGCACTTTAGCATCGTAGTATCCCTTCATTTTTGCCTTCGATCTCGCCGCATATAGTTGCGCTGCTCGCTCTCTCTTCCAACAGGTCTAAGTCGACACGCTGCTCATCGTTATTGGTTGCAACGTTAATTTCGGCAAGGCGAATAGTTGGCATCCCAATTTCGCCGGTATGACGGCTTCGTCCCATAGACGAGAAAAGGGAGTGTCTCCGTGCTAGATTTGATTGAAGTGCGGTGTGCCCACGTAACATGCGATAATTCTTCCACCCACCTTCCTTTGTGCTTGTCCGGACGTGCCTTTAATTCCTTCACCCGGACTCGATTTGCACGCTCTACTAAGCCGCTGGTTTGTGGGTGTTTAACCGATGCGAATCGTGTGATATTTAACTTCTCGCACCAGTCTTTGAAAGGGTTTTCACTGAATTGTTTCCCATTGTTCGAGATGATTTCCCCAGGTAATCTGAAGCGGCATACAATATTTTCCCAAACAAAGCGTTTTACCTGATTTCCAGTGATTGTTACAACCGCCTTTGCTTCGATCCACTTGGTGAAATAGTCCATGGCTACTATGAGGAACTTCAATCCTCCCGCCGCAATGTGAAAGTGGACCCGCAATGTCGATACCCCACTTGTAGAATGGCCATGGTGCCGTAATAGGTGTTAGTTCTGTTGTGGTTGGCGTGGAACGGGTCTCGTGAACCCGCAATCGCCGCACTTTCTTATTAAGTCCCGCGCATCAAGTTGCATGGTGGGCCAAGAGTATCCTCGACCAGAAGAGCGCGCCACCACGGACGCGTGGTCCCGAATGCATGCCGCATGAACCGCGCGGATTTCCGCAATACATAATTTGCTTGCGGGGTCCGACACAGCAGTAGCCATGGTCAGAGGAAAGAGCGTCGATATAGTATACCGCTTCAAGTTCAAACCTCGTGATGTGCGCCGTATTCTTGAACTTCCTCTCGATCTGGGGCAATACGCCTGCTTATGAATTCAATTATTGGTGTCATCCATGGGACCTTCCTCCTCTATTACCGTGGATATTTCCATCTCGAGATGGACTTGTTTTCAACTGCTTCCACTAATAATTTTTTGGCAGTGCACGCCGGCTTGTGGATGCAATCTTGCTCGGCATCCGCCTTCCTGCTTTCCCTCTAGGAACTTGTTTGATGGTAAACCCGTCGAAACTCGAATTAGTGACTTGGTCTTGTCAAGTATTGGATCATGTTTTTTCTTTAGCCACATACCGCCCAACACATGGTTGGCCACCAGCCAGAATCCACATTTACTTCCAAGTTGCGACGCCCATTCGAGATGTGATGTAGTCCGCGATTAGGGCTTCATACTCGCCTCATTGTTTGTCGTTGTGAATTCAAAACGCAGCTGTGAAGTGAATTCCATTCCTCCGGGCTTGTGAGGATAAGGCCCGCTCCCGACCCATCCACGCATGAAGATCCGTCGTGAACAAGATCCATGGGTCTTGTATTTCCACCTTACTTTGTGAGGGTAAGTCCTTAGGGTCCGATTTTTCGATGATAAAGTCTGCTAGTACTTGCCCCTTAACCGCATTGCGTGGTCTGTACAAAATGTTGTGCTCACCTAGTAACACACTCCACTTCTGTAGACGTCTTGATGCATCAGGTTTGGAGATAATTTGCTTCATGGGTTGGTCAGAATCACCGTTATGGGTGTGCTCGAAGTACTGCAGAACCGCTTTGTAGCAAATACTAGTGCTAGGACCAACTTTTCCATTGCATTGTAGTTAATCTCCGCCTTCTTGAGTGCCTTGCTTACAAAATACACCGTGTTTGACCGAACTCGTCTGTTAATAGCACCGCGCCATCGCCCATGAATTGCCGATAAGTACATGATTAACTCCTCCCCGGGCGAGGTGCCACCGCTGGGAGGTCGCTAAGTGTCGTTTAAGTTGTATGAAAGCTTCTTCGCTTCCATGGTCCAAATAAAGTCTCCTTTTTGTACACTTTCGAAGCTGCTTTTGAAGAGAGGAGTGACTTGTTCACGACTTGGACAAAAACTGCTCAAACCGCTAGCTTTCCATTTAAGGATTGGACTTCTTTCAACGCGTGGTGAAGGAAGTTGGATGACAACTTCGCTTTTTCTGGGCACGGTTTGATGCCATCGGCTCTATAAGATATCCGAGGAACATGCCTTCCGTAGTCCCAAAAGTGCATTTCTTAGGATTTAGCTTCATGTTGATCTCTTTAGTGTCTTAAATGTTTCCTCAATGTCGCGCACCAATTCATCTTCCTTATGGCTTTTATTACGAGGTCATCAACATTAACCTCAAAGTTGGCCCACTGCTTTTCAAATGCGTTATCCACCAACCGCTGGTAAGTGGCGCATTTTTAAACCAAAGGGTATCTTAGTATAGCAATTGACGCCTTGGCTTGTATGGAAAGTCGTTTTCTTCATCTTCCTTAGCCATCCGAATTTGGTGGTATCCTTTGTATGTGTCTAGAAGCATTTAAGTGGGTATCCGCACAAGGATTCTACCTTCCGCCTATCTCCGGTAGCGGGTAGCGCCTTGTGGACATGCTTTGTTGAGATCCGTGAAGTCCACACATCCTCCAACTACCATCGCTTCTTAACCATCACCGGATTGGAAAGCCGCCATGGTAGTAGACCTCTCGCATGATACCGCGCCTACAAGTTTGTGTACCGCCGAATTTCTTGTGCACGCCCGGGCTTGGCCACGCTTCTTTGTCGCATCGGGAGTATCCTTGTCGGATTCTCAACTTGTGCTCGGTGATCGAGCGTGGTACCCGGTCATGTGCTTTGGTTCCCATGCGAAAACATCCGATTCTTTTGCAAGAGTGCGCACACACCGCCTGCAGTTATCGATAGCGATCCCCGATCGATACTTCTTGCTCCGGTATTAGGGATGGATTACGACCTTCAGGTTTGGTATTTTCGTTGCATGTCTGCTTCGCTTGATGCCGTTTCATGTGTAATCGTGTTACATTCTACGGTGGTGCGGTGGTATTGTAAAGAGTGACAATGCCCCATCCACCGGGAACTTAAGCATCCCATGTGTAGATGGTACCGCCAGATAGCGGATATCCCCGGTCTTCAATAATGCCATTGTATGGCGAAGGGATTTGATTACCATAAAGGTCATCCAAGCCGTCGCCGAATGCTCCTTATTTCCTACATTGACTAGCAGCGATTTGCCCCAAGGGCCATATTTTTTGCCCGTGAAACTACCAATGCCGCCGTGGGTCGGGCTTAGTTGGTCACGATCTCGTGTCGCATCGCTTGAAACAATGTTCATACATAATATCCGCGGACGCTCCTCCATCAACATACATGCGGTGGATATCATGACCCCGCGTTGATCTCAATGGTGAGCGGTTCCACCATCGCGTTGTCCGCATTCAAGGTGGGAAAGATATTTCGCTGCCACGGTTAAACTTTTGGCCGATCTTCCGCTCTAGTCATCCGCCGCCATGATTGTATCATGTATATGGTATCGGCTTTGTCCTTGGGTACTTCTTTCTTGTTCCCCGCCTTTTGCTTATCCTTCCTCCTTGATGTTTTTAACCAAATGGTCCAATCTACCTTCTTTCACTAGTTTATCAATGAGTTGGCGCAATTGAACACATTCGTTGGTGGTGTGGCCCTTCGTCCATGGTAGTCGCAGATCCATTCCCCATGCCCGCTCTTCCGGAATGCGATTGGTGGGGGTTTGGGAAGTTCGCGCCCGCTGCGAATATCTCCTTTGGGGTCTTTGTGAGCGGGTATACTTGTCGTTATCCCGCCCACCCCTCGCCACCGTAGTTCTTGTTCATGTTGCTACCGTCAATGGATTGTCTCCGAGGTTGTTCTCGTGACCGTAGTTTGAGTAACCTTTCTTGCTATTCGCCGCAGTGCTTCTCCTTGGATAAAGGACCTTGCGCGCTTATAAGTTCATCAAATGTTTGGGGATTCTCGTCATTCACCTTTTGATGAGTTCGGGTTATTGATCCCATTCATGAACCCCGAGATCTTCAAGATGCCGGGCATGCCTTGACCTGACGCACTTATCTTTGAAGCGCCCACATAAGCGCTTGTGGATTCCTCTGCTACTGCTTTCACCGGCGAGTTCAACAGGTTCTTAGCGCACTTTTTCCTTTGAGTGAAGTTCAGCGAAACGCCTTCCGCAACTCTTCAAAGCCATCAATGCTTCGCGTGAAGCCATCGAACCGCTTTCGCGCGCTCCCCACTAGTGTGGAATTGAACATGTGGCACCACATGTTGCGCCGATTTTCGATGGTAGCGGCCGATTCAAAAATTTAGGTGATCGTCCGGATCAATTGCTCCATCATAGGTTTTCACATTGGCGGGCATGCGCCCTTTTATTTTCTCGAGAAGTCACCGATGCGCCGAGTGAACGATCTACTTTTGGCGGCGCCATGGAAGGATATGTCTTCCTCCTCCTAGTCGCGATATTTCCTCCCGGACTTCCGGTCGGTTTCGCTATCCTCGTTGTCCGAGGAGTTACCAGAGGACGAGTTTTCCTCTTTCGGCACTTGGGCCGACCGTCCTCGAGTTCCCACTGAAGGGCTTTCACTGGGCTTTCACTTGAGAGTACCGTCGTCCCCATCATTATGGACCCCGCGGCTACCAAGCCTATCGTGGATATTGGTACGCCGTCCCTCTTCCTCGTGTTCCCCAAGGTATCGTATGTCCGCCGCTTCATCATTCTCAACTCTCCTCCCAACTCGTAACATCGGGGTTGTCGGTTATCCTTCCGCGCTTTTCCTTCCGATGACGGTGGAGATATCTCATATTCCGGCCAAATCGAGTCGGGCATGCAAACCCGACTAGACCTCTTTAGCTTCCTCTTGCATGAGAGAGCCAAGGTTTCATAGTTTTGAGACACGAAATCACTTGGCGTTAGTTCCCAAGAACCCCTTCTAGAAAGGGTGTCTGCTTTCTACCACTAGACCCTTGTTTCGCCAAAAGGCTCGGTGCTTTTGTGAGGTTCGCCTTGCACCGATTGGAGTAGAGTGGTAAAAGGAGCGCAGTGGACCTTCTATGCCGCTGGTTGTTGGGTGGCTGGGTTGTCCCGCGTGGTTCCACCGCTGGAAGACTATATCCGGGCTCGATCCTTGGTTTCTAGTAGTCCGGTTGTCCCAGAGTCGTTTAGAAACCGATCCACTTTGTCGCTTTTTTCCATGTAGGTCACCATGCGATCGCCGGTTTTGGTTTTTGCTTCGTCATTCTAGTTCTTAGTGATTGGTCCCACGGATGGCGCCACTTGTTGATACAAAAGTTGGCGTTCCCTTGTTGGACCCGGTTCTCGTACTCAATTAAATCTTGATGCTCGAGACCGCGCACTAAGTAACAAAACACCGTTAGGCTTATCGGGATTGTTTCCCACGATTATCCTCCGGCGTGAGAGTAAGTAATCGGTTTTAGTGTTAATGGAGAATTAGGGTTTTAGATCGTACCTTTAATGAGGGCTGGGATGCCCTTTATATACACACGAAATCCTTGTTGGTTTCGTGTTCCCCAAACTTCGGCGTATCCCGCCTAAGTCGATTATCGGATGCTTATCTCCCAAGATAAGAGATATCCGATATTGTTAGCCATAAATAACTTTGGGTTTGGGCCTTCGTGAGCCCAAACCGTTATCGGGTTAGCCCAATCATGTTAGGCTGTTAGTAGTAGTCATTGGTCGGGTTCGTAACCCGAATGCGGACTATACGTCATCATTTACCATAAATTTGAATCACTCAAATCCGATATGATTTGAGTGAGATATTGCACGTTAATGATGACGTTTTAGTCATATTTAGTGCATACAAAATGTTTGATAAAATGCTTAAAAAAGATTTTTCTTGTAAAAGTACATTCAAATGTGTGGAAAACTAGAAGGGGGTGAATAGTTTTACCGATTAAAACTTCGTTTTAAATTATTTAGATCGACTTATGTCACGCTTACGCAGCGCGCTCGGGGTCAAAGGAACTTCCTTTCGTCGAGCAAGTTTTTCAACACCCCAGGCAAAGGAACCTAATCGTTGTAGTGTAGTATTAGGTAAGCCACGGTATTGATATCGCTCTCAGGGAATAGGAATGCTAGTGAGAAGTTACTACGCTAAGGTTAAGGTTGAGGAAGATTATTTTTATCTTTTTATGTTTTTAGGAAATTGAAAAGTACGAATCTCGGTATTGGATTTGGGGGTTGGTATTTCACCGATTACTCTACTATTATCTAATTATCTAAACTAAGGTGGTGGTAGTCTATGTCTAATTAATGTGTGCTCGTATGATAGTTTAAAGATGTGTTTACTTAGGTTTTACTACTCCTTAATTATCTCCTATTGATGGTTGAGTTGTCACGCCCTTATTCTTAGTTGCGTTGTGTGTCTAAAGTTGTAGGTATGCTTTCTCCCAACTCTTTGAACTTACCAAAGGGTCTCGCCTACAAAACCCACTAGGATAATAAACTCTTACTCTAAGGCACTCTTTGGATGGTTTAGCTTACAACTACTCGTAATTATATTCTAAGGTTCACAAAGATGAATCAAGCATTATACACAACGAATGACCTATCGCATTACTAGATCATTAATCAACTAAGATAAGAAACAACCAATCAATATTCAATAATTAAGTTTCATACTCCCTAAGCAAACACACAAATAAATTAGCCGGACATGGAGAACATGCAAGCATACACACAAATAATCAAAGACATAATTGAATTGATGAAGTAAATACTTATCTTGATGTAAGATAGGGTTTGGAACCCTAAAATATCGTACAAGACACCCTTGGTTCGGTTTTAGGTTTTACTCCAAAAGACTCTCCTAAACCGAAAAATTCGGATTCTATATATAATATTACATATGCGACGGCCACCTTATGTTTTGTGACGCCGCCGTGTCGCCGCTATTAGGGTTTCGCTGGCCACGTTAACCTTGCGACGGCGCCACCTTATGTCCGCGACGCCGTCCTCTTCGCCTTCCGACGCCGTCTGGTCGCATCTAGGCCGCCCGAGTAGCGACGGCCTACTCTTTTAAAGCCCGACGTCGTCACTTGAAAATAGGGTTTTGGCTTCAGATCGTCACAAAATCCTCCGACGGCGCCGCAGCTAAGCAAAGGACGCCGCTTCTGCTTTCAGCACTTTGAGTGTCTCGATTCGACTTTGGCCATTTTCTTCAGATATTCGCGCCTTTTCGTCCAAATAAGTGCCATTCCAAAGATTTTGCCTTCAAGAGACCTAAAAGTGAAAAGGAACGATATTAAGTAATAACGGATACAAAAGTGATCAAATAAGGGCTTAAACGACCCTCAAAATGGTACCTTTAAAACCTTATCAAATATCCCTACACTTGTTATTTGCTTGTCCTCAAGCAAATGTGCTTTTAGCCAATTAATTTATAAGTTGGGGTCATGAAGCATTGATTTAAAATGGTCCACAACACATATAAGCCCCAAGAAAGTCATAACAAGCACGGAATTACATACTAGCACCTCACATGGGGTGTTTGGATACTCACATCTCTCTCGGGTGTATATATGAAATATAACAAATAGGAAATGGAAGATAAACACTCATTAACCGGTCCTAGTACATAGATTACCATAGGCTTGAGAATAGATCAAACCTCCATCGCTTGGCGAAGCACCTAGGAAAGACTATCAAAGAGGTCTTTTAAAGGGTTGTAATGTTAGGCTTACGGTAGGAAACAAGGGTTTGGTGGGATAGGCTATTTAGTGGTGGCAAGTCAAAATCTCTATGTTAAATGCATACGAAGAATGGCGCTATAAGCCAAGACTCGACACTCTAAAACTCTAGGTAACGGAAATAAACAAACATAAATTTAAAGGATAGATGTAGGATGGTAGCCCGTATGTTTTTTTTTTTTTTTTTTTTTTTCACTCTTTTTTTTTTTTTTTTTTTTTTTTTTCTTTTTTTTTTCGATTTTTTTTTCATACACTTTTACTCTACCATCCTCTACGGTAACATCAAAATGATAGGGATTTATAGGCACATCCCTACACTTGAGTTTTTATTACTCTAACACTAATTTGACCCGAATTGAAAAGATCAAAACACTTGGGGTACATTATTACGCAAACAAAGGGAATTTGAATTTAACGTTCCCTTCCCGTCATTTCATAAACTTTAACTTTTCCCATGAATCCCAATCGTCCCAAAATCAGATACAAAGGATATGACTCGACTTAGCAACTCATGCAAGCAACCGATAATTGAACTAAGGGTTTAGGTGATAACAAACATTTGCACTAAAAGTGAGTGCATAAGGGTAGGCTAAGGCGATTTGGGTGTATATTTGGGGTGGGGTGTAAACAATGTTTTCATTGATATTCGAAAACCAAACATCACGAGAACCGCGAAAAGGATAGGCTCGAGGGTTAACTAGGGTATCGTGTACTAAAGATGAGTACAACGCAGGGTGTGGGGAATTACTCAACCGATGTGGAAGAAGTAATTATATTACGGTATCAAACAAGGGTTATCCTAATGCCTCTTATCATTTAGTTATTCCTAACTACACAAGTGTAGTCTCACTATGATCTCGGAATGCATCACAAAACAAGTTCTAGAATCTAATATACTACCGGTTCACACTCTAAGCATTGAAGATGAATGCTTTTAATTCCTACTAATCTAAGGGCGATCCTCACATTTTGGGTGGAATTTGGGTGGTAAAGGGTTTTTGTGCTAGTCATATAACTTCCTATCCGTGAGACGCTTTTGTTAAGACTAATGGCCCACTCCTATATGTCATGAAAATTTTAAATTTGGTGCCAAAATTACCCTAACCGACATTTTCTCATGGTTTATTACACAATCACAATTGACAAAGCAAATAATCAAGGATAAGCATAGTTTCAAAGTTCCCGCTTTATTTTCCTCCCTACACTTAAACCGAACATTGTCCCCAATGTTCCCGAAAGTATCAAAGTTATGATAAAAGAAGGTAATCAAAACGAAAGAAACTAATACCCCCGATTAGCTCGGTAGATCCGTAAAGTGGTGGTTAAATCCTTTCCAAGAAGAATTATTGCGTGAAAAGCTCCTTCCAATCTTGTGTAACTTCTTCTTGACAAACTAAACCCGCACACTTGAACAAAACAAACGAAACCTTCGCAGTAAAATCGGCGGTAATAATATATATAAGACTCGATTTAAACTAGGATATAATGCTTGTGGAATGGATGTTTACGAATTTCTAAGAAAATTAAGACTTCGAAAATTCCAAAATTTATAAGTAGCTCGTAAAACGAGAAAAGTGATCCGATGTTTTACTCCTTCCCGACGCCGTCAGTTGCAATCTCGACGCCGTCAGTTATCCCGACAAAAACTGCTCGCGATTTTCAAAAAATTCGAAAATTTACATCTTTAGAATCTGGAAAATTTCGCAAAACATCCATTATGACTCGATACAAGCATTTGACTCGAACAAACAAACATATATATCTTTTGGTTAATTGTTATTCTCATGTTTACGTTTCTTTTGAAAACGTGTAATCCTCCCTACACTTATCCCTTATGTAAAATACCTTTATATGCAATTAAGACGAGGTTAAAACAAAATAAAGCATTTTTACAAATTTAAACATGAGGATAAACAATTAATAAAAGATATATGACACTAACAAGCAAACAATTAAGCATGGGTTGCCTCCCACGAAGCGCTTTTCTTTATTTAAGAGTCTTGTAGCTAGACTCGTAGTCGCTTCCCACGCTTTCTCATTACCGCCTCTTGACGGTCTCTCACCGGGATTCCATGTTGTAGAAGTGTCCTATGATGCACCTCTCTAAGAGTTCGTCCTCTCCCACTCGGTCCTATATTTCGTCCTAAGTTCAAACAATCCTTATAGAACCCGAAAATCTTAGTCATAACATAATCTACTCCCTTTCCCTATCCTTATCATTCCTATAATAGACCGACAACTTAAGTTCCTTTTCATCATTAGAGAGTGATGAAAACTTCTCAATCTTAAACGGCATTTGGTAAGCTATGTCGTCGGTCTCATCCTTGAATCGCACTACTCCTAACGAGGGGTCATAGGTCATCCCTGCTTTTATGAAAGGTTTTCCTAGAATAACGGGACAAGCTAGAGTCTATGGCCGTGCTAATATCATCCACAATTATGAAGTCCGTAGGAACGTGAAACTACCTACATAGACGGGCAATCCCTTAACTCTACCAAGAAAATTGCACTTATCCCTAGGATTATCGGGTCTTGCCTAGTGGGATAGGCTTCTTCATTATCCAATTGTAGTAGGTGCTAGTCATTATGTTGATTGGGATTTGCGATCAATGTAGGCCTTTGCCACAAAAAGGTGTCCTATGCAACATGGTATGTTAAGATTCCAAGGGTTCCCAAACTTGATTCTAGGGCTTTTCCTAACATACATGTGACGGAGGTCACGCACTAAGTGAGGGTGGCGAGATAGTTCTTCTTCCGTAGGAAATTTGTTGAAATAGTCAATGTCTACTTCATCTACTTCCTCGGTGTTTCATTATTCACAAGCGTATGGTCCTCTTCGTCATCCGTTTCTATCGTGTTTCACTAAGGCGATGGTATTGACGAATTGAACGTGCTTAGTTAGCTTGCTTGGATCCTTAATCTCTATACCAAGGTTCGGAGTTGAGATAGCACTAACCTTCCTATCACTATTGGTTATGGCTTTCAAAAGGTTGTCTATCTTCCTATCCATCTCGGCTTGTTGATGGTTAAAGCGGTCCGAGAGCTTAGCCATTTGGGTTTCTTGGGATGCAACTAGGTTTTGCAACATCCCTTCGATGTTTTGTTGGTTAGGACCGTTAGGTGGGGGCCATGAGAAATCATTAGAGGTGAATTCTTTGGTTTGTCCCCAGTAGAAGTCGGGCTTGCTTTTCCATGCCTCACGGGTTTCATTGAAATTCCTAGGTCCGGTGTTGTAGGAATCTTCCTCCCGCTCCATTAATACGCGAGGATGCGAGTCAACGGAAGCGTGTTCGGGATCGGTGCTAGCGCGCGTGTTATGAGGATCACAAACGGCTCGCACGAGGAAGAAACTTTGTTCACATGGTGTGAAGACTTAGGATTTTCGTAGGAACTCATGAGGAATTTAACTTGATCTTCAAGTTCGATCATCCTACGGTCGGAAGGTTGTGAGTTGATGGAAGGCAAGGAGATTGCCTTGACGGTTTTAGGTAGCTCACGGGGTCATCCCAACTTTCGTTGTCGAGAGGGCAAGGTCCTCTATTATACCCCATGATTCTTCCGCGGTGAGATCACTAAGTTTTCCACCGCCGCTTGGTCAATGGATCGCTTAGTGGGGAAGTTGACATGATCATAAAAGATTTGGACTGGAGCCAAAGATCAATGCCGTGATGAGGGACTTTATGAAGTAAGTCCTTGAATCGGGTCCATGCTTCAGAGAGATTCACCTTGACGTTGTTGGAACATCAAGATGTCATTCCTAAGCTTAGTGGTTCTCCGTGGGAAAAATTGAGCAAGGAAGCGAGAGGTAAGATCATCCCAACTTGAGATGGAGCCATGGAAGTCGCCAAGCCAATTACTAGCTTGGTCCCGAGAGAGAATTGGAAGAGACGCAGCGCGTGGTCTCCCGAGTAGTAGCATCAAGGTCGATGGAATCGACAATTTTGAGGAAATCCTCGATGTCGATTTGGATCTTCTAACGAAGTCCATGGAATGCACATCCGCTTTGCACCAACCGGATGGTGTCGGATCGCAGGCCGTAGTTTGGGCTTGGTCGGAAGCTCAATGGTGTTCCTATAGCCTAAGTGGCTTGGTCTTGAGTATTCACCAAGAGTACGGGCTCTTGGCGGGTCATTTGGTGGTGGGTTGATGAGTGGTGGTTGGTTATCACCTTCCATGATGAAAAGTGATGGGGTTACGAACAAAGGTCACGAAGAAGGGGATAGACCAAGAGGAAGCTAAAATGAGAAAAAATTTACTTGATAGGAATCACAAAGAAACCTAAACGAGGTGGACTACTAACTAGCTATTCTATTCCCGCAACGCGCCAAAACTTGATACGCTTACGCAGCCGCTGCTCGGGGTCAAAGGAACTTCCTTTCGTCGAGCAAGTTTTTCAACACCCCAGCAAAGTGAACCTAATCGCTGTAGTGTAGTATTAGGTAAGCCACGGTATTGATATCGCTCTCAGGGAATAGGAATGCTAGTGAGAAGTTACTACGCTAAGGTTAAGGTTGAGGAAGATTATTTTTATCTTTTTATGTTTTTAGGAAATTGAAAAGTACGAATCTCGGTATTGATTTTGGGGTTGGTATTTCACCGATTACTCTACTATTATCTAATTATCTAAACTAAGGTGGTGGTAGTCTATGTCTAATTAATGTGTGCTCGTATGATAGTTTAAAGATGTGTTTACTTAGGTTTTACTACTCCTTAATTATCTCCTATTGATGGTTGAGTTGTCACGCCCTTATTCTTAGTTGCGTTGTGTGTCTAAAGTTGTAGGTATGCTTTCTCCCTAACTCTTTGAACTTACCAAAGGGTCTCGCCTACAAAACCCACTAGGATAATAAACTCTTACTCTAAGGCACTCTTGGATGGTTTAGCTTACAACTACTCGTGTAATTATATTCTAAGGTTCACAAAGATGAATCAAGCATTATACACAACGAATGACCTATCGCATTACTAGATCATTAATCAACTAAGATAAGAAACAACCAATCAATATTCAATAATTAAGTTTCATACTCCCTAAGCAAACACACAAATAAATTAGCTTGACATGGAGAACATGCAAGCATACACACAAATAATCAAAGACATAATTGAATTGATGAAGTAAATACTTATCTTGATGTAAGATAGGGTTTGGAACCCTAAAATATCGTATAAGACACCCTTGGTTCGGTTTTAGGTTTTACCCAAAAGACTCTCCTAAACCGAAAAATTCGGATTCTATATATAATATTACATATGCGACGGCCACCTTATGTTTTGTGACGCCGCCGTGTCGCCGCCATTAGGGTTTC
The DNA here is from genome assembly GCA_022545495.1 of Chrysanthemum lavandulifolium. Classification (NCBI taxonomy): domain Eukaryota; kingdom Viridiplantae; phylum Streptophyta; class Magnoliopsida; order Asterales; family Asteraceae; genus Chrysanthemum; species Chrysanthemum lavandulifolium. Next base: position 95,239,035 of record CM040241.1, read on the forward strand.
GCTTGGCCACGTTAACCTTGCGACGGCGCCACCTTATGTCCGACGCCGCCTCTTCGCCTTTTCCGACGCCGTTCTGGTCGCATCTAGGCCGCCCGAGTAGCGACGGCCTACACTTTTAAAGCCCGACGTCGCCACTTGAAAATAGGGTTTTGGCTTCAGATCGTCACAAAATCCTCCGACGGCGCCGCAGCTAAGCAAAGGACGCCGCCGCCGCCTTCAGCAGCCTTTTTAGTGTCTCGATTCGACTTTGGCCATTTTCTTCAGATATTCGCGCCTTTTCGTCCAAATAAGTGCCATTCCAAAGATTTTGCCTTCAAGAGACCTAAAAGTGAAAAGGAACGATATTAAGCAATAACGGATACAAAAGTGATCAAATAAGGGCTTAAACGACCCTCAAAATGGTACCTTTAAAACCTTATCATTGACCTTTGGCATCTTTCACTAATGCCTTCAACATAACACTTCTAAGGAGGGAGGAAAGAACTATCAACAAGATAACTTCAGTAGTCTTGATGATGAGGAAGCTTGGTAACTAATGGACTTGAGCTTGCTCGACTTCAAGAGGTGGTAATCTCGCCTTTAAGAGGAACCTAGAGAATCACACAAACACAAAACTACATAGAAAGATCCTTTCGATATGAGGTTAGAGATATTACAATACTAAGAGAGAGTATGTGTAAAAGGGGTGAGTACAAGAGAAATGGCTCACTATTTATAGGCAAATTTCTATTGTTCCACTGCCTCCACGCATCCCTTCCCGTAGGATCCCGCTAGTGTAATCCAAGTGGATCCGGCACTGGTCACCTTAATTCGGATTTTGGGTGCAAACCGGTTATGGGTATGGGTAATGAATTATGGATACCCAAAAAGATGCAATGTATCTAGACATTGGGTCCTGGGTCTTGGGTCATGGATCATGGATAATACCCAACATGACTTCATGCATAATGTCATGCAATGGGTCATTGGTTATGGATCAAGCTCTATGGGTATGGGTCATGGACTTTGGGTTTTACCCAACAATATTTAATGTATCTAGTCAATGGGTTAAGGACTTAGATTTTTACCCATTACATTACCCATTACAAGATAAATATGCACATTTTCATATTATGTAAACACTAGTTGTTATACATATGCAATTCTATAAGATGTAAACAATCACTACAAGAAAATTGGCTTTTTAGGACCCCATAAGCTATAAATGGTACTTTTAGGACCTTTCATTTAATAGGACCAAGGATGAAAGCGTTTCATGTAAGGCGGTTGTAATAGGTCCAAAGCGCCCTAACCCTTATGAAACCAATTTTATGGTCGATTATATGTCTATGAACAACACAAATAGCGTCCTAATAAAACCATATTAGGACACTTTACAATGTTTTAACATGCGATTACCTACTTTTAATCTTTTGAGACACATAAAACGCCCTTAAAGTATTGTTAGGACGCTTATGATGTAACATCATAGCTATTTTAGCAACCAAGAAAAGGGTACTAATAACTCAAATAAGATTATGATACCAATTTTATGGTCGCATTTTAGGTCTATAAACAACACAAATAACGCCCCAATAAAAACATATTAGGACACTTTTCCAATGTTCTAACATGTGGTAACCTACTTTTAATCTTTTGATACACATACAAGCCGCCCTTAATGTTAATTTAGGACGGTTATCATATACCATTATAGTTACTTTAACACCAAGAAAAGGGTCCTAATATCCCAAATACGATTATGAAACCAAATTTATGGTCTCATAATATGTCTATGAACAACCAAATAACGCCCTAATAACAACATATTAGGACACTTTTACAATGTTGTAAAACGTTGTTACCTAATTTTAATCTTTTGATACACATACAAGCGCATTTAAAAGATAATTGTTAGGACGCTTATCATTTATCATTATAGCTATTTTAGCACCAAGAAAAGGGTTCTAATATCTCAAAGAAGATTATGAAACCAATTTTTGGTAGTATAAATGTCTATTAACAACCTAAATAACGTCCTAATAACAACATATTAGGACACTTTTACAATGTTAAGTTAATTGTTAGGACGGTTAATAAGTTTAATAGGACAATTTCAAAGTCCGGACAAGTCATATGATAGGACGCTATTTTCACCATGCACACTCTATTATTACGATATGAATAAAACATCAACTAAATATTAAATGAATAAAACGAAATTGTATTTCAAATTAGCAATTGTCATAACAAAATCACTAAACATAAATAAGGTAGATGTAATCCAACATAAAGTCTATTAACATTAAACAATACATTAACGCAACAAGAAGCTTAGTCCGTGGTCATCATGCATCATCTCTCTCAATCCTCACGGACCACCTACAAATAAACACCCGTGTATAAGCATTAAGCTCCATGTTAGTAAAATTATTGGTATCACAAGATTAACAAAGACATACCGAGATAAAGGGACAAGGCCATGCTATGGTTGCACCAACACGCCTTCAATTGTGGCAACAACCCATAGGGTCTCACCAACACTTCATCTCTTTTGTTGGTACTTGAACGCTTACCTCACACCATCCTCGCCCAATCTCTGCATCACCAACTATATCATTTGGGTTCAAGCTCCTCACCCATCCTTTTGCTACGATCTCGGTTGAGTTTAGAATGCTTTTAAGGACAACTTCATCCCCGACCTAGATTTCGCTTTTCAACAAACATTTATCAATTTATAGTCAAGACACATGTATTAGGTTAAACAGATGTAATCATCGCAGTATGGAGGTCGGGTATACAAAGGAGGTCAAAAATTGATCGGTAATATCAAGCAGTGTGGAGGTGGTGTATACTAAATAAGTTACAAATAAGCTAAATAAGTCAGAATTACATGAGTTGTAACTAGATTAAGCTAAAACTACCGATAAGCTAAAGGAATAAGCTATAGACCGTAATAATCACTTGATCAAATATCACAGCCAAACACGCTAAAACCAACAACCTTGCAGCCCTTGTGGGTCCCACTAGGGTTGACAGGATCCAAAGTGAGACTTGATATGAAAAGGTGACTTATTGAGGTTTCTAAAAGCTAGGACTAAAGGTTTGGGTCCCACAGATAAGCACTTGATGAGGGCTTGAACTGGTGGTCAACACCGATCACCAAAGTGTATGGGTGGAATCGACAAACAAAAGCTATCTGCAGACCTACCTAATAAGCTCAAAAGTTTGAAATAAGCCTCGAACTTTATAGATGAGCTTATTGGCTTTCAAAACCAATAAGCTCACCGTGTGGCCCACTAATGAAGAAGCTAAGGCACATGAAAAGTGGGGTTTGAGTCGATGCCCCGTCGTGGCAATGGTTAGCCCCGCAGCCACTTTGAACTATCACCTAAGCCGAGAAAAATCATAAAAATAAGCTAACGTGGGATTCAAAAGCTTAGATGGGGAATTTCAACATGTAAAAATCTCAAGACTTGAATCTCAACACAAAATTCACAAAAATTCTCCCAAGATCCGAAGTTTCGACTAACATACCATTTTGACTTTTGATTTTGAACTTAAACTTTGACTTTAATGAAACTTGTTTGATCCGTATGCACTAATTATGATTATTTAAGCTATGATAACACTAATTTAAGATACATGAACAAGATTTAGACCAAGTGGGCGAGATTTGATCCTCACATGTCCCAACAAAGGACCTGAGAGTGAAGGTAATTTGATTTTGACTTTCTAGTTCAAACATTGGTTTTATAGTTTTACTAGTTCTAATATCACCTAGAGGTCATAGTGCAGATAAACAAGTGAAAAGGCAACTACCACAGCTTGAAACAACACGTAACCAAACACCCTTAATAACCGAGTTAACAAATTTAAAAGGCAAATGAGCAATCTAAATCATAATAATGATACATAAGCTTGTAGCCTAGGTTCATTAGCTATAAAAGATAAAATAAGCTATAACAACTAGAAAGGAACGATTTATAATAGAAACATACCCGTAAGCGTGGAGGTTCATTGGTTACAACAGAGAATCTTGTGATGTAAGAGTGGAACAATGGAACTATCCGTCGACCCATTCTTCTCGATAACCGGGCTCAGAATTTTCATTTTCACTAGTAAGTTCTCCACATCTAGACTTCAATTCATTGTTTTCTATGACATGCTAAACGACTTGGTATTACACCCCAAACAAAGAAGCACGAACACCTAGACCATACATGCCCGCATCACCATTTCGATCTTTACCCATAATCAGAAAAATATCATCCGTCCAGATTATCAATCGAACCTCTCGCGATTATCACTAAGTCGTTTCATATCATCCCGCATTTTATACAAACATGAACAACATATAGTAAAAGCATGTATTACAAAAAAAAGCATATTGTGTTTAACTTATGCTATTAATACACTTTTGCAAACACAAAAGCATATTACTTACAATCGCTTTTGCGGTGTCATCATTTTTGGTATTTCCATCTTTGGAGAAGCATGACTAAAAGATCCAATCGAGTTGGATCTCGTCCCAAATATGTCTCGTATGAATAAAAAGAAATGAATATTAACGGTGGATATCCACAGATACATTAACAATCCCACTTTCTCCATACACTTACCTTTAACTCTTCCCTTTATGAGCATAACTTTTTTACCAATTCTTTGATCATCTTCTTTTTTCCCGATTCGCTTTGTTTTTTCACTTAAACTCGCAGCAGAAAGTAAAATATCACAATGGGAAATTAAGTAATGTTATTAAAAGTGGAAGAGTATTTCACACCTTAGTGTTTTCTTTATTCCAATACTCACAAGCTTCTTCCATTGTTTTTTTTGCACTTGCTTTGGCCTAGATCTTATTTGTTGCTTAACCGACAAAGACGGATCATGGTAGTGTTCCTTAACTCTTGCCTCCGTTCTTCACCTTCCGCCCAAATGATTGCAATATCCATTTTTCTCCAACTTCCGAATATCAAATTTTGTCTAAAAATGTAATAGCTCACATTAGAAAACAAATACTTTATTCATTAACATACAAATTTAACATTGTGTACCTTTAAGAGTTCAAGCAAAGCTTTATTTTTAAGGCCAACTTTATTCCATGGTTTATAAATCGGACAATACTTTCCACTCCTTGAAAGTGTTCCCATGAAATGAGTCGATGACTACTTTTGTCGTTAATAGGTTGTCCGTGTTCATTAACTAAAATAGGAATTCTATCCCCTTTTTTGGGCCCAAACTTTGCCATACGTGTTGGTTCTCTCTTTCTTTTGCTTACAATCCGAACTACAAAAGTGAACATGATTTACAATAGATACGTATACATTTAAAATACTAAATAATTCAAATGGAGGCAATATCTTAGCGTTGTATTTTGTCTTGTTTTAATTTAACTTTATTATATATTCTTCTTATATGACACAATATATGATATATGATTTTTAAACGATGCAATCAAGTAGACCATGTTAACCTCGTTTATTTCGAGCTTGTGTAACTACATGGTTTTCTTCATTTTCGTAATGCTCACTTGAATCTCTTCTCCGAGTAGATCATCGCCGCCATTTGTTAAATCGCTCACATTCTCCAAATCATCCTCATTCTCCAAATCATCCTCATTCTCCAAATCATCCATGTCTTTATCTACATCATCTTCTCAAGTAGCTTGTTGTTCAATATCTTCATTCATAGGTATGTCTTCGATATCATCATTTTCAACATCATAAAGGTCTTCATTGTTATCTATATTAAAATAACAAAAAAAAAAAAAAAAACAAGTAAGCACCGAAAACAGCTTAATCGAATATACACTTAATAGTAATTTAATATCATATATATAGTATTTGAAATTTATGTATAGTTACCATCGATCTCAAGTCACGCCCCGTGGTCATGATCGTTGTCAATTCCAACCAAGTTTCTCTCGCCTGTGCTTAATCTCCTCTCATGATGTAATTTGGTTGATCATTTCGCTTGACTTGGTCGGACTCACTGCACTTACCACGATTGCCTCCCCGTATCAATATGTTGTCCCTTTTGCGATTGAGATTCAAGATGTTAGCCCACCTGGAGACATTCTGAGCACTCATTCGCTTTTGTGCTAAGTTTTTATATCTAGTCATGGACGTGGAGCAATGTATTTTCGATTTTGTTTCATGCAAGTAGAATTGTTAGAAAACAAACATAAAGAAAATATAGTAGCCAAATTTATTATTCGTACCTTTTTATTTGTTTGTGTAGCCGCTTACGGGTTATCTTCCTCAAGATTAAGATGGAAGTCCGAACGGACATATAATCTGCATCTTTCTCACGGTATCCGTTGGTTTCTTTTTCTTTTCTTTGTTTTGTCACTCTCTACTAGACTTGTCAAAGACTTAGCAAGATTTTTCACTCCCAAAGCTTGTAATCTCGTTGGTTTTCTTGAATCCTTGTCCTTCCGGACATTTCATAATCATTCGTATTTCGTGGTGATTTGGCGTTGCATCCCGTTATTTTCCATAACCGTGCACAAAACAAATAAAATTATTATGAGATTGCAAAGAACAATAGTCATTTGAGAACAACAAACCGAAATCAAATCACTATCTCGTTACATGTTACGAATGAAATACATTATCTACAAACAAAAATAGACGCAAATCCTTGATTATATGTCACGTAATGAAATACATTAGCTAGAAACCGATATCAAATCACTATCACTATCACTACCCAAATCCTTTGACCAAACTTTACACAGTATACCAACATTCATTTAAATTAAACAGAGCAACTTAAATACAACTTGTACCACATCACAAATAAGCAGCACTTATGATCACATATGAGACTCATCACAAGAGGTCAACTAAACACATACCCGAACCCACCATTTCCCACGCTAACAATGTATAACAATAACAATGTATAACAATGATAATACCAATAATAATAATAATAATAATAATAATAATAATAATAATAATAATAATAATAATAATAATAATAATAATAATAATAATAATAATAATAATAATAATAATAATAATAATAATAATAATAATAATAATAACAATAATAATAATAACAACAAGAGAGGTTTGCATTACTGTTGAGTCGATCTTCATTCAAAAGTGAAACCCACAATCCTTGTTTTGTCGCCCACATACAACCCTAAACCAAAATTGAGATTTTAACCGTTCTGTGAAAAACGATTTCCATTAATAAAATCGAATCAAATACTTGATTTCGAAAAGATATGTGATTTTCGCAGTCACCAAAAGTTATTTATGAGTCCGAATTTTTCCCAAAAATTTTAAGCGGTTTATGTGAACGGGTGTGTAAGTTTTCCCTAATTTTAGATTATAATTAGATTTATAATTAAATTAACTAATAGTAGTATATAGTATATGAAATGTATTATATTATTGTATATATATAATATATAAGTATTTTATTGTATGTGAAACTAAAATGAAGTAGATTTGGCATTCGTTTTCCGACTTCCCGGTCAAACAACAATATCAATGTGATGTAGTAATCGGCCTCGTTGTATCTCATCGCCTCAAATGGAGCGGCTCCAGATAGTTCATTTGTTTTACGCGGCGCTATTTAAAATGTTGCTATTTTCTTACGCACGGGATTTATCCCACGTGGTCTACGCTTGTTAAAGCGTATCCGCATCTAGTTGACCCGAAAGATAAAGTGAGATGTAGACAAGAAACCACACTAGAGTCATATATGCCATTGGTGCATCAATGAGACGGACATGCATGGAACCCTATGAATAATGAAATGGCTCGGGTTTGAAACCGGGAGTCGACATCATATCATAATCGAGTGCCATATCAAAAGGTTCATATCCAATGTTGCAAAATCGCGAATCGAGAGGTCGGGCGGTCGACCACCTTGTAGCTTGTAATCGGTCCGGGCGGGATGAATCGGTGATAGGGTATAATTTGATGTATAATTACCCGGTCGTTGCTCGGGTTATCAAATAAGGGCCCGCTTGGTTGGTGGGTGTTGCTTTGGATTCGGGATTGATTTGGTAAAACGTAAAGTTTATGAAATAATAACTTTGAAAAGCTAATATGAATAACTCTCAACGGATGCAATGCTCATTTATATCGTCAAGAGTTTTTACATAAGTCGACTTCCCATGACGCCACATTCCGGGATGCTTTGTAGCCTATATTCTACACATATTGAACGGAGGAATTTTCCTAGGCATTTATGAGGCCAATATACGCGAGGTGATCATAAAGTGCCGACTATTATGATTGAATGTATTGCTTCGCATGAAGTCGAGATAGGACAAGAATCCAACACGAGCCCGTAAACATAACATATCATATCATATAATGATAATCCACTAATCAGATAATGATATAGGATGCATCCATACTCCCCGCAGATAACATAGTGGCCAAACATATACTTGAGCTCATAACATGTAACATATAAGGGATGGTGTGAACGCCACCAAACACACTAGAGTCATAACAACTGGTCATATCAAATGGTTCGAAAAGCATATCAAAGGTTCATAATAAAAGTTTCATAGCAAAGATTCGCTATTAAGGTTCATAGTAAAAGAATCATATGAAGATTCGTCATTAAGGTTCATCAAGGTCGACAACAGGCAATATCACCGGCTCATAAGACCCAAGTGTACTATCGGGTTGTTCGGTTAGTTTGGTTTCATTCAATTTGAAAATAATAATCATGAATATTTTAAAATAATATTCAAATTATAACCATTTATAAAGATGGGCGTGATCTTTTGAAATTCACGGGTTGAAAAGGTTAACGGTTTTGGGTTGACACAACAACCCTTTTTGATACAAAAGTTGCCACATTAAGAGAAAAGCTTAAACGGGTTGTCGTCGACCCAATTAATTTATTCACAACCCGAACCTACCCCGATTAATAACGGTTAGATGGGTCACCCAAACCCGACCAAATATATTTATACTCAACACCGAAGTTATTAGGGTTCAGGTCTGTTGTTGCATCAAGAACCCTTGTGTGTTTTTGGCTTTTTAAATTTTGCTTATTAGCTTATTTTAGGTTTGCTTACTAGATTAGATCGCTTATTTAGGTTTCCTTATGTCACGACCGCCTATTTTTACAAGTATGTTCGATTCCGGATTATTCTACACTTCTCATGAAAGGCCTTGGATAAGCTTGGAAGACTTTAGAAGCTCATGGAAGATGGTGGATAATCTTGGAAGCTTTTGGAAGATATTAGATAAGTGGAAGTTCTAGAAACTTACTGAAGCTTATGGAAATATCATAAGCTAGAAGCTTCCTAAGGAATAGTGTAGAAACTTGTATAGACTAGTATAAATAGGTGTTGCCTCATTTGTAGAATCCATCCATAGAAACTCATTTGTAAAGCTCTCTTGTAAAGCTCTAAGTAATACAAAGCATTTCCTTTCATTCCACTTGTTCCTTTCTTAGAAACTATCTTCGTTGCATACATCGTTGAGTATTCGAGCAAGGCTGAGCTTAGTCGAGACTAAGTGCCGCACGGGAGACCTTGTAGAGACAAGTCCGTGACAAGTGGTATCAGAGCCAGGTTGATTCAAGGCGATGGCAAACGAGACCGAGAAGATTGGTGCTAGTGGAAGTGCGATCATTGATGAGAGGCAAGGTCGTGATGACAAGCGTCAAGACCCAAAGAAGAGAGGTGCGTCTAAGGACATTATGTCGAGCTTTGATAAGAGATTGGCGGGTGTTGAGACATCCGTGTCGGAGTTGAAGACCCAAGTTGAGGGCTTGGATGGTCTAGACACCGAGTTTATGACCATGAAGGATGACTTTCGGGAGGTCATCAATACGCTTAGTGGTGAATTTAAGCGTGAAATCAATGGTCTAAAAGAGTTGTTCGTAGGCAAAATCTCCAACATTGAGAAGACCATCGAAGACTTGCAAGTCGATGTAGTGCTATGCAAGCGATCCATGGCTAACGGAGGTGGAAACGTTGGTAATAATGTTCAAGATTGATGTTCCAAAACCATCACCGTTCGTGGAAAGCGGAAGCTAGGGCGGTTGATGATTTCTTATGGGAGATGGAGCAATACTTGAGGGCGCCAACATTACGGATGATGATATCAAGATCAAGATGGCGACCCGATACTTGAAGGATACCGGCGTTATGGTGGAGACGCCGATATGGAGATATCGAAGAGGTACGTGTACTATCGATACTTGGGCTGATTTTGTTGCGGAACTTAAGAAGCAATTTTATCCCGAGAATGCTAAAACGAAGCTAAGAGTCGGCCAGAACTTAAGCATTCCGAACGATCCGGGATTATGTTAAGGAATTTACTACACTAACCTTGAGATTCCGGATCTTCCGAACAAGACTCTCTTTATTTTCTCGATGGTTTACAAGGATGGGCTAAGACGGAGCTAGAGAGACGTGGAGCTCAAGACCTCGCCACGGCTATCGCCCATGCCGAGGGCTTGATCGACTTTAGTTCGAGAAGAGAAACGCCTAAGCCAAGGATCGAAAGGTGAGCCACGATAAAGGTGGGGAGAGAAAGTCGCTCAAGCAAAGCCCGACAATACACGTAAACCACCCACCGGAAAGAACAAGGAAATAAAGACGGCCTTCAAGAGTGGTGGATGCTTCATATGTGATGGACCTCATAGAGCTCGAGATTGCCCCAAGAAAGCAAGCCTTAATGGAATGATGGCTCATGACGACGAAGGCCCAAGTGATGGCGGGTGCATGAGCTCAATGAGGATCTTGAATGCAATCAAGGCCAAGACGGAGGTACCGAAGTTGTAGGAAAGGATTGCACCGTGGAAGCAACCATCAATGGGACTAAGGTACGCGTGCTCTAGTAGATTCCGTGCCACTCATAATTTCGTGTCGGTTGATGAAGCCAAGCGGCTAAGGATTAGCACTACGAAAGGGAGTGGAACGCTCGCCAGAACTCAAAGGCCAAGCCTATGGAAGGAGTGGCCAAGGATGTTCGAGCCAAGATTGGAGAATGGGAAGGGACGGTTGACTTGTCGGTGGTCCCGATGGATGATTTCGATGTGGTTCTTGGGTTGGAGTTCCTCGATAAGGTACGAGCTTTCCCTATGCCATTTGCTAATTCTTTATGTATCCTAGATGGTGGAAAGACTTGCATGGTTAGCACGGAACGGGATTCTAAGTGTGGAGTAAAGACCCTTTCGGCCATGCAATTCAAGAAAGGGTACAACAAGAGCGAGCCTTGCTATTTGGCGGTAACAAGGCTAGAGCCGGATGGCGAGTCGGGCAAAGTGGAGATACCGAAAGAGATCGAAAGAGTTCTTGATGAGTTCAAGGACGTGATGCCCAAGGAGTTGCCTAAGAGACTACCACCCAGGAGGAGGTGGATCATACCATCGAGTTGGAACCGGGTTCCAAGCCACCCGCCAAAGCCCTCACCGAATGCCACCACCGAGTTGGAGGAGTTGCGTAAACAACTCAAGGATCTTTTGATGCGGGCTATGTTCGACCCGAAAGCCCCATATGGTGCGCGGTGCTATTTCAAAGGAAGAAGGACGGATCCTTGCGGATGTGCATAGACTACCGGCACTTAACAAGGTAACGATTAAGAACAAGTACCCTATTCCTCTTATTGCGATTTGTTTGATCAACTTGAAAGGCGAGATACTTCTCCAAGTTAGACTTGAGATCGGGTACTACCAAGTACGGATAGCGGAGGAGACGAAGCTAAGACGACGTGTGTCACGAGGTATGGTTCTTACGAGTTCTTAGTAATGCCCTTTGGCTTGACTAATGCTCCCGCTACTTTTGCACCCTTATGAATAAGCTATTTCACCGTTCCTTGATAAGTTCGTGGTGGTATACTTGGACGATATCGTTGTTTATAGTCATACCTTGGAAGAGCATGTCTTGCATTTGAAGCAGGTGTTTCAAGTGTTACGAGAAAACGAGCTTTATGTAAAGTTGGAGAAATGCTCTTTCGCCCAAGACGAAGTCGAGTTCTTGGGACACAAGATCAAAGACGGTGGATTGATGATGGACGGTGCAAAGGTAAAAGCTATCCAAGAATGGGAACCGCCATCCAAGGTAACGGAGTTACGATCTTTTCTTGGCTTGGTGAACTATTATCGAAGGTTTATCAAGGGGTACTCCGCAATAGCATCTCCCTTGACGGACCTATTGAAGAAGAACAAAGCTTGGACTTGGGACGAAAAGTGCCAAGCGGCGTTCGAGAGTTTGAAGAAGGCGGTTATGGAGGAACCGGTGTTGAGACTACCAGACGTAACCGTGCCTTTCGAGTTACATACGGATGCATCGGACTTTGCTATTGGAGGAGTTCTAATGCAAGAAGGACACCCGATTGCATTCGAGAGTCGGAAGTTAAATGAAACGGAGAGGAAGTACACCGTGCAAGAGAAAGAAATGACGGCGATCATCCATTGCTTACGAACTTGGAGGCATTATTTGTTGGGTTCAAAATTCGTGATCAAAACGGATAACATTGCCACGAGTTATTTTCAAACCCAAAAGAAGTTAAGTCCCAAGCAAGCTCGTTGGCAAGACTTCCTAGCCGAGTTCGACTACCATTTGGAGTACAAGCCGGGGAAGGCTAATGTGGTAGCCGACGCATTGAGTCGCAAAGCGGAGTTCGCGGCAATTACCCAAGCGCAATTCTTCCTCCAAGACCGAATCAAGGAAGGATTGGAACATGATCCTTTTGCCAAGAGGCTCGGGGCCTTAGCAAGAGAAGGAAAGACTCGGAGATTTTGGCTTAAAGGAGACATGTTGGTCACCAAAGGAGATCGGCTTTATGTGCTAAGTGGGGTGATCTTAGACGGTTAATCTTGAAAGAGTGTCATGATTCGAAATGGGCGGTCATCCGGGATCAAGAGGACGTTGGCACTGGTCGAGGACACTTATTATTGGCCAAGGATGGAGGACGATGTAGAGACATTAAATGCGAACATGCCTTATTTGCCAACAAGACAAGATAGAGCAAAAGAAGTCCGGAGGACTGTTGGAGCTCTACCGACGCCCGAGGACCATGGGAAAGCGCTTCCATGGACTTTATCACATGCTTGCGAAGTCGGAAGGAAACGGAGTATTATTGTGGTGGTCGATCGATTCTCGAAGTATGGAACTTTCATTGCCGCACCACCCGATGTTACAACGGATGAGACGGCCGAGCTTTTCTTTAAGAATGTGGTGAAGTATTGGGAGTGCCACATGTGATCGTTAGCGATCGAGATCCAAGATTCACGGGCGCTTTTGGACGGAGTTGTTCAAGATCATGGGAACGGTTTGAACTTTCTACGAGTTTCCATCCCCAAACGGACGGGCAAACGGAGAGGGTGAACGCACTATTGAGTTTCATCTTCGCACTATGTGAGTGCCAACCAACACGATTGGGCTAAACTCCTTGACGTTGCTCAATTCTCGTACAACATGCAAAGGAGTGAAGCCACGAGGAAGAGTCCTTTTGAGTTGGTCACGGGGCGCCAACCATTGACTCCGAATGCCTTAGCCGCATCATACGAAGGGAGTAGCCCGGCCGCTTACAAGACGATGAAGGAATGGCACGAGCAAGCGGACTTGGCCCGGGCTTCGTTGGATAAAGCGGCTAAGAAGATGAAGAAGTGGGCGGATGAAAAAAGAAGACACGTTGAGTTCGAGGTAGGAGATCAAGTGATGGTGAAACTCTTGCCTCAACAATTCAAATCACTAAGGAAGGTGCATAAAGGCTTGATACGGAGGTATGAAGGCCCTTTCCCGGTGATTGGACGTGTTGGAAAAGTTTCTTATCGACTTCAACTACCGCCCAAGTTGAAGATTCATCCGGTCTTCCACGTTAGTCTTCTCAAACCCTATCATAAGGACGAGGAAGACTCGGAGCGAGGGGTGTCCAAGCGGGCACCAACAAGCAGATTGTTACCGCACGATCGAGAGGTTGATGAGATCTTGTCGGATCGCACGATACGGAGACGAGGAGTGCCAAGCTATAAGGAGTACTTGATCAAGTGGCGTAATTTGCCGAGAGTGAAGCAAGTTGGGAAGTCAAGACTTGTTGTGGCAATTTGCGACAAGATCAAGAAGTATCACGAGGATGGCACGACGAGGACGTCATGAGCTTAGGTGGGGAGGATGTCACGACCGCCTATTTTACAAGTATGTTGGGATTCGGATTATTCTACACTTCTCATGAAAGGCCTTGGATAAGCTTGGAAGACTTTAGAAGCTCATGGAAGATGGTGGATAATCTTGGAAGCTTTTGGAAGATATTAGATAAGTGGAAGTTCTAGAAACTTACTAGAAGCTTATGGAAATATCATAAGCTAGAAGCTTCCAAAGAATAGTGTAGAAACTTGTATAGACTAGTATAAATAGGTGTTGCCTCATTTGTAGAATCCATCCATAGAAACTCATTTGTAAAGCTCTCTTGTAAAGCTCTAAGTAATACAAAGCATTTTCTTTCATTCCACTTGTTCCTTTCTTAGAAACTATCTTCGTTGCATACATCGTTGAGTATTCGAGCAAGGCTGAGCTTAGTCGAGACTAAGTGCCGCACGGGAGACCTTGTAGAGACAAGTCCGTGACACTTAGCTCCCCTTAGCTTATTTCATCCATATGTAGCTTATTAACAGATTATTATAGCTTTTCGGTTTTCAAAATTTCCTTCTTAGTTTTTTATTCATAATCGCTTTTAAATTCGAATTATAACTTGCTTATTCTTAGTTTTCAAAAAGTTTCTTTTATAAAAGTTTCTTATTTTTATTAGCTTATTAAGTTTGCAAAAGAAAAATAAAAAAAAATTACAAAAGTCGAGGTGGGATTGAACCCGGACCTCGGCCCTTATAACACACACAACACAGATTGCCAATTCCACCGGCAATCCTCACCTTTGGCGCCAAATGCAATTTATAATGAGATGATGATAGAGCAATTAAATGGCTGGGATTTGTTTAAAGAAGCACACAAGTTGATTTGGGACTGCTATACCTCATGTAAGAAGCACAATTGAAGAGAAGCCAATTTGTTATCTTTCTAGTATAAATAGCAACTCTTATAAGCCTTCATGGCAAGTAGTTCTTAGTTAGTTTTCTAAATTTAACATTGTAATATGTTTTCTTAAAGTTAATATAAGTCTCGCTTTTATTCCAAGCCCCGTAATTTTCTTTTCGTTTTAATAAGAATACAAAATTTTAGCAAAATCTTGTTCAAGCTTATGTTTTCAAGCTTATGTAAAAATTACTTTTGCAATTTTATAATTTTTTACCTTTTATAAGTTTTCACCTTTAGCAAAATTTTGTATAAATTAGTTTATCTAGCTTTGAAGTAATAATTACTTTTGCAAGCTTATGTAAAATTACTTTTGCAATTTTGACTTTAATTTCTAATTTTAGATATAAATTAGTTTATCTAGCTTTGAAGTAATAATTAGGCAATTAATTAAGAAATAGCTTAAAATAAATTGTAAAAGTATTTCTAATTTTAAGATCCAAATCCACATCATTCCACTATCCAAAATTGCCAACAGAATCACCACCATCATCAAGACCCGTAATACCTCATAAATGAAACCCTAATCGCTTTTGCTAAATTTTTATGAAACAACATATGTGGTTAATTGAATTAGGCTCCCTTTCTTTTGTTGAAATTATATGTGGTTTTTCGTGGTTAATTGAATTAGGTTTAAGATGGATACGAGTGGATGTCTTTACCTAGATTTACCATTGAATATAAAAAGGTCTTGACGACTTTCTTGATCATATATTCTATAATGAGGGTAAAATGGATGATTTCATGTCCATGTATTGATTGTGGTAATCGATATGGGTAGATCGGACGAAGGCTACAACACATCCGTTATGTGTCGGGTTTATGAAAGGTTATACAATTCCACCTTTCGCCCAAATCAAGTGATGCTCCAATGTTGATGTCAAGATGACATGCAAGGGTTGGTGAATGATGCCTTCCATCGGTTTGGTGATGACACACTAACCGATGACATGGGAACACAAACCGAAAGTATGAGTATGCCAAACCTAAAGGCTAAAAAATTTTATAAAGTGTTGGAGAGGCAAAGAAACCACTATATCACGGGTGTAAGTTATCGTTCTTTCTTTTATCATTAGACTTTTTCATGGTAAGTGTGTTGGGAAATGTAGTGATAATGGTTTCAAGAAGATGCTAGATACAATGAGGAAGCCTTCCCAATGCTTCTATACCAAAGTCATTGTATGAACTAAGGAAGATAATTCGAGAGTTGGGACTTAGTTATGATAAAATTGATGCATGTCCTAATGATTGTATGTCAGATCTTGGAAAGAAAACATTAATAAAGCAGAATGTGATATATGCCATACGTCAAGGTATAAAGCAAGTGAAGATGATTGTGCAGATGAGTCAACCACGGTGATACACGAAGAAGATTGGAGCAAAGGTGTTGCGTCATTTTCCGCTCTTACCACGATTGCAAATGTTATTTATGTCATCTAAAAGTAGCCTCCATGAGATGGCATGAAGAGAGTCGCATGAAAGATGGTTACTGAGACATCCCGCAGATTCCCGGCATGGAAAGCATTTGATTTTAAGTATGATAAGTTTGCCAAAGAATCTCGTAATGTCGGGGCTTGGTTTAGCGAGTGATGGGTTTAACCCTTTTGGAACAATGAGTGTTTCTCATAGTACATGGCTCGTTGTTTTGACGCCATATAATCTACCTCCTTGGATGTGCATGCGAAACCTTATTTCTTTCTAACGTTACTTATACCGCCCATCCGCACGTAAGAACTAGACAGCAACCCCGTGGCTTAAGAGGACAAAAAGTACTTGATGAGTTAGATGGTTTTGAAGTTAAATTTGGAAAACTTGTGAAGAGCAACCCAAATTTACCTTTTAATTGGAAGAAGAAAAGTATTTTTTGAGTTACCGATCGAAAGATAACTTGCTACGCCATAATCTAGATGTAATGCATATTGAGAAGAATGTTTGTGATGTTGTCCTTGGAACGCTAATGAATCTAGATGGGAAGACCAAGGATCATATAAAAGCACGCCTAGATTTACAAGAAATGGGCATTAGACCCGAACTTCATCCTATAGTTCAAGATAACAACAAAGTTTATTTGCCACCGCTTGTTTCTCAATGGATAAAAAGAGAAAGATATTTTTTGTCGTGTGCTTAAGAAGGTGAAAGTTCCGAGATGGTTATGCGACTAATATATCAAGATGTGTAGAGTTAAAACCTCCAAAACTATTTGGACTTAAAGTCATGATTGCCATATTTTGATGCGGTTGCTGTTTCGCATTGCCTTGCGAAATGTGTTGCCTAAGCACGCGCGCTATAACCGTGATGAAGCTATGTCGTTACTATAAACAATTATGCTAAAGGTTCTTAATCCAAATGATTTGGTTCAAATGGAAACCGAGATTGGAAAAATACTTTGTGATTTAGAAAGGATTTTTCCGCCATCATTCTTTGATGTCATGGTTCATCTTTCGGTTCATCTTGCTTGAGGCCGATTAGGAGGGACAGTTCATTACCGTTGGATGTATCCAATCGAGAGGTGCACATTACTATTATAGTAAATACCTTTATTAACAAATATTATTGAATCTAAAATTATTGGTTTTGATATCTCGTATTTAGCTACATTAAAATCTTACGTGCGAAACAGAATAACCCTGAGGGTTCCATTGCGAAGGATATCTAGTCAAGAGTGTGTGTCGCTTTGTTCATTGTACTTATCCGGTGATGTTGAGACCGTACATAATAAGACAAGTCGAAATAATGATGACGATGGTTATGAGGATGTTTTACCTATCTTTTCTATGGCGGGTCGACCGATTGGTGCTACAAAGGTAGAAATGATGGAACTTGACATTTTGGCTAAAGCACATTCATATGTGTTGTTCAATTGTAGTGAAGTTGATGAATTTCGAACGTAAGTAATTATATTAGTTGTGAGTTTCATAAATTATATTATACGATTAATAGTTGTCGTTGTTATCATCATTATCATCTCGTTAACATGGGTGAACATCCGGCGTTGGTTCATCATCAAAATCGGAGAAAACGTAAGCGTGACATTCAACGCTTACATAGTGAGACTTTGAGTCGTGGTTTCAAGATCATGTAAGGCATATACACGGGTTTATTACTTTTGAAAAATAATTATAATGACATAGCATTTTCGACCTACTAATAACAAAACAATTAACACATCTTGCCTTATTTCGGGTTGAGGAGCTACATGCTAGAGGGATCGAGAATCACGAAAGTCTAAGGTGCTTGGCAAGTGGTCCATCCGAGTATGTGAAAAATATAAGGATTTATCATAAATGGTTTCGATTTCACAAAAGATGTAGAACATAATAGGAAAACATGAATAGTGGGGTTAATCTTGAGGCCATGACAAGCAGTTACTTGAGTGCTACGAGATAACAATCCTATCGCGGAGATGTAACTTACTACGGGTTTTGAATGATATAATTGAGTTGGAGTATGGTATTGACAAGAAAGTAGTTTTGTTCGATTGTGATTGGATTTGAATGGTTCAAGGAAAAAGAAGATGACAACGGGTTTACTCTATTGAATTTTGAAGGTTGAAGGCTCATAACGAGCCTTTTATACTAGCTTCTCAAGCACATCAAGTATTTTACATTGCGAGATAGTGTTGACAAAGGATGGCAAGTTGTGATCAAGGCAGGCGCCCATACATGTTTATGACATGGATGAACAAACAAGTCTTGATGACGTAAACACATTTTGTGGGTGACTCATTTATGTGTCCTCAACATGACGAAACAATGGATATTGAATTGGTTAGAGGTGGTTTCGATGGAACCGTTGTGGACAACAATGACTTAGTTATTGCCGATGAAGAAGATCCATTGAAGAAGCTTAATGATTTCAATTAGCTAAATAATAATAGTCCCCTGCTTTTATGTAAAATTAGTTGTTAAGAATCAATGACAATCCTCATTCTGTTTGTATAACTCTTTCTTATACATTTCTTATTTAAATTTAGGTAATTTTAACTTTTAGCTTCTTGTTATTTATATTTTCACTTTGAGATCTCAAAACAACCTCGCTTAAGGGGTGTTTGGCTCAAATAGGTCAAACGGGTCAATATGGCTTATCTTTGTTTGGCTCAAATGCCCATATTAAGAGCTTAATTTCGCTTATTCACCGTTGTTTCTCTTACATTTTTTGTTTCATTTAGTAGCTTGTACTACCGACTAGAGAATCTCGAGCTTAATTGGGATTCTAGATCTTATCTTGTTGCTTTAATTTGGTGCGCTAATCACTCATTAGGACCGAGATGCCTCGCACTCGGTCATTTTGTTTTTAATCAAGCCTAGTTTATTTTGTGAGTGCAATTACGGCTTAGTATAGTATAGCAATAATGCACCAAATTAACCATTATCATCGATAGATAAGGACAATACAAAGACGGATAACCCATACATAACTTCCAAAAGATTGAGACATATAACAATACAAAGACAGATAACAAGTGTCCTATTATGGTGTATCAAGTTTTGATACCCAAGTATCAAGTGTCATACTAACTAATGTTTAAATAAAACTTTTGTAAATAAGCGTTCTAAAAAGCGATGTTTTATGACTCAAATAAAGGAGTGTTCTATTATGGCGAGGATAATAAAACCACAACAAATAAGCGTACTATAAAGGTTAATATTAAAAGACACAGTTGTCAAGGGTGTTGTTAATTTTTTCAAATAAAACTTTTGCAATTAAGCGCTCTATAAAACTCAATAAGCGTTATAAAAGCGGATGTTTTACGACTCTAAAAGATGTGCCATATTGTGGTGTATCATAAACAAACCATTATGAATAAGCGTTCTATAAAGGTTAACGTTATAAGACGCTATTGTCAAGGGTCCTATTCACTTTTCTTATAAAAAACGTTTATGAATAAGTGTTCCATAAAACCGATGTTTTATGACTCAAATATCAAGTGTCTTATGATGGTGTATCAATCTATGGGACCCAAGTGTCAGCTGTCATATTAAGTTATGTTTTAATAATACGTTATGAATAAGCGTTTTAAATAATTAATGTTTTATGACTTATATATCAAGTGTCCTATTATGGTGTATTGTAATAAAACCATAATTAATATGCATCCTTTAAGGGTCCTATTAAGTTTTGTTATAATAAAACTTTTGCAAATAATCGTTTTAAAAATGATGTTATAAAACCATTGTACATAAGCGTCCTATAAAGGTTAACGTTATAATACCCACGTGTCAAAGGTCCTATTAAATTTTGCTATAATAAAACTTTTGTGATTAAGCGTTTTAACTAACTCGATGTCTTATGACTCAAAACTCAAGTGTCCTATTATGGTTTATTATAATACAACCATAATGAATAAACATCTTATAAAGGTAATTTATTAGGATCCATATTTTAAGTGTCATATTAAGTTATATGATAATAGGACCCCAAATCATCGACCATCCTATTATATACCTTTTTAGGACATCGCCTAAGTAGCAAATATTTAAAAAGGACCCTAAACGCTCATATGTCCTATTAAACAGTTTTTTAGGACTCCATTATCATACCGTCCCACACAAAGGGTCCTAAAAAGCCACTTTTGTTGTAGTGAATATTACTTGTTTTAGTGTTTTATATGGAAATGTAAGTGTGTTAGTAAATTATTGGCTCAAACCATTTATGTATTTTATTTCTTCTGTTAAAATGATTTTACGTTTGTTATCGACAAAACATTAGAAGATCGTAAAATATAAATAAACGTTTTTATGGCTTATTTGTATTAACAAAATGCACTAATTGGTATACCAAAATACATCTTTTGTTTTTTTATTTTTTTGTTTTTTTTTTAACTGATGAACAACCAAATGATAAACTGATGAACATTGTGACCATAACTGATGAACATTATGATTTTTTCGACAACTAATGAACATTATGATTTTTTGAATACCGATAAACCGATGAACCAAATTTAAGAGGCGATGAATAACTTTTTATTGATGAATAATACTAAGCGATGAACAAGACTAATCGATGAACCGATGAAAAATAATGATGAACAATGCGATTTCTTTTAGACAATCGATGAACAAAATCAAAAATAATCGATGAACGTTATTTTTTTTAAATCTTGAACACTATAAAAACAATCGATGAACAATATAAAAATGAGTGATGAACTAATGAACATTACTATTTATTTTTAGTTTTTAAATCTCGATAAAAAAAGACCGGTGATGAACAAGACCGATTGTGACCTAACCGATGAACACCGTGATTTTTTATTCGTAAAATGATGAACAACACTATTTGTTTAAAAACCAATGAACAAGTGATGTGGCGATGAACATTATAATGTACATTAAAGAAAAGCGATGAACATTAAGATATTATTTGAGCTTTTATCACTTTCTAACAACGACCAAACACTCACAACCAAATTCAAATCCCAAAAATCAAGAAAACAATTAAAACCCAAATCCAAAAATTAAAATCAAAACAAGTAAAAACATTTGAGTATGTTAAAAAAACCTTTTGAACCACATTTGTTAAGCCCCTGCACGTTACCAAATAGAGACTAGAGAGTTGGTTTTCCAAATCAGAAACTTTACATATTGGCCACCATTCGAGGATAATGTATGTAAAAGCAAGAATTTTTATGTATAACTCAACCAATAAATATAATAAAAGCCTCCTATTTACAACATTATACCAGCAAAACTCACACCCTATGAAACTTGACCAACAACTTACAACACTAAATTTTAAAAGGATCGCCAAGAGACTAAACCCACGAGATGTGGGACGGATGAACCCATTGGCGACCCCACACACTCAGCATATGAAGATGCACTTTTACCATCTTATCTGCATTCTCAAACTTTCCTTTAAACGCTACAAATCCGTCGCCATGGTAGTAGTCGGAGTGGTGGTGGATCGCCATGGATCCGCCGTGATGCCGCCGCCATGGATCTTCCGCCACCATTGACCCGACTATGAATGATATCGCTTTTTCCGGCGAAGATCTGCGAGCATCTATATTCTCCATCGATAGATGCCGGCGGTTATGGGATGAGTAAATGAAAGATCGCGAGAGATTGTGATTTGATAGTTGGATCCGT
This sequence comes from Chrysanthemum lavandulifolium, assembly GCA_022545495.1. NCBI lineage: Eukaryota > Viridiplantae > Streptophyta > Magnoliopsida > Asterales > Asteraceae > Chrysanthemum > Chrysanthemum lavandulifolium. The sequence goes on from CM040241.1 coordinate 95,261,133, forward strand.
TGGAAATAAAGAAGGAAAGAGGAGATGAGATATATTATTACTTTTGGTTGAATGACAAATATGCCTTTATGTGTATATATCCTTCTTAAATTTGATGAGATCTTGTATTATGATCCAACAGATGAGAGTACATATTAGGCTGCCCCAAGAGGGATTCAATCCCTCATTTTCCCCGACACGTCGCCTTTCTCTTCCAAATGACCTTGAGCGATTAGGTGCCCAAGTAAGGCGATTGGTTTTTTTTTTTTTTTTTTAATTTAAAAAAACATTTTTAACACAAAATAAAATTTCATTAATAATTAAAACGTTACATAATAATTCAAATAAAATTAAAACATTACGACAATACAACGACTAAACTAGTTTTGATTACGACGATGCCAAATGTCTTCCACCAAATCGGCTTTGAGGCTAAGATGAGTTGTTTTGTCGCATATCTCCTTGGTAATTTCAACGATTCCACATGCGTTCTTATGGGATTATAAGAACGGTCTGTCGCTCATTTGGAAAGAATACGGAGATATCGCCACTGTCATTCTGAATTATCATATTATGTAATATGATGCATGTGTACATTACATGCGATAGACGCTCTTTGTCAAACCCTCTAGCGGATGTTTAATCATTAGCCACTTCTTCTTTAGAACACCAAAAGCACGCTCCACGCCTTTTCTTGCCGCCGTGCATCGCCTTATACAATATTCGTTTGTGATCATTCGTCCCCGGATTTTTAATGGACTTCATAATAACCGACCATTCGGATATATCCCATCGACAAGATAATATCGCGTTTATAAGGCGCGCCGTTAGCAAAGAATTCCACATCCGAGCTCTCCCGCTTTGAGATCATTGAAAAGAGGCGATGCACGTAAAACATTTACGCCGTTATTCATCCCGCAACACCAAAGAACGCATGCCAAATCCATAAATCTTGGGACGCCGATCGCCCAATAAAATGAAATGATCTTGCCCGTGATCACCCTACAAAATTGAGCTTTTAAAGCATGTGGGCAATTCGCCCACGGCCAATTTGTGCAATCGATGCTACCTATCATCCTAGGAAACCCATGAGTTTCGTAGTGATGAGCATAGAGTTTGTCAATGTCACTAACCGTCGGCTTCGCCAAATACTCGCACCATATAACTCCATTATGGCCTCACAAAATTTTTCGAGACACTCACGAATTGTTGACGCACCCATTTGCACGTATTCGTCTAGAGCATCAAGCATTGACTCCAGATGCCAATTGACGGATTGATGAAGTACACTTCATCAATGGAGAAATACCTAATACGCCGGTACAATTAGGAGTTTGTTGGAAATAAGGTGAATGATCGGTTATATCTCGGACAATTCGTGTGAATAGTCGTCGGTTCATACGGAAACGATCATGGAATGCTTGATCGCCGTATCTTGGGTTCTCATGATAAGCATCCACTAAACGGTTATGAGCACCCACACGATCCCTACTAACTGGGTTCGTGAGAATTTTGTGATGCTTGAAAAGCCTCCCAACGATCTTCCGCAAACATCATAAACTCGGTACTAACTTCATTTTCATCATCCGATGACGAATCGGCAATGAATAACTCGAAGAATTAAAACTCATAGTGTGTAAATATAGAGTAGGATTTTTGGTTTGGATATAGAGAATGTGAGATTTGTGAGTTTAGTGTGTAAATAAGTTGTATATTTATAGGATAGTTTTAGTAGTATTTTTTTTATAACGGATACATTTTTTTTGTTTGGACTTCAACGGCTAGCAACTTTTTCCTTTGTTCTTGTCGATCGTCCACACGAACGATACATCTCTTTTTCACTCGATCGATAGCATCCACACAAGGGATCGATCGCCTTGGCTCGATCGACACGCGATTAGTCCCTGCGCTCAGCCTTAGAGTACTAATCCAAGAATCAGGTGTTTCTGTTGTAGTAAATAACAAAGGTCAGTAACATATTTCACTGTGGGCAAAACTGATGTTTGAAAAACATTAAAGGTATCTTTCATCTATTTAACTTGCAAATTTAACAACTACTATGTCAGATGTTTTGTTAAATTTGGGGTCTAAGTTTGTAAAATCAGGTTCCTGGAATACAAACAAAAGAGAACTTTCGTAAGAATTTTGACAAATTTATCTTATGGTTAGACTGTTATAAAATATCTTCTGATTATCGTCTTTGAGTCAGTTTTATTTCATCATAAAACCAAGAAAGCAGACCAAAAGTACCTCTACATTGACAAAGAACTAGCTGTTGAAGACCTGGCTTGATAATAGTAACAACCCAGCTATCCGATCAGCCCTAACCGGACAGTCGATAATCGCCCAACCAGTGACGGACCCGGAAAAATTGGATGTGGGCAAAAATTTTTTTTACGATAGCAACAAAATGCGAAAGAAAAACTAAACGAATGATAAATCGAGTATTTTACTTGACAAGAAAGATTTATAAGCGCTTTAAAGAGTTAAACGTTGGATTTAGTATGTGAGTGGAGGCGATTTGAGTTTCGATGGGGTCACTTTCAAAAAGGTCAAACTAAATAAAATTACACTAAAATATCAACTTTTTCATTTAACCACTGGCGGCCCGCCCATTCTTACACGCTAGTTCGTCTCCTACCAACTGGTAGTCAAATTAACACATAAATTACCCTCCAAAAGGTATTCAAATTTCAAAGCACCAAAGGGCACATCAAATAGTTATTGGCGCCTTTCTATAAATTGAAAAATAACTAAAAAATAATAAAAATAAAAAATAAAAAATATGGTTATTATCATATATACTATTAGTAAAGACAAAGGTTCACACGACACGTGTCCAAACATTAATTGCCAACTTTCGCAGGTTGGCAAAAATAATACGAGGTTTAAGTGTCGTTGTAAAGTAAGTCCAAGTTGGCAAAAATAGTCCCTAAGGTTTAAGTGTCGCAAAGTAAGTCCTTTATAGCAATTTGGCAAAATAGTCCCTATCCAAATTCACGTCTACAAAAGCAATCCCATTGATCGCTGGTTTCCACACGTTGGCACGAAAGTCAACTTCCGATGAAACTAAAATTAATTAGAGTTAACTAGCGGGTATCCCAAGCATCATGCTGATGACGCAGTGCTAGGTGTGATTATATTTTTTGGCGATAGCAAGTTTGATACATTGCTTTTAAAGAAGAAAAAAGAATGTCCAACATAAGGTTATTAATTGGAAATTAATTTGTTTTCTTACTTACGCATTTAGAACATAACAAAAGCTTTTATAGCGAGGTGCTCACGCGATTATATGTTTTCATGACGCTAACTTAACACATGGCGATAACTTAATGAAACAACTTTTCGCAAAGTATTGCTTTAAAAAATGGCAGACATGCATCTCGATGCAAGGACGATACGGAAACGATGGTCATCGATATTGCTAGTCGTTTTGGACGTGTAATATTATACATCGTTTAAATATAAAGGGTGTTTTAAAATAACGATTTTAGAACCATCTAGTGGTGTCTATATTGCTAATTTGTGGTGGTAAATGGTGGTCCGTTGTATGGTCGAAAAAAGTGGTGTCATAAAGTCTGACTACATAAAAGATTGGTTTATATGATCCGCTTAATGATTTGTAAATTTTATTTAGTATATGTTTTAAATAAGAAAGAAACAATAAGATGATTTTTGCGCTATTGTTTTGTACCATGTGATGTATTAAGTGTACTTTTTGAGTGAAAGGGTATTTTAATACTCATAATATCATTAATGAATTGTAAAATTCATTTAGCGAGTGTTTTAAAGATATGTTGATAAAATGATTTTATGCATTATTGTTTTGTACCTTTTGATATATTAATTGTACTTTTGAGTGATGAGTTATTTTAATTATATTATTAGTGAGTTATAAATTTCATTTAATGAGTGTTTTAATAAAAGAAAAATTAGATGATTTATGCATTATTATTTTGTATCAAGTGCTATATTAATTGTACTTTAAGTGAGTGTGTTTTAATGATATCATTAATTCGGTGTTAATCTACACAAATATTACAAGTTAAATGATTTAAGCATTATTGTTTTGTATCAAATGCTATATTAGAGAATTTTCTTTCACACTGCTTATTTTAGTCTTACCAAATTGACAAATCTCCACCATCCATCTAGTTTAAAGATTAACCTAATATTTAATACTTAAACATAAGTCCATGTTTTTTCTTGTCTTTTGTCTTCCTTTTTATTCACCTTTTTTTATTTCATTTTTATTTTTATTTTTGTTAATTCCGTTTTTAATAAATGAACGCTTTTTTTTTTTTTTTTTTTTTTTTTTTAATTCGCGCTTTTTATTAGTGTTTTTTCCGCTTTCATACGTTTCGTATGTTTTCATCTGTTTCGTCCGTTTTCCAACATTTTCCTCCATTTTCAACGTTTTCGCCCGTTTGCTCATTTCATACGTTTCGTCCGTTTTACGTTTTCATGTTTTAAATCTGTTTTTATACGCCGCCGTTTTCCTCCATTTTCTTACGTTTCCGATTTTTACCGTTTTCACACGTTTTCGTCTATTTTCACACGTTTTCGTCCGCTTTAATCCGTTTTCATAGGTTTATATACGATTTCGTCCGTTTCATATGTTTTCGTCCGTTTTATATTTTCTTTCATTTTTAGACGTTTCGCCCGTTTTCGTTCGTTTGATACGTTTTAAATGCTTTTTAGGTTTTCATGTATTTTCGTCCGTTTTAGACGCTTTTGTCTCTATTTTATGTTTTCATGTATTTTCGTCCGTTTTCGTGACGTTTTCGTCGCTTTTTACGATTTCTTCCATTTTAGACGTTTTCGTCTGCTTTGCATCGTCTCGTCCGCTTTCATCCACTTTTATAAGTTTTGTCCATTTTAGACGTTTTGGTCCGTTTTATACATTCTTATACGTTTTCATTCATTTTATACGTTTTGTCCGTTTTGAGACGTTTTCATTTTGATATTTGTAAGTGACACTTATTTATCTCTTGTGATATAACACCGTAAGAAAGATGAAGAGTATTACATTCTTTATCATGTATGTGTTATCGGTTGGGATAATCAACTAAGAATGTAATGATTATGATGATTGGGGTTATTTGTGTTTTTGAAAATATTAGGAAGATTTTTGTGTTTTATGATATTATAAAATATTAGAAAAGTTTTCAATCGAAAACAAGAGATGTTATGATACTTTTGTTAGACTCGTGGTGGATTTTTCTATTTAATAGATACATTGTGCATGTTTCGATAGGTTTATCGCGATTTGAAAATATCTATGGTTGAATCAACAAACTAAAGCTATGGTTGAAGAAAGCACATCTTTATAAACAAACCGAGGAAGCTCAAACACCGTGATATGACACATGATATCACGGTGGTATCACCACTTGTAATATCACATGATATCACACGTGATATCACGTGTGATAACACGGTGATATCACCGTGATATCATGTGTGATATCACCGGTAGTATGTGTGATATCATAGTTTATATCACTTGTGATATCACCGGTGATATCATGTGATAACAAAGCGGTGATATCATGTGTGATATCACGGTGTTTGAGCTTGCTAAGTTTGTTGTGCTTTCTTCAACCATAGCTTTTAGTTTGTTGATTCAACGATAGATATTTTAAATCCTCTATAAAACCCATCGAAACATGCACAATGTATCTATTAAAAAGAAAATGCCACCACAAGTCTAACCAAAGTATCATAACATCTCTTGTTTTCGATTAAACACCTTTTTAATATTTCATATTATCATAAACCACAAAAATCTTCCTAAATATTTTCAAAACACAAATAAAAATGAATGTAATCATCACGGTGATATAATAAGTGATTTATATTGTTATTTCTTTCATATATACTTGGTAAAATACTAAATTCTTATCACATTTTGTAAGAATGTAATATTTCACATTCTTAGTTGAGTATCAAAATTGATAACACATACATGATGAAGAATGTAATACTCTTCATCTTCCTACTGATGTTATATCACAAGAGATAATAAGTGCCACTTAAAAATATCAAAATGAATAAAATGAAGCAAACTATGAAAATAGAGATTTGAAATATTCTCAAATTCAAACAAGTGTCGCATTAAATTAGCATTTTTTGAACAAAATAAGAATTCACCTAAAGAGACTTTAACCATTTTATTTCTACTAAGATTATAATATCACAAGTGATAGATAACTTTGGTTGCATTAAAAAATATCGCTTGTCAATTGCGATCAAAAGGTACAAAACTATCATGTAATCGAAAATTATAAGAATATTAGAAAACACATAGGTGATAATATATAAAATATCTGAGCAATGAAATATCTCAAGTGATATTAAATGTTAAAAAAAACATGCTTGTTTGTTTATGAAATATTACAAGTGATATTAGACATTAACTTTTTTATAAAATATCACAATTGATATTAGACATGTAATATAATAGAGTTTAATAATTGTGAAATCCAAGATCCGGACTCAACTAGAGTATATAATAACGATGATTGAATGTGCACAGCGGAATAATAAGAACACAATCAAAGTTACCAACAAGGTTTTTCTATTAAAACTAATGATCCTCTATGGATCTTTACACCCTCTCTATAGAGGTTTTTCTTGAATGTTTTTCTGAAAGAGTTATTCTAAAACATAAGACCTATGTTCCTTTTATAGACAAGGAACCCTAAAACATTTCTTGGGAAACGTCTAAGCATGGAACTAAATATTTGTTTTACCCATACAGAATAAACATGGGAAAACTCTAAACAAGCCCATGCTAACCTTGGGCAGTACAATAATAAATATGGGCTAACATATAAATAATAAAACTCATGCGCATAACTTGATGAGATACTAATATCTTGCTTCAAAGAATCCTTACTCAAGATACCACGCTTTTTCTTCAAAGAGAAACCATTGTTTCTCGATTAGCAGAATCACTGTTTCACATAATTCCCAACAATAATAAGCACGAAAACGTATGAAAATAGACGAAAACGTATAAAAAACTACAAAAAGCGGACGAAACGTATGAAAACGGACGGCGTCAAAACGGAAAAACGTATAAAATGAATGAGAAGCGTATAAAACGTCTTAAAACGGACGAAAATGTATAAAAGCGGACAAAAGCGTGTAAACGCTCGAAAATGACGAAAGCATCTAAAATGGACGAAACGTAAAAACGGACGAAAACGTATATAAACCTATGTAAACCGATGAAAACGTATAGAAGTGGCGTAAAACGTCAAAACGAAGAAAACGTGTAGAAACGGATGAAAGTACATGAAAACGAAAACAAACGAAACGTATGAAAATGGACGAAACGATGAAAACGGACGAAAACGTATGAAAGCAGGGCGAAAACCTAAGAAAGCGGACCAAAGCGTAAGAAAACGGGCGGCGTCTAAAACGGACGAAACGTATGAAAACGGACTAAAGCGTATATAAACCTATGAATACGGATGAAAACGATAAAAGCGGCGACAACGTCGAAAACGGACGAAACGTATAAAACGGACGAAAATACATGAAAACGTAAGAAAACGAAGAAACGTATGAAAGCGAACGAAAGGTAAGAAAATAGACGAAACATACGAAGATGGACGAAACGTGAAAATGGACGAAAGATTAAAACGGACAAAAACGTATGAAAACAGAGAAACGATGAAAGCAAAAACGCGAAAAATAAACGTGAATAACGCAAATTAAAAAAAAAAAAAAAAAAAAACGTTAATTCATAAAAAACGGAAATTAATAAAAAGACAAAATAAAAGAAAAGAAAAAAAGGTTAATAAAAAGAAAGACAAAAAGACAATAAAAAACATGGACTTGGGTTTAAGTATAATTTTAGGTTAATCCTCACCATTAGATTATATTAGATGGATGGTGGGGATTTATCCCTAATAGCGTGGATTTTAAGTAAGAAAATAAAGTCCTCCGCTATATTAATTGTCTTTTGGTTACAAGTTTAGTGGGTACTTCTATTAGAAATGTTTTTGTGTTAAAAGTTTAAAACTTCTTTATTTAGAAGGTTCTAAACGCTTTATATAGTAGTATAGATTACTTAAATGACCCTTTTGGATCGTTGAGTATAACGAATTTAGTCCACGAACTTTTTTTTCTCGGAATTTCGCCTATGCGGATAGTTCATGATGTTTGCTCTAACATGCACCTATAACTTTTTTATTTTTTCTTGGCAACCTTAACTCGGATACTAAAATTTTAATTTCGTAAGAATTATAGCATTTTTCATTTGAAAAATCTTTGGTCATTTGAAAATGTGTTCACGACGTCAACTGGTCGATTGAAAAAAGTGTTATTTGGCAATGTTTTTTGTTTTAGTTCGAGTTTACACGTGTTCACAAAATCGACCTGTAAATAGTCGCAAGAATTCACTGTTACAACACCACCAACAAGACATAATGAGTTGATTCAACTACTAGATCAAACAGACTAAGATTAAAACCATATAAGAAATGCAGGTTTGTGGCAAACTTCAAATGAAACTCCAATGCATAGATTTGTTATAGCAGGAAATAGCAAACAGACGATGTTCCTGAACAAACATGCTATGGATATCAATATCATCAACACAACTAATACTAAATCCGAATAATAAGACATTAAACTGCCTGAGGCCGCAGACCATATAAGGTTTTGGTGAATGATTCTCATGCCTAACAACACGATAAAGAAAACGACAAAATCAAATGTGAAAACACATCTGAGAATATTTGGCCGTTAAACAAGTTTCACATGATGCCACAAAACTAAACATGCTACTTCGACTATTTAATGACACCAACTGCCACCATTTGTGCCATACGAACTTTTCCATCCTCGTCCAACTGATCAAACATCACAGAGAGTGGCTCACTCCTACCAATCACAGACATAGCCATAAGACGCTCATCAAGCTTGACACGAGGTAAATCTCTTATCTGACTCGCTACTTTGCTCATAGTGTCATCCACTGCGTTGCTTCCTTGATTAGCCACTTTTGATTCCACACAATTATCATCTACCTCGTCGCTTGCGTTTACAGCTTTCACTCTTTTGAACTCCATAGAATGAAGAAAGATTCTCACTAACGTGTAACTCCTTATCTTCCAAACACGGAATAATTTGATTTTCTTTTACCACGTCTTTAGCTTTAACTCCAAGACCAACAAAGATAATACGAAGCTTGTCGTAATGGGGAAATCGTTTTGTTGGACTTGGACCATATGAACGATTCTACAAGGAAAGCATACAAACAAGCATTAAATCATGTCATATTCTCATCAACTATAAATAATCAACGATATCAAAGAATTGTTATAATCATGTTGATCATAGTGGTCAAGTTGCGTAAATTAAAAACTTAGCTAAACAGATACAAGTCAAACGTGTTGGATGGTTTAAACTTTAAAGTACAGTCAAGTATTTACATCTTCCTAAATTATTACTGTAAAGTTAAATAAATACCAATCTTAATAATAAAAGTGATTTCGGGTCAACCAAACCATTTTGACCCATACAGCACCATCCTTAAAAAAGTATTCGGTATCTTTTTTTAAGATAAATTAAATTAGCACTGTATTATTAAAGCTTAAATCAGTATTATCAATGCTAACCGAACAGTCCCTAAGATGATAGATAAGACACAGCGCGTGATTAAGTAAAGCTTCTATCAAATTTATCTAAAATATATAGTCCCCAAGATCATTCTTATGCTAGGAACTACCTAATAAGAATCTTAGCATCGACCATGGAGGTAGGTAACATACACACGAGGTCTTTGTTTATGATTTCATATTACTACTTTTGATCCTAAATAACTTGAGTAAAAACTTAAGTAAAAGGGAATTGGGCAAATTCCATCAAAATAGCAACGTATTTCGGACATGGTTATAATTGGTAATTATGTATACCCTATTGTTAAGTAATTATATCCCCAACCTCCGTTGGTCTTAAAATCCACTAGAGTCCCACTTCCATACCACGATCTTTTTTCCACCCATTAATAATGTGACACATTTTCCACACCTTTCTTACACCACCTCCTCCCTTACACAACAACAACAACAACATACCCATCCATGGGGCGGTATGAGAAGTGTTGAAAAATTTAGTCTTGACTTGGGATTAGTTCACACCTCAGAATGGGTTAGGAGTGCAGAGTGTACACCCATAAGGCCCATGAACACTCGACTCTAAAAGTGGTTTGTATTGGTAGTGCTAGTAGAAAGTACTCTTGGTAGAAAATCTCGCTTGTGGTGTCCACTAATAAGCAGTGTTTCCACTTAAGTGCTATGAAATCTTGATAAAAGTCTTGCTTGTAAAGGCTTTGACCTATTCAAGTGGCGATTCTAACCGCATAATGACCACGTTTAATTGGTCATGTAACCACTAACAAATTATAATGGGGATAATTATGAGGCGATTAATGGGCGATTAATTCTCATAATTCCATTGGACTAGCTCGAGTAACCTCCTATAAATAGGAGATCCGATCATGCATGAAAGATACGTAAAACGATTAACACTTCTAAGCAAAGGGTTATTGATTTGTGCCTAATTCAATAACATACATTTGGTCTTATCCCAAGTAGATATTCATGTAACCCAGGCATTAGGGTCGAATAGTTTACTTTGGAAAGTGATCACACGATTCCAAGTGATATCCGGTAACCACCAAGTAGTATTTGTTTCTGCTGACTTGATTATTTGTTTCTGCTGACATTGATTATATAACCCTGTTCTGGGAGCTAAACTCCAACAACCAAAGTAAACTATTTGTGATAATCAATGGCTGCTGCTGCAATGAAACACATGGCTTCAAACTTTGCTAAGCTTGATAAGTTTGAAGGGGTGGACTTTAGGAGGTGGCAGAAGAAGATGCACTTCTTGTTGTCAAGCATGAGTGTGGTGTATGTGCTAACCACTCCTATTCCTGATGATGGGGATGATGCTCTTGTGGAGCGGATCGGGAGGAGGAGCAAATGGGAGAATGATGACTACATTTGCAGAGGTTTAATTCTCAATGGTATGTCCGATTCTCTGTTCGATATTTATCGAACTTTGAATCTTCCAAAGAACTGTGGATTCCTTGGATGCCAAATATATGGTCGAGGATGCATCAAGTAAGAAGTTTCTTGTAAGTAATTTCACAAATTACAAAATGACCGATTCAAGACCGGTCATGGAACAATACAATGAACTTCTTGGAATACTTGGAAGGTTTACACAACACAATATGCACATGGATGAGGCTATTCAAGTCTCTTGTGTTATTGATAAACTTCCTCCTTCTTGAAAAGATTTCAAGCATACCTTGAAACATAAGAAAGAGGAATTAACTCGGTTGAGTTGGGCGATCATCTCCACATTGAGGAATCTCTCAAAGTGCGTGATAATGACAAGCCAAAGGGTAGCAATGTCTTTGGACCATCTGTTGTCAATATGGTAGAGCATAACAACTCCACCTGTACAACGACAACAAAGGCAAACGCAAATATCATGACAACACAGGGCGATCCTAACAAGAAGGCAACACCTACTTGTTGGAAATGTGGCAAACCGGTCACATTAAAAGGGACCGCAAGGTGTTAAAGTTGGTGGTAAAGCCAATGGATCAGAACTAATGGTTCGGGGGTGGTGGTTCTTCCAACTCACCGAAAGGTCGAATATGGTTAATAAGTCTTTTCGATTTATTATGTTACATATGTATCTCGAATCTCATTATGTCGTGATGATGATGATGTTGCGTGGTGGGTTGACTCGTGCAACAGTTCATGTGTGCAAAGATAGAAGTCGGTTCAAGACTTATGAGTCACCGAATGATGGTTCTATTCTTCACATGGGAAATGAGTCAACAACCTTTGTACATGGTCGTGGTTGTGTAGACCTTAGGTTTAGTTCTGGAAAGATTGTAACTTTGTTTAATGTTATTCATGTTCTTGATATAAGGAAAAACTTGGTTTCAAGTAGTGTTTTGAATAATCATGGATATAAACAAGTTATTGAGTCTGATAAATTTGTACTTTCTAAGCATTGTGTTTTTATTGGTTTTGGTTATTTATGTAATCAAATGTTTAGGCTTAATATTTCCTATGATAGTGTTAATTCAGCATTTGTGACCACCACTGACCTGACTGACTCTACCCTATGGCATGCTAGACTTGGCCATGTTCACTATAAAAGAATGCAAGATATGTCTAGGATGGTTTAATCCCAAAGATTTGACATGGACACCGAAAAGTGTAAAACTTGCATGTTGACCAAGATAACCAAGAAACCCTTTCGTGGTGTTAGTCGTGAGACTAAGCTCTTGGAGCTTATACACGATGACTGTGTGATTTGCATGCCAATCCTTCTTTGGGGAATAAGAACTACTTTGTGACATTTATTGATGATGCTTCAAGGTTTTGTTATGTCTATTTGTTACATTCAAAGGATGAAGCATTAGATAAATTCAAAGTGTTTAAAAGCGAAGTTGAATTACAACTGGGTCTTTGATCAAAAGATTAAGGACGATAGGGAGGTGAGTACATGGATACTCTGTATTTTCGATCTGTTGGTATAATCCATGAAACGATCGCCCTTATACTCCTCGACAAAATGGCATTTACGAAAGGAAAAATAGGGTCTTTGAAGGAGATGGTTAATTCCATGTTGTCCTATTCGGGATCGAGTCAAGGTTCCGGGTGAAGCTATGTTAATGACTTGCTATTTATTAAATAGGGTTCCCAACAAAGGAACAAGGTTACCCCTTATGAACTCGGACTAAAAGGAAACCCAACCTGAACTATCTCGGGGTTTGGGGTTGTAGGTCATTGTAAGACTCACGATCCAAAGCTAAAGACTTTAGGTGAAAGAGGCATTGATTGCATCTTTGTTGGATATCTTGAGCATTCCAAGGCTTATAGGTTCTATGTTATTGAACCTAATGAATATGTTTCAATTAATTCTATAATTGAATCAAGGGATGCAAACTTTGATGAGAATAGATTCTCATCGGTCCCTGAGACCAAGTCATAGGATTCCTAATGGAACTCATGACACGGTGTGTCGAGGTCCCGATGATGAACCATCGGTGGTCCCCAAGAGGTAGTGGTTCAACAACTCGAACTCGTGCTCGGGAAGAGCAAAGGGTCGAGACTCCAAAGTCATTTGGACACGAGTTTCAACTATATTTAGTTGAAGGAACAAGGGATGAGGTCTCGGACCAATACTCCTATTGCTTCATTGTTGAGGATGATCCCAAGACATTTGAAGAAGCAATGAAGTTCCGTGATATTGCTTTCGGAAAGAAGCAATCAATGATGAGATGGATTCCATCATGGGTAACCACACTTGGGTGTTGGTTGATCTACCACCGTTGCAAACCTTTGGGTTGCAAATGGATTTTCAAAAGGAAAATGAAGGTAGATGGAACTATTGAAAAGTTCAAGGCTAGACTAGTCATTCGGGGTTTTAAACAAAAGTCGGGGATAGACTATTTTGATACTTATGCCCATGTGGCTCGTGTCGATTACCATAAGACCGCTAATTGCTTTGGCATCTATTCACAATCTGATTATTCATCATATGGATGTGAAAACAGCTTTCTTGAATGGTGAATTGGAAGAGGAGGTTTATATGAACCAACCTCGGGGCTTCATCATGCCTCGCAATGAAAACAAGGTGTGTAAAATGATTAAGTCTCTTTATGGACTTAAGCAGCACCTAACAATGGCATCAAAATTTGATGAAGTGGTTTTTCTAGCGGTTATGTTCTTAACCAAGTCGACAAATGTGTATATAGCAAATTTGATGATTACGGTAAAGGAGTCATCATTTGTCTATATGTTGATGACATGTTGATCTTTGCACCACCAAAATCAGTTGACCGACAAAGGAATTTTGTCATCAAGGTTCTCCATGAAGGACATGGGGGAGGCTGATGTTATCCTTGGTATAAGGATTAAACATGAAAGTAAAATAATTTCTATCTCTCAGTCTCATTATATTGAGAAAGTGTTGATGAAATTCAATTACTTTGATTGTACTCCTGTGAGTACACCTATGGATACTTGTGAGAAGTTGATGCCTAATAATGGCAAGGTTGTATCTCAACTTAAGTATTCTAGGGTAATTGGCTGCTTGATGTATGCCATAACTTGTACAAGACCTGATATTGGTTTTGCAGTGGGAAAATTGAGGAGGTATACTAGTAATCCTAGTGCTCATCAACGCAAGTCGTTCATTGTGGTCATGAAGTATTTGAAGAGAACTATGGATTATAGTCTCTCATATCTTGGTTATCGATAACGCTACACGCGTCGTTCGGGGTCAAGGAAACTTCCTTTTCTTCGAGCAAGTTTTATAACACCTAGGCGTTGAACCTAATCGTTGTAGTGTAGTAATTAGGGTAAGCCACGGGTATTGATATCGTTCTCTAGGGAATAGGAATGCTAGTAAGGAGTTCCGCGCTAAGGTTGAGTTTGAAGAAGATTATTTTGTAATTTTTATATTTTATGAAATTGAAAGGTACGAATCTCGGGTATTGGAATTGGGGGTTGGTATTTCACCGATTACTCTACTATTATCTAATTATCTAAACTAAGGTTGTGGAGTCTATGTCTAATTAATGTGTGCTCGTATGATAGTTTAAAGATGTGTTTACTTAGGTTTTACTACTCCTTAATTATCTCCTATTGATGGTTGAGTTGTCACGTCCTTATTCTTAGTTGCGTGTGTGTCTAAAGTTGTAGGGTATGCGTTTCTCCCTAACTCTTGAACTTACCAAAGGGTCTCGTCTACAAAACCCACTAGGGATGATAAACTCTTACTCTAAGGCATTCTTTGGATGGTTTAGCCTACAACTACTCGTGTAATCATATTCTAAGGTTCACAAAGATGAATCAAGCATTAAGTACACAACGAATGACCTATCGCATTACTAGATCATTAGTCAACTAAGATAAGAAACAACCAATCAATATTCAATAATTAAGTTTCATATTCCTAAGCAAACACACAAGTAAATTAGCGGGACATGGAGAACATGCAAGCATACACACAAATAATCAAAGACATAATTGAATTGATGAAGTAAAGACTTATCTTGATGTAAAATAGGGTTTAGAACCTAAAATCATACAAGATACCCTTGGTTCGGTTTTAGGTTTTACTCCAAAAGACTCCTCTAAAAGCGAAAATTCGGATTCTATATATAAGATTACATATGCGACGGCGTCACCTTATGTTTCGTGACGCCGTGTCGCCGTCATTAGGGTTTCGTCTTGGCCACGTTAACCTTGCGACGGCGCCACCTTATGCCCGTGACGCCGTCCTCTTGACCGACGCCGTCTCGAGTTGCATCTAGGCCGTCCCGAGTTGTGACGGTCTACTCCTTTAAAGCCCGACGCCGCCTCTTGAAAATACGAGTTTTGTCTTGACCCATCGCAAAATCCTACGACGGCGTCATGATTAAGCGATGGCCGCCGCTTTCTATTTTCAAAAGACTTTGAGTGTCTCGATTATGACTTTGGCCATTTTCTTCAGTATATTCGCGTCTTTTCGTCCAAATAAGTGCCATTCAAACATTTTGCCTTCAAGAGACCTAAAAGTGAAAAGGAACGATATTAAGCAATAACGGATACAAAAGTGATCAAATAAGGGCTAAAATGACCCTCAAAATGGTACCTTTTAAAACCTTATCAAATATCCCTACACTTGTTATTTGCTTGTCCTCAAGCAAATGTGCTTTTAGCCAATTAATTTATAAGTTGGGGTCATGAAGCATTAATTCAAAACGGTCCACAACACATATAAGCCCATAAAAGTCATAACAAGCACGGAAATTACATACTAGCACCTCACATGGGGTGTTTGGATACTCACATCTCTCTCGGGTGTATATATGAAATATAACAAATAGGAAATGGAAGATAAACACCCATTAACCGGTCCTAGTACATAGATTACCATAGGCTTGAGAATAGATCAAACCTCCATCGCTTTGGCGTAAGCACCTAGGAAAGACTATCAAAGAGGTCTTTTAAAGGGTTGTAACGTTAGGCTTACGGTGGGGAAACAAGGGTTTGGTGGGATAGGCTATTTAGTGGTGGCAAGTCAAAAATCTCTATGTTAAATGCATACGAAGAATGGCGTTGCTAAGCCAAGACTCGACACTCAAAAACTCTAGGTAACGGAAATAAACAAACATAAATTTAAAAGATAGATGTAGGATGGTAGCCCGTATGTTTTTTTATTTATTTATTTTTTTTTTATCATACACTTTTACTCTACCATCCTCTAAGGTAACATCAAAATGATAGGGATTTATAGGCACATCCTACACTTGAGTTTTATTACTCTAACACTAATTTGACCCGAATTGAAAAGATCAAAACACTTGGGGTACATTATTATGCAAACAAAGGAATTTGAATTTAACATTCCCTTCCGTCATTTCATAAACTTTAACTTTTCCCATGAATCCCAATCGTCCCAAAGCGTATACAAAGGATATGACTCGACTTAGCGACTCATGCAAGCAACGAGATAATTGAACTAAGGGTTTGGGGTGATAACAATAATGCACTAAAAGTGAGTGCATAAGGGGTAGGCTAAGGCGATTTGGGTGTATATTTGGGGGTGGGGTGTAAACAATGCTCTTCATTGATATTCGAAAACCGAAACATCACGAGAACCGCGAAAAGGATAGGCTCGAGGGGTTAACTAGGGTATCGTGTACTAAAGATGAGCACAACGCAAAGGGTGTGGGGAATTACTCAACCGATGTGGAAGAAGTAATTATATTACGGGTATCAAACAAGGGTTTATCCTAATGCCTCTTATCATTTAGTTATTCCTAACTACACAAGTGCGACCTCACTTGCGATCTCGAATGCATCACAAAACAAGTTCTAGAATCTAATATACTACCGGTTCACACTCTAAGCATTAAAGATGAATGCTTTAATTCCTACTAATCTAAGGGCGATCCTCACATTTTGGGTGAAATTTGGGTGGTAAAGGGTTTTTGTGCTAGTCATGCAACTTCCTATCCGTGAGACGCTTTTGTTAAGACTAATGGCCCACTCTTATATGTCATGAAAAAATTTAAATTTGGTGCCAAAATTACCCTAACCGACATTTTCTCATGGTTTATTACACAAATGCACTTGGACAAAGCAAATAATCAAGGATAAGCATAGTTTCAAAGTTCCCATTTTATTTTCCCTCCCTACACTTAATTGAACATTGTCCCCAATGTTCCCGAAAGTATCAAAGTTATGATAATGGAAGGTAATTAAAAGCGAAGAAACTAATACTCCCCGATTAGCTCGGTAGGATCCATGTAAAGTGGTGGTTAAATCCTTTCCAAGAAGAATTATTGCGTGAAAAGCTCCTTCCAATCTTATGTAACTTCTTTGACAAACTAAACTCGCACACTTGAAGAAAACAAACGAAACCTTCGCGTAAAATCGTGGTAATAATATATATAAGACTCGATTTAAACTAGGATATAATGCTTGTGGAATGGATGTTTCTGAATTTCTAAGAAAATTAAGACACGGAAAATTCCAAAATTTATAAGTAGCTCGAAAAACGAGAAAAAGTAATCGATGTTTTACTCCTTCGTGGCGCCGTCGGTTGCAATCTGACGCCGTCAAAGTTATCCCGACAAAACTTGTCTCGCGATTTTCGGAAAATTTACATCTTTAGAATCGAAAAATTTTCAAAAACATCCATTATGACTCGATACAAGCATTTGACTCGAACAAACAAACATATATATCTTTTAGTTAATTGTTATTCTCATGTTTACGTTTCTTTTGAAAACGTGTGTAATCCTCCTACACTTATCCCTTATGTAAAATACCTTTATATGCAATTAAGACGAGGTTAAAAACAAAATAAAGCATTTTACAAATTTAAACATGAGGATAAACAATTAATAAAAGACATATGACACTAACAAGCAAACAATTAAGCATGAGTTGCCTCCCACGAAGCGTTTTCTTTATTTAAGAGTCTTGTAGCTAGACTCGTAGTCGATTCTACGTTGCTTCACCACCGCCCTCTTGACCCTTTGTTTTCCCTTCATCGAAAGGGTGTAGACGTTGTATGCTCACCGTGGATTCCTTGCCAACTTGTCAATTATGGTGACGGTTTTATCTTTTAAATTGGTCTCCTTAATCGTGAAAGGCCCAAACCATCTTGGTTTGTTTCTTCCTCATAATGCCCTTATCCGAGATCTATACAATAGCACTTTTTCTCCCTTTAGAAATTCCTTAGGGTCCTTCATGCCTTAGGTATCGAGGTGGGATTGCTTCCTAACTTTTATCGGGTTTCACAACGTCGCATACAATCCTTGAACCATAAAGTCTCTAAGCCCTTTTTCCCGTCATTCATCTTCTTAACATTGTTACCGGGGCTTTTCGATTTCCACCGTAATCATTTCCATGATCTTAAGAGGGTATCTTGGGATGATGGGTATCCTAGCGTACCCTTCCGCTTTTGAGTATCATGATGCCTTCTCCGCATTTGATGGTTGCCTTGGCGGTGGCGAACGGTGTCCCAAGAATGAGGGTGCGTTTTATCTTCCTCAACATCAATGATCACGAAATCCACCGGATAAGCGATGTTAGCCACCTCAATCAAAACATCTAAAGCGATTCCTACGGGGTGGACATAAGTATGATTTGCTAAGGAAAGTCTAAGGTCGGTCTTGGTGGTTTCTCCTTAGTTAACTTATTATAGATTGACAATGGCATTATGTTCACATTGGTCCCTTGTTCGGCCAAGGCATTTATATTATCCATGTCACCGATGCTAACCGGTATCACGAAATTTCGTGGTGTCTCGTTTTCTTGTTAATGGTTTTTATGACCAACTCATACAGAGGTTCCATAGGTAAGGCGTCATATTCTTCTTCCGTCATTTTTCCTTCAAGAGCCTCCCTAAGAACTTCATTGTACCTAAAGTTGTTTACTTGGTTTGCAATGGTTTTCTTGTTAATTTCGTGCTTAAGGTAGTACTCAATGGTCTCGTGTTCATCATTAGGCATGCACTCCTCCTTCGTGCTTTCCTCGGTTTTCCACATCTCAACCCTTGCATTCTCGTGCATAATGGAAGCGGCGTTCACAAATGAAGTGGGAGGGCAATCGTTGTTTCACGAGCACCTTTTCGGGAACCTTTGTTTTGGTAAATTCAATTACCAAATTCATCATTTCTTTCATTTTGCTTGCATTTCCTCTCTCGCCTATAAACCTCCTCTTCAAATCTGGCTAATCTCTCCGTATGAGCCGCCATGTACTCCTCATTTGATCCTTGAAGCTTGGTGAAAGTGGTATTGGGAAGTAGAGCGGAAGTGCCTTCGAACTTGGGTTTTGCTCACGACTTGGGGACTCAAGAAGGTGTGGGGCGGTTGGTGGAGTTAGGCGGTTGTGACCTCTCGAGGAATTTGTACGGGCTCTTTACGCCTTTCCATAAGATAATCAATTCTCTCTCAATGGCACTCAATTGCTCCTCGAGTGTATCGGAGGATTCGGAAGGAGTGGATATGGCATTAACCACGTTAATCGGAGTTTCGGAGATTCATTCCAATCTTCGTAGCTTTGATCGGCAAGCTCCTCTATAATATCCCATGATTTCTGCGTTAAAGTCATTGGGCCTTCCACCGTGGCTCGATCAATGGATCGTCGAGTGAAGAAATCGGTATGATCATAGAAGATTTGGATTTGAAGCCAAAGATCAATGCCATGGTGGGGAAGTCTCACGGAGTAGTTCCTTAAACCGAGTCCACGCTTTGTAAAGAGACTCACCTTGGAGTTCTTTGAAATGTCAAGATGTCTCGCCTAAGTTTGGTGGTTCTCCCGGTGGGAAAAATTTAGCAAGGAAGCGAGATGTAAGATCATCCCAACTTGAGATGGAGCCGGCGGAAAGTCGCTCAAGCCAATTACTAGCTTGGTCCCGTAGAGAGAATTGGAAGAGACGCAGCGGTAGCGTGGTCTCCCGAGTAGTAGCATCAAGGTCGATGGAATCGACAATTTTGAGGAAATCCCTCGATGTCGATTTGGATCTTGAACGAAGTCCATGGAATGCACATCCGTTTGCACCAACCGGATGGTGTCGGATCGCAGGCCGTAGTTTGGGCTTGGTCGGGAAGCTCAATGGTGTTCCTATAGCCTAGGTGGCTTGGTCTTGAGTATTCACCAAGAGTACGATCTCTTGGCGGGTCATTTGGTGGTGGGTTGATGAGTGGTGGTTGGTTATCATCTTCCATGATGAAAAGTGATGGGTATTACGAACAAAGGTCACAAAGAAGGGGATAGACAAGAGAAAGCTAAAATGAGAAAATTTACTTGATAGGAATCAAGCAAAGAACCTAAACGAGGTGGACTACTAACTAGCTATTCTATTCCCGACAACGGCGCCAAAAACTTGATAACGCCACACGTCGTTCGGGTTCAAGGAAACTTCCTTTTCTTGAGCAAGTTTTATAACATCCTAGGCGATGAACCTAATCGTTGTAGTGTAGTAATTAGGGTAAGCCACGGGTATTGATATCGTTCTCTGGGGAATAGGAATGCTAGTAAGGAGTTCTTGCGCTAAGGTTGAGTTTGAAGAAGATTATTTTGTAATTTTATATTTTATGAAATTGAAAGGTACAAATCTCGGGTATTGGAATTGGGGGGTTGGTATTTCTACCGATTACTCTGCTATTATCTAATTATCTAAACTAAGGTTGTGGGAGTCTATGTCTAACTAATGTGTGCTCGTATGATAGTTTAAAGATGTGTTTACTTAGGTTTTACTACTCCTTAATTATCTCCTATTGATGGTTGAGTTGTCACGTCCTTATTCTTAGTTGCGTTGTGTGTCTAAAGTTGTAGGGTATCGTTTCTCCCCAACTCTTGAACTTACCAAAGGGTCTCGCTTCTACAAAACCCACTAGGGATGATAAACTCTTACTCTAAGGCATTCTTTGGATGATTTAGCCTACAACTACTCGGGTAATCATATTCTAAGGTTCACAAAGATGAATCAAGCATTAAGTACACAACGAATGACCTATCGCATTACTAGATCATTAGTCAACTAAGATAAGAAACAACCAATCAATATTCAATAATTAAGTTTCATATTCCTAAGCAAACACACAAGTAAATTAGCGGACATGGAGAACATGCAAGCATACACACAAATAATCAAAGACATAATTGAATTGATGAAGTAAAGACTTATCTTGATGTAAAATAGGGTTTAGAACCCTAAAATCTGTACAAGATACCCTTGGTTCGGTTTTAGGTTTTACCCAAAAGACTCCTCTAAAAGCGAAAAATTCGGATTCTATATATAAGATTACATATCGACGGCGCCACCTTATGTTTCGGACGCCGTCGTGTCGCCGTCATTAGGGTTTCGTCTTGGCCACGTTAACCTTGCGACGGCGTCACCTTATGCCCGTGACGCCATCCTCTTGACCGACGCCGTCGAGTTGCATCTAGGCCGTCACGAGTTGTGACGGTCTACTCCTTTAAAGCCCGCGCCGCCTCTTGAAAATCTGAGTTTTGTCTTGACCCATCGCAAAATCCCACGACGGCGTCGCGGTTAAGTAGTGGCGCCGTCGCCTTCTATTTTCAAAGACTTTGAGTGTCTCGATTTTGACTTTGGCCATTTTCTTCAGATATTCGCCTTTTCGTCCTAATAAGTGCCATTCCAAACATTTTGCCTTCAAGAGACCTAAAAGTGAAAAGGAACGATATTAAGCAATAACGGATACAAAAGTGATCAAATAAGGGCTAAAACGACCCTCAAATGGTACCTTTTAAAACCTTATCATTATCCTTGTGTTGGAAGGTTACATTGATGCAAGTTGGATCAATAACATCGAAGATAATTCGCTCTACCGATGGTGGGTATTCCTACTTGGTGGAGGTGCAATTTCTTGGGCATCCAAGAAGCAAACTTGCATCACGAGTTCAACAATGTAATCTGATTTGTGGCCTTGGTCGCTGCGGTAAAGAAGTTGAATGGTTGAAAACTTGCTTCTTGAGATTCCATTGTGGCCTAAACCTATAGCACCTATTTCTATCCGGTGTGATAGTGCGGCTACATTGGCTAAGGCTTATAGCCGGATGTACAATGGTAAGTCTAGACACTTAGGTGTCGGACATAGCATGATTCGTGAGCTTATCATGAATGGGGTGGTATCTATAGAGTTTGTTAGATCTCAATGTAACTTAGGCGATCACTTGATGAAGGGATTAGCTAGAGACTTAGTTATAAAGTCGCTAAAGGGATGGGTTTAAGTCCAACTTAGTCACTTTGAATGCTAGGACACCCAACTCCTCCGAGGAAACTTGGGAGCCGAGTTCAATGTGGAAAGTTGAACATTCGGTGGCCTGGAGCACATGTTTTATTTACATCCCAGGTTGTGCTCGAGAACTGCTTTGAAAGGAGGATGCGATCTTTACTTAATGGTTAATTTTCTTTGAAAAAGTGCTTGGCGGGAGCATGAATGAAGAGGAACCACCTATGTAAATGTTGAAGTTTTGCCGCTCAGAAGCTTTGGACTTTAGCTTTTGCAACATTTATGAATGTGGATATGGACACATGGCTTGTATAGTGTCAGGAGCTGATAAGTGTTTGAAAACTTGTGTGTATTTTATCTTCAGGTATTCAAATGGGTTGAAGGGTTCAATTCTTAGAACACCCTGATTCTCGAATATTTGAACGTGTAATTTACTAAGATGAAAATTCAATCCTCAGGACATTTTCGTTTATGCACATGTTTTGTTTAATGTTTGTTTTCATGCAAGGAAGTGAACTAAATTTGGGGAGGATTGTTGGAAAATTTAGTGCACTTGTGGGATTAGTTCACACCTTGTAATGGGTTAGGAGGTACGGAGTGTACACCCATAAGGTCCATGAACACCCTGACTCTAATAGTGGTTTGTATTGGTAGTGCTAGTAGAAATGCTGGCGGTGGAAAGTACCGGTGGTTTCCATCGATGGCGATGTTTCCAGGCATGTTTTCACCGGGCGTTGTTTCCACGAAGTGCTATGAAATCTTGATAAAAGTCTTTGCTTGTAACGGCTTTGACCTATTCAAGTGGCGATTATAAGCGCATAATGACCACGTTTAATTGGTCATGTAACCACTAACGGCTATAATGGGGATAATTATGAGGCGATTAATGGGCCGATTAATTCTCATAATTCCATTGGACTAGCTCAGAGTAACCTCCTATAAATAGGAGATCTGATCATGCATGAAAGATACACAGAAAACGATTAACACTTCTAAGCAAAGGGTTATTGATTTGTGCCTAATTCAATAACATACATTTGGTCTTATCCCAAGTAGATATTCGTGTAACCCATGCATTAGGGTCGAATAGTTTACTTTGGAAAGTGATCACACGATTCCAAGTGATATCTGGTAACCACCAAGTGGTATTTATTTCTGCTGACTTGATTATTTGTTTCTGCTGACATTGATTATCTAACCCTGTTCTAGGAGCTAAACTCCAACAGGAAGGTGGAATGTAGACAGATCCTACCCTTACCCCCAGGATAACCTAGAAAGTATGGAGACTGCTTTAGAAAGACCTCAGACCAGTGTAAATGTGCGAGAGAGAGCTCAAATATACGTGTATGTGTGAAAGTGGGCAATAACAAGGATAAGGAGTCTACAAAAACAAAAGACGAAAAGCAAGCAAACAATCATACGAATTAAATAGGCAGAAAACTAACAACAGAACTTAAGAGAAAAAAGGACATCGACAAATAGAGCATACGCCACAAAAGAACACATAAAATAGAAAAGATAAAGCGCTAAAGAGACAAGGGGGACACAAGCATAAACATACAAGCATAAAAGCATAAACGCAAAATGGCAAGAGCACCTAGAAAAACGCAGGCAAAGACAAGGGGCCTAAAGGCAAGAAAACCAAGACCTAAGAGAGCAACGAAGATCTAATCAAGGCAACGCTATGGGGGCCTACAACTAAGGGCAATGCAAAAGGAACAAGAGACGCCACTTAATGCCAGAAAAGCCTAAAGGGAAATAGCAATGGGACTCTATTACAATTCGCCTGTCATCGCTTTGCCCGAGGAACCATGCTAGTACTATTTACTCCTAGCTTAATCTCAAAACTTTTATGACTAGACACATATAGAAGTATAATTACCAATTTGCAAAGTATGTTGCTATTTTATGATACCTTGCCAAGAAAATTTAAAGCATTTTTCTTTTTAAATCACACTATGATAGCATCGCGTTCTAGTAACGAGAACAATAAATATAGTGATTAAGTTGTCGAGAACATACTAAGTGGTACTCCCAGAATTCATCTTTGATAGTCGCCATCCTGTGCCTTAAAGAATTCATCGAAAAGTAATTATCTGGATATTGCTTATCAGGATCTATCAACTGGTGTACTGCATTCACGTAGCCGGATTCAATATGAGCATGAACAAACTTTCCTGATACATGTAGTTCCAAGAGTGCATCAACTAGCATTTTATCTTCCTCTTCTGTCCATGGTTGGGTGCCTTTACCTTCATAGACTATATTACCACCACAGAAACCATAACGGTAACCTGCACGGGCTACACCTGTCATGTATGCAGCAAACAGAGTTGATATCAGTTATATGTGAATGCACGGGAGCTGGCTACGAATATATAATATATACCATAAATATTAACTACAAAAAGAATCCCAAAATAAGTAGAGGTCCATACTAATCCCTTTATAATTCTTCACTGGGTCTTGTAATCCATTGGTGTTGCCATCAAGTTTAGTTAGGTTACTAAAATGGGTTAAAGCTTTTGCCCACTTGAAGTAAGCTCATTAGCCCAAAAATAAGCTTAATAACTGAGCTTATAACTTTTTTCAAAATTCATTTAGCTCATAAGCCGAATAAATAAGCCT